>OX578151.1:64116294-64603794 GCA_951213105.1 Amaurobius ferox
TTGATGTTAGACATATATAATTAATTACAAAGTTGCGTAAAAGAAGGTACAGGATTTTATGAAATCGATTCAAATTTTTCAAGGGAAGTAAATTCTAAGAAATACCAATTTTGAATTTTTATACGATCGCCGTACAAAAACATTTCAAATGAGTAAATTGTGCCCCATACACTAATAAGATAATGTACAAAATTTTAGCATTTTATCATAAATAGTGCCAGAGATATGAAAGACAAAAATGCTGACTTAAACCACTTTTCGATGCATCGGCATGGATTCTCAGAGGGAGAAAAATTATGTTGGCAGATCGCGTTTCAGGGGTCTTACAAAAATTACGAAAGAAAACAATGATTACATAAATAAATAATAATTTTGCTATTTATTGGTCCAAAAGTATCTACACTGTGTAGACATAATAACTTTACACAAAGATTAAAGCTTGTTCAAAATGTTTTCCATCCATGCCAATACAGAGCTGCATAACACGCCTATGATGCATTATGACCCTGATAACATGCCTATGATGCATTTTTCCGTTGCGTTATTTGCACTCTTGTTGCAAACATTTCCATATTCATTTGTGATTAATTCCTCACCAACTTTGTTATGAACATTTTTATCGATTTCATAAAATTCTGTACCTATTTTTACGCAAATTTGCAATTTATTATATATGTCCAAGATCAATATTTTAGGAATAAAAGCCGAGGTCAATGTTTTTGAGACTCCCTGTATATATATATATATATATATATATATATATATATATATATATATATATATATATATATATATATATATATATATATATATATATATATATATATATATAATTTATATAGTTTATGATAATGCAAAGAAATAATAGAGATATATTGTAACACCTAGATAACACCAAAAATTAGACATACTAGTATAAGAAAGTTGCAAGCAATAATAGATTTATATGAGCAATGACAATAGAAAAAAAAATCCGGACAGGAGACCTTCTGAGGGAAAAGACATTTTCAAAACCCCGTTTCTTTGCCCTTAGGGGTAAATCGAGAATTTAGCTCTGATTGGTTCTGAATCATAGACTATACTGTGATTGCGCAAATAGTCTCCTGAATTGTTTATACGGGTAGTTGTCCTGTCTCCTGCTCTGACTTACTGGACGGGTTTAGGAGTGTTGTTGTGAACGTTCATACTGCCTCCCTGGTTGTATTTCGACATGCTCATCCCGGTGCTTCTAGATAATTCATTCTGCTGAGGTTGATGGCGTATGAACGTGGTGAAAGAAGAAGGGTTCATTCCATATGGTAATACGCATTTCCTTAATATTTCTCATCTTCATATTTTCATCTTTTGTTGTCTGTAGTCTGAGTTTGAGCATTTATAATAATTTACTATTGCTCAATCTGAAACAGGCATCTGTTTGGGTTAATTAGAATTAAATACTCAGACCTGAAGATGAATTTAATTCTGATCAATCATCGAATTTGGGCAGGTGCTGTTCTTTACTCTTACCGGCAATATGGCCGTGGTTTTGCTTCTATAATGATGTTAATATTACTTGATTTTTTTTTATTATTACATTTTTCTAATATATATATATGTATATATATATGTATATATTTATATATATATTTATATGTATATATATATATATATATATATATATATATATATATATATATATATATATATATATATATATATATATATATATATATATATATTTATATATATATATATATATATATATATATATATATATATATATATATATATATATATGTATATATATATTTATATATATATATATATATATATATATATATATATATATACCCCTATAGCATCTTGCTTCTGATTTCGAGCCATACCTGAATAAACAAAAATAAACTTTAGTTACGTATTTGGTCAAAGTTAAGATATTTTCAGATGGATCAATTAATGAAATGCAATTGGCTGGAAGTATTCAGCCTCCTTCCAGGATACATTGGTTAAGATTGTGAATATATGAGCTAACTCTTGGTTGCAATTGTCATACATAACAGATGTACGTATTTTATATAAAACCGTTTCATCATTCCTTAATCCTTTTACATCAACATCCGACAGTCTATTAACTCAATATTATTAAATTACTTTTCGTACATACGTAGTACAACGTATGAGGAAAATATAGTGACAGGGGCCGACAATTCGAAATCCAGTTTTCGACGGAAGTTTACGTTTCAAGCATCCCTGAACTCGACTCGGATGTTACTGAGGTGATGTTTTTGTGTATGTGTGTACGTGTATATGCATTTGTGTATGTGAGTCTGTGGATACGGTATCTCATGAACGAATGGTGCGTCTCGAGCGTAATTTGGCACGATTATTATGATCCGAATATGCTGGAACCGTGTTCATTTTAAACACAATCGAATGTTTGGAATATCCTCAAATTTTCGAATACATTTTTAAATCATACACCACAATCAGGATATTCAATATTATCAAACAAAAAATATGGGCAGCATATGACTGTCCCTATGTAACGCAGTAAAGTTATTTCTTTCACAGTGCAGAAATAATGTATAAGAGCAACGGCGCAATGCTCATAGCGTTGGATTGTACATTTTTCGGATGAAAATATGAAAAACTATTTCAAAGTTAATTTATATTTCACGTAAAGCCAAATTGGCATTTATTATTATTGATAGCATCCGCAATAAGTAATATAGTCCACATATTAAATTATTTTAATGATTAATTCATCTATTTGGCTTTATTTTCGTTAGCTTGGCGTCATTTTTGTAATTTTAACGATATTTTCATCAATCTGGGTCATATTAACGATATTTTCATCAATCTAGAGAAATATCTCTAAGTTGGTGATATTTTGCTAAACGAGTCACCAAGTTTATCAAATTTATCACTATGAGTTACAGACAAGCGGAGGGATGAGCATTCTTTATATATAAATGACTGTTGGCGAAATGGTAGGTGTCAGAACATAAAACCATAACCTAAACTATCTTTTCGCGTGAATAGAACGAACAAGATCGACAAGAATAATGATAACAAATGTATCGCATAATATTACATATATATATATATATATATATATATATATATATATAGATATATATATATACAGGGTGATTATAATTAAATTTGCGATTTGAAAACGCTGTAAAGTAAGAACCACTTGTCAGAATGACCTGAAAATTGACATGAGTATACGTGAAGCAATGGAATTTTATTTCGCGAAGGAAAAAATAATTCAAAAATGTACCGATAGACGGCGCTGTATTTACCAAACAAGGGTGTTGTTAGCCGAAAGAAACCAATAATCAACAAAAGAAAACGATAATTTAATCAATATCACTTAATTTAATAATTGATTACAACATCACGAAAATATGAAACAAACACCTAAGATATACGCAAGAAATGTTCAATATGCTGTCCACCGTGCTCGGCTACGAGTTGGAAGAGCAAAACAGCATGTTCCACAACAGATAGGAGTGTAACGGAGGTGATGCTGTGGATGTGGTGAGTAATGCGTGCTTTTAAGTCAACTAAGTTCGCAATCCGACCACTGTACACCATATTTTTGAGGTATACCAAAGACAGAAGTCGTAAGGATTAAGTTCAAGTGAACGTGGCGGTCAGACTGTTGGAAAATGAGGCTGATAATCTTGTCATTTCAGAATTGGATATTCATCAGCTGCTATACTGGTGTTGCAATGTGCGGAGAAGCGTCTTCTTGCATAAACGTTATGATATCCATAGAAGTGCATGTGCTCCTCGTTTTCATCACAACTGTAATGTGCGGTGCACATGTCCAGTCTTAATTAGCATACCTCCAGATTAGAAGTGTGCTTCCGTGTGCGACCTAGCGGCTATTTTTTTCGTTTTTCGAAAAGCATATTCCATTTTGGATTCGCACATTGCCATCTATCGGTACATTTTTGAAGTAATTTTTTTTTCACCAAACAAAATTCCATTGCTTCACGTATACTCGGGTCACATATCTGGTCATTCTGACCAGTAGTTCTTACTTTACAGTGTTTTAAAATCGCAACTATAATTATGATCACTCTGTATATATATATATATATATATATATATATATATATATATATATATATATATATATATATATATATATATATATATATATATATATATATATATATATATATATATATATGTATATATATATATATACAGACATCACCTTTAAAACGTTTGATTCAAGTTCAGGGATGCTTGAAAAGTGCGCTTTCGTCGTAAACTTGAATTCGAGCTTTCAACCCCTTCACATTACTTTTCTTGTACATTGTATCCTGTATATAGAGAAATTAATAACCTTTTAAACGTAGTATTTTATTCTAAAACGAATGACACAAACGTTAGAATGTTAACTTGAACCATTCTCGAGATATTACACGTTTTTCAAATAATGTTCCCTAAAATTATATAAAAATGAGCAGTAGAATATATCATTAAATATATAAAGCTTGGAGATACATATGACGACCTCGGTGACTGACTTTGCGAAATATCGCTTAGGCGACTTTTTTAATGTGTTGGTCAAATTGAAAAGAATGTCACGAAATTGGCAGAAATGACGCCACATTAATGAATTAATAAGTAATGTTAGTACAATAGAGTATATTGCTTTTGGAGTATATTGCTTTTGGAGTACATTGATTTTGGAGTATATTGCTTATATTATTATAATAATCAGTGGTATTTATCATTAAATATGTAACGCTTGGCGATACATTTTGCAACCTTGGTGACTAATTTGGCGAAATATCGCCAATTTGGCGATTGTTTTTAATATGGTGACAAATTGATGGAAATGCCTTCAAATTTGCAATAATGCGTCGAAATGGGTAAATGAATAATTAACATATTTAATATAAAGAAGTACATTATTTAATCGATGTTAAATCTATTTCCAATAGTTTTGTTATATTTGCGTTCAATTGTTACGTTATATTATATGCTGTCGTCCAGAAAAGCGCGCAATGTCAAAGCATTTTTCAACGTTAAAAACATTGTACCGTGGATCTTGTCCATAACTATTCAAGCACTTGTATTATGTAGAGAAAGTCACGTGCTGCACACATCAGATTATTATTCGGACTGGCAAAACCACGAATCCAGCGGATATGTTGTACCAATATCTTCCTTTGTATAAAAAAACGTTCTTTACATACATCAAGTTTACAAAAATACATTGCCATAACTATTGGAAAACATTCCTTCTGAAATCCAATTGGGATTTTTTGTAAAAGAATGGATTCCTACATAATGAATGCTGGAATAATTAGCGGTTTTGATTCTAATAGAAACTAAACTGCAGTGATCATGGGCAACAGATTCAGGTGTTTAATTCTTTTCCTCGGATCTAATTATCCACATTTATTTTTTCCTCTTCTTCTTTTTCTGTTCCACCAGCCTTTCCATTCTTATTTTCTTTTGCGATTCAAGTTTATGGAAGAATCCCTCGTTGCTAAGCAAAAGGTATTTTTTTTTTCTTTTCACCAAACAGGATCAAGGACCTCTCGTACAATTGAGCGGGTTTGTAGTATTGACAGTTTTAAAAAGACACGCCTTCTTATTGTGAAGGGGAAACAATTGGAAGAACTCTTAAAATATCAATGACTGAATGTATTTCAGAGGAAAACGAAGGTTTGAAATTTTTAATTTCACTGCTATGGGAGATTTTGTAGTTAATAAAAATTTACAATTGAGTGTTCAGCAATCGATGGCTATTTTAAATGTGCAGTAGCGAGTAATTTGTGTAGTACAATAATAATTTGTGTAGTATAAAAAAATGTACAGTTCAAAAGTAAGTTGTGCAGTGCAAAAATAATTTGTGCAGTACAACAATAATTTGTGCAGTACAAAAATAATTTGTGCAATGCAAAAATTATTACATTTGTTTTCAGGTAGCAGTTGTGATTTGGCGGATATATTTATTACACAATGATTACATTTGTTTATTTAAATTGCCGTACAAGTTTTATTAACATAAAATAGTGGGGGTTAAAAATTTTTCTTGTAATTTGTGGGTAAGTCTTTTTATTTATAAAAAATTGCACAGTACTGTTTGAGTAAATGAATTAAAGATTCATCTAAATAAAGAAAAAAAATATCTGATGTGGGGGCACACATGACTTTCCTTATATAATGCAATGAATTTACCTCTTTTACAGTAAAAAAAATGTTATGCTTACAGTAGATACTTATATTCGTTCCAAGATATTGAATTTTCTTCAATTAGTCGTCATTTTCATTGATTTAGCGGCATTAAATCAATTTGGCAACAATTAAAAATGTCGCCAAGTTGGCGACGTTCCGCCAAATTCGTCGCCATAATTTCGCCAAGCGTTATGGACGGAAAAATGAGTTATTCTTACAGCAGATAAATGACAATTGCAGTTCAAATACAAAAGTATTACTCAAAGTATATTTTCTCGTGAATGGAACGAACTAGATCCACGAGAATGATGTCACCCAATTTATCGCATGGTATTACATATGAAAAGTGAACATGTTTCTCAATAGGAATTTTTATTTTATTTTATATAACTTTTTGATACTTTTTTTTTTAAATGTGCAATATCTCTAGAACGGTTCATGGTAGCGTTCTAAAATTTATGTCAATCGTTTTCTAATGAAAAATTACATAAGAAATGTCTATTTGCGTAGCTTTATTAGATGTTTTGATTTTTTGTCAATTTTTTCAAAATTTCACTCGAAAATTTAGGGAGATTCTGAACATTCGATTGCGTATAAAAACAATAAGCTTCCGGTGTTTACGGATTGTGATTTTTGTTCCAAATTTCGTTCAAATCGATCCATTCGTTCGTCAGTTATCGTCTCCGCAGACTCACTGACACACATTCACACAGACATCACTTCAAAAATGTTTGATTCGTGATCAGGGATGCTTGAAACGTGATCTCCTGCCGAAAACTCGAATTCGAATTTTCGGCCCCGTCACAATTCTTTCCTTATACATTATGTATATAAGGAAAGTAATAACAGTGACATGTGCATATATTTAAGATTTTCTTTTCGCTTTATACAACATTGTTCATTTTCTATAAAATACAGAGTATATTCTCGACCAAAATATTTTTGCTAACGTTGAAAATAATTTCAGAAATATTTATGTATCACATTTAATTACAGTTACGTATTTTATTAAGTGTAAATATTTCTTAACTTTTGCAATATAGTTTAGTAATTAGGTTAATTTTTACTATGTTACCCTAATCATTATTCTTGTTCAAGGACCAGCAATAAAACAATTATGAATTTGAGATTAGATTTATCCACGACCAAAATATCTACAGAAGGTCGGTATGTTCCCCTCAGGATATGGAATGTAGAATATTTTAGAAAATTACTTAAATAATTTTTCCATTCTTGCAATTTATATGTTGCTAAAAGTGCCCACTTGTCTTCGGTGTGACTACGAATTTTAGTCCCTAAAAATTTTTTTTAAATTCACCCGAAAATTTTTAATTTTCTAAGGTTGTTAGAGCCAAAGGTTTAAGTTTGTCCTCCCCCCCCCCCGCCCACTCAAAATAAAAAGCACTTAAGGACAATCTTCTATATTGGGGGGGCTAAAAGTTTAGGGTTCTGAAATTTGGGTCTCCAAAATTGTTGTTTTGGGACAAAAATTAAAATTTGAAGGCGAAACTTTTAGTTTTAGTACCGCAAAACAAAAGCATTAAAGAAATACTTTTACTATGGAAACCATTTTTATAAAAGAAAAATTAATTTAATTTGTAGTTTATTTTATTTCTCATCTTTTCCTTTTCTTCTTTTTGAAACTCTGTCAGTATTACTTGTTACTATTGTTTAATTGTCAGACGTAATAAATTGTTTTCTTCCAAGTTACTCTTGTACCTAGAATCTTAATTATGGTGCTGTTTGATCAGTCATGCCACATTTTGTGAGATAATTATGATTTACAGCGAATGCAGCCGATCTCTCAGTTCCGAATGCAACCTACCTCCAACCGTTTAAAAAATTATAGGACATATTTATTTTTTTATAGATTTTGTTAAGAAAACATCAGACAGACCTGCAAAATCACAATTATCAGTTTATTTTATCTTATTCATGGGCTGAAATGAATTTTAATCAAAATCATCTGTATGTCTGTAATAGCGTAATCGACAAACTGCTAAATGTGTTCTGTGAATCAATTAAATGTGTAAGCCGTTTTCTGGATTCATGAATTGAGGTGATTAAAAGCGTTTTAAAAATTAAGATATAGTGGCGTAAATCTGAAAGTTTGACAATTCATTTCGTCATCAATTTGCACATTTGAGATGAATTTTTAAGGAAGATTAGAGCAACGTAAGTAAGCACAAATAACAAAATAATGCAGGATACAGCTGTTTCGAGGATGAGTTGGATTCCCTTCTTCAGTGAAAGAAAACCAACAAACCCGAAGTCCAAAAGAGGAATGGCAATGGGAGGAAGAAGCAGAGGGGTTATGTACCCAAGACCTGTATTATGATCAAATCAGTCATAAAGCAGCACGACCAGACAATCGAAAACGAGAAGTAACAACACAAGTTTGATGTGCACTAAAACACGACAGGAATATCCCGATAAAACAAATCAATACAAATCAAGTTGGACAATAATTCCCAGATGCTCTCATACATCTTATATACTCATATACTCTTACCTTCGCTGCAGATCCTTCACAGTCCGCATCAACAACACCCATCTTACACATAGACCCATCCTAACCGGGGTTTCATAGGTCTCCCAATTAGCCCCGACGTTCTTTAATCTCTACATCAACGACATCTCCAAATCACCACATACCGAAATTTCGTTATATGTGGACGACACAGCTGTTTATCCCATATCTACCAATCCAAACTTTGTGTGATCCCGCATTCAGAAACACATACACACACTTTCCTCCTGGTTTCGAAATTGGAAAATTAAAATTAACGAGAAAAAAACTAACTACATCCTTTTCACAAAAGAAAAACGTAAATGTACCTCCCCCCCATTAAAATTAACAAGTCCCCCATCCAATATGTAACAAACTGCAAATACCTCGGCCTCCATTTCAACAAAAAACTCACCTGGAAAACGCACATAACTCAGACCATTAAGAAATATCACAATGCCCGAGCGACACTTTTCCCGATCTTACATTCCCCCCACGCAAACTTCCAAAATAAAATTCTCCCATACAAAACTGTGCTTAGACCCGCCCTGCTCTATGGAGCGCCTATCTGGGGCTTTGCGTCAAACACCCTCCTCAAAATGGTCCAAACAACGCAGAATAAAACCCTCAGAAGCATCAGAAAAGTTCCCAGATTCCTCCGGAACGACTTAATCCACAACGATTTTAAAATTAACACCATCAATATTGAAATAGAAAAATTAGCCTCAAAATGTTTTAATAATATCCCCCTCATCCTGAATGAGGAGTTGCAAAACCTTAATACCTACGACCCTCATCAATGGAAGTTCCGAAAGCGTCCAAGGTTTCTACCATAATAAGTAATCAAAATAATTAAATACTAAAATTCCTGTAAATCATACTCTTTACCTGCTGGATAGCTAAAAAAACACTTATCTTGATGTTGGGACAAAATGGAACTTGACAAAATGGAAATAAAATCAATTCACATCTTGTTATCTTATTGTCGGGAAGCAATTGCCTCTCTTCCTTCACCTTTTCGCCTTGTAAACTTTACATGTGACCAATAGAAAAGCAAATTTCATCTGGTCAATAGAAAAGCTCGGTTTCTCAGGCCGGAGCAATGATTTTATTGATAATTTTTCTATACATCCTGCAGGAGATAAAGCACTCTGTGCTGGGTGCTCCATGAACCGTGTCTCACACACAACGACGTATGATAGAATCAAACAGAAAACAGCACGAAGAACTGACAAGCCAAACCAAAACGAGAAGTTACAACACAAAATTGGTGTGCACTAAAACACGACAGGAGTATCCCGATGAGACAAATCAAGACAAATCAAGTTGGACAATAATTTAAGTGGCGTTACAGCATGTAAATGGCCAGGGACTCGTTTTGACTCGTTTTATAAAATAAAGAAATATATGTGTATGTGTGTGTGTTTGTCTGTCTCTCTGTCTGCCTGCAAAGTCTATTGCGGGTAATCTAAGCATTGAATGACCATAAAATGCGCTACATTATTATTTTTTAAATTTTGAATAAGTTTTTCAGTTATTTTATGCTTTAGCCCGATTTACAACGATTTTGGGCGATATTTACACATCGATTCCTTAGCTATCAAAAATATTATTGCAGAGTTTTCATCTTTATACCATTGGAAAAATAAAAAACTATCTTCCAAACAAACTTTGAACGGAATCTATACACCTAATAGACAAATTTTAGTGATTTTTTTTATAAAACTTATACTTTTCGTACGTTTCATACCTCCTTGATATTATATTACGATATAAAAATATTGGCGTGCTATCCGAAGTTTATTATTTAACCGCACATACTGTAAATATCACACATTACTCCTAAATAAAAAGTAATTTCGTGAGCCCATCCGTTCAATAATTATACATATTTTAACAGAGAGAACTGTTATTTTTTCAAATTGATTCCAGTTTCGACGATTCTATCTTCTGCCTTATCAGGTCCATGGGCGCATGAACATAATAAATGAGCTCTGGGTTATTCGCTGGAAACTTCGTGAGACCTTTTAGAGAATATTTTATTATTTTTTTCTGCTTTGTGAAAGTGTTGTTGTTGAGACCCAGACCGTCCGACCTACCAGGAAGGTGTAAGGTAGCTGTTTGGACGGCCGGGAAGTGCCACCCAACTTAGATCGGAACCCAGTGGGGGAGGCATCCACAGGGACAGTACCCTCATCCCCTACCACCAACCTCTCGGAAGGACTTAGGGATCCACATGTTTAACGTGATCGTACTCCGCATGAACACGGCGGCAGTTGTGGCAGCATGCAAATCCAGCGCGCAAACCACAGGGCTACCGCGTCCGAAATGAGCCAACAGCACGCGGTGTTCCCAGAGGGTCACCCACCCAAGTACTAACCGCGCCTGATGCTGCTAGACTTCGGTGATCTAACGAGAACCGGTGTTTTCAGCACGGTACGGCCGTTGGCTCTCTGCTTTGTGAAAGTGTGTCGTCTTTTTTTCTTCTTTTTTTTCTTTTGTTTTGTGGATAGCTTGCATGTGGATGTGAAGAAAATTGAGTTGTGATGGTACTGTTTAAGTCATGGGCGTTTATTTGCGAACCGGACGAGACCAGATAATTCGTTCCAGTATTGAGTAATCTGTTAATTTTCTAGAAATACGTTTCCAGTACTATGTAACTCATAATTCAAGCAATAAAGAATATTCATACGTATTAAAATTTATTGTAACTTTCAATTTACTTTTGTTTCCCTATATTCTGTACCTTGTTCTACTACTAGGAAAAATTACCTGTTGTTACTTCTGCCCATAATTAAGAAAGTTTTATGTCAAAATACTCAAAAAATACATACACTTGTAGTGTTAAACGGGAACAAATATGATTTTACTGACAGTGACGACACCTAAATATAATCCTGAAAGTATTATGGCAATTTCAATCATTATATTCATAGTAATTCTATCATTTCCTCCTTAACTCTGTGGTTATTGTATTACCCCATTCTTCAAAAACACAATAAACACCTCATTCTCGCCGAGAATGAAATTATTTATAACTGCTATCCTGTGATAAATAAATTTACCTCAGCACTAAATCATGAAATCACCTGGATCAAGGAATTGGAAGTTTTTTTTTCTCCTTTAGCGGCTCTCATGAATGGGAATTATCCCCAAAAGAAGAACTGCAGTGGTAAAGTTCCATCGAGATATTATTAAACAAAAGTATTTGAATAAAAGAGCAGGTGCAGATTACGAAGTGCATATCATGCGTCAATGAATGAGCCAAGCAACAAAAACAGAGAAATTACGTTAGAAGAGGAAAATAATGCAATAATCTCATATGGGCTGCACATGACTTTTCTTACATAATCAGACTCATTTCGTAATTCTCTCTCTCTCTCTCTCTCTCTCTGTATATATATATATATATATATATATATATATATATATATATATATATATATATATATATATATATATATATATATATATATATATATATATATATATATATATTTGAAATATGTAATAATAAGAATTATGTAAAAAAAAAAAAAAAAAAAATACAATTCAAGTAATATTAACATCACCATAGAAGCAAATTCACGGCCATAATGCCGATAAGAGAAAAGAACAGCACCGTCTCAAATTCGATGATTAATCAGAATTAAATTCATCTTCTGGTCTGAGTATTTAATTCTAATTTCTGTCTAGTTGTTTACGAGTTTCTGTGGTAACATTCATTTTTAATTAGTTATATATATATATATATATATATATATATATATATATATATATATATATATATATATATATATATATATTTATATATTTCACACAAAAGTCATAAATACTGATAAAAAGGATAAAACCATAAGCAAACGACTTATTAGGCGCATAGCAGCCTTAATCTTACGTTTACCAAATACATATAGCTCCAAAAGGAACATGAAAGGGAAGAGAACGAAAAAGGTACCACAAAGTTGCCGGGGGGGGGGTGACCCCCACACTCCGGTTAAAGCATGCTTTAACCGGGGAGTGGGTGTCACAACCCTCTCCCCGGCCACTTTGTGGTACCTGTTTTGTTCTCCTCCCTTTCATATTCCTTTTGGATATATATATATATATATGCAACCTCGATATGAGTCTTAATTCTTTTGATTTGTCATTATATAAACTTCTTGATGAATCTATAGGATATCGTTTATCGACCTGTGTCTTACGTAATGCAGTGACAATTCTTCTTTCACAGCGAAATTATGATGCAACCATGGAACTTTACGTAGCGTATGACATCAGATGCTGAAAGTGAGACCATGATGTTATCTTATTCCTTATGATTTTATAAATATTTATTTGAGACAGACAACTCAACAAAAGTATGAAGCTTGCTTGTTTTTTGTTTATTACTCACAGGGCATAATATCCGTCGGTCTCACTAGTGAAATAATGATTAAATACTCGTTATAAAAGAAAGAGACAATGAGAGTCTATAGACGAAGTCATGTGCTGCTCACATCAGATTTATTTTACTGTTCAATAAACTGACATATTGGCAAACGTTCCTTGTTCTCTTTTTTTTTAAGTCAGATATTTCATCTTAATCAGATGTTTATATTTGGCCTGTCTGTTGCATTTGGTCAGCCAGATATTTTGTTTTTAAATGCCCAGGCCGCCCATTCATAGTGTGCATAAGAGTTGCAAAAGACGGCTGGGGAAAACATTGAAGTACCAATGAAACAGAACAACACAGAGAAATCAATAAAACAGCATAACCCAGAAACAAAAATAAAACATAATAAAGTCGAAGATAACAAGTAGAACATGAAACTAAATTGTACAATTCGTCCAGTCGAACCAGGAAAACATTCATCGCGAACAACACGTCCAACACTTTTGGGAAACTAGTTTATTCAAAGAGTAGAATAAAATTAAAAATAAAGAAGACAAATAATTAATACATTTTGAAATCTAAGACTAATTGAACCAAGTCACAATGAAACATAATAGAAAAGAAACACGTAATAAATGCATAAATTATTGTTTTATTCAGATATTTGCATTTGGTCAGTCAGGTATATGTATCTTCTAGTCATCTTTTAGTCAGATATATGCCTTTGGCCAATCAGACATTTGCATCTTCATCAGTCTCAGTAACGCCGTTTTCAATGGAACTTGAACCGCTCGGTAACGCACATTTTCTAGTTTCAGTATTTTAAATGGCAAATAATAATTCATGCACGAAAAAATATAATTTATTCACACTTCCCGAAAGACATCTAAATAAGCAGCAAATATGTATACATATCGCCCCATTCTTCAAAAAAGCAATAAACACCTTTATTTCCCCAAGAAGGAACTTAATTATTTAGAACTCATATCGCGCGATAAGCAAATTTACCTCAGACGCAAATCATGGAATAAACTAAATCATCGCGTTGGAAGTTTCTTTCTTTATTAGCCCTCTTGGATAAAAATGATCATCGAAAAAGAAATGCAGTGGAAAAGTTCTATCAAGACAACCAACCTTAAGAATAAAATATGAAAGATAGCAGCTGTAGATCACGAAAGGCATATCACGCGTCAATGAATTTAATTAGGCGGCATTTGATACGAAAGCCGCGAGATGGCGCTGGAAGGAAATTAATACAAAAACATTGTGACGCCATTATTGTTGCAGGAAATTAAACAGTTTTATTACGTTTTGGGGGGAGGTTGGTTAAAAATTTATGGAAAATAAAATGGTATCAGAGTATTTAATTTTATCAGTGAAGGTAAAACTTGTAAGTATCACTCTTTCTAATTGTCGAACTTTTGAGTATATGCTGTCTTTCAAGGCCCTCCAGAAGCAACTAGGTAACCAAAAAGATCGAATCTTTGCACAGTTGTAGTACCGACTACTGTTCAAGACCTAATGGAGTCAAATTTTTGATTTACACCGAAAATGTTTTCGATTTATGACAAAATGGGCCCATTTCCTTTTTTAACCTTCCTGTTTGTTGGTTCTCTTGCACTGGCGAAGGGGATACAACGTGTCCTCGAAATAAGTGTATGCTGATCTATTGGTTTATTTATGCTTAAATATGTTGCTCAAATTTTTCTTTATCCTTTGCGAAACGTATCTGTTTACTTATTGAAAAATTTAACGTAGTCAGATTTTCGTTTACCCCCACCACCCTCCCAGAGGATTGAGAAGTAGAGTTTTTCTGAAGGTATTATTAGATCCTCCAGAAGCCCTTTAGTGATCTACATGTTGCAACTTTGTATCAACCATCAATATTGTAGTATAAACCATTGGACCCAGAACCTGTGTCCAATTGAATCAGGGGTACGTTCGGAATTTTGATCCACATTCCCCTCCCGTGCAGAGATTATAACTTTTTTTTATGCCTTTCTACAACCTCCTGTGGCTTAAAAGGCTGAACCTTTGTTTGTAGGCTTATAATATCGACAACGGGACCGAACCTCACGTAGCCATATTTTCAATATTTCTCCCAGAGTGAACACAATAGAAGAGGGGGGGGTTAAAGTCGGTATTCCTCACCCCACCCGAGGACTCCACCGGAGACATAGAAGACTGAAACTCGACCACATGACAAAATCGAACTGGGCCAATTTTCAATTGAAACAACTATCTTCACTAAGCCTCATACATTGTTAAGCAAGATAAACTAATTTAAAAATAAGTTACAGCATAATTTTTTTTTTAAAGTGTTAGATTTTCCTGTCTTTGACAAGCTGAAATGCAAGTAAGTAATTTACAAAACTTCGGTGAAGAAAGCATGCAAAAGTCAGTTAGGTAGAAAGTTTTGTATTTTTTTTTACAAATAGCAGTTTTATTTATTATGAATAAGTACTAGTATCATATAAATATGTGTTGTATATATATATACGATCATAGTCTCTATAATCATATAATAATATCATCAAATATTTTTATACATACAGTACATAAAAATCTAGTGTAGGCAACATATGACATCTCTTACACAGTGGCTTCCCTTGTTTCGTAACAAAGTAATGATCCACAAGATCCACTGCAAGATGTTTATAGCATTGATGTATAAATTAACATTTGGCACTTTTCTGCATGATAAAGTATATTTCGAATTTAAAACTATTTCGAAGTACCTAATTAATTTATATTTTACTTAAATCTAACTTAACAATTAAAAATATCACTAGTTACCTAATCGCACTTTATGGAAACGATTTTGTATTTATGTTTCTCGTTAGCATTTAGGGATAAAGATTTGGCATTTTCAATATAATCGTCTGCTACTGTTTTATTTTGATTGGAATGTAGAATAAAAGATTTGCTTTGAAAATGGCTCCTGAAATTGATTGATGGCTCGAAGGTTACGTCAATGTGCTTTTCAAGAAAAAATATTCGTATCAGCAAATTGCAAAAAGATATAAAAATCGAGGTTGTTACATTTCAAAGAAAGGTATTTTTAATATATTAAATTTGAAAGGAAATAAAGCGTCTATCTGAAAGTAAAAATGTAAAAATGGCCGCAAAATCGCATCCTAAGACTGTTCGAACGCGGCTAAATATCAAGAAAGTGAAGTCTCTGATCCTATAAGAAAATCCGCCGACTCAAAGATCCATTGCATCGAAACTGGGAATGTCTTCTGGCACAGCAGCAATCCTGCATAAAGATTTGAAGTTAAAAATATGCTTAAATCTAAAGTTTATCTGTTTTTGCCAAAGCATAATGCGAAAAAAAAAACACATTATAGAAAATTATTTGAAATACATCTAGCTGATGATAAATGGTAATTTGTTGTTACGCTCGATGAGGCATGGGTGTATTTAAGTGCTTGTAATAAAAAAAGAGCAATTTTCAATTGCTCAACTGACGAAAATGACCGTACGACATGGCTTCGTCAATGTACAGAAAAGTTCCCAAAGGGATTTATGATAGTTTTCAGGATTTTGTTACAACGGTAAATTAAAACTAAAAAAAAGTCTCAAGTGAAGCTAAAATTAATTCACTGCATTATCAGCAGAATATTTTAGAACCAATTTTTGAAAAAGAAATTCCAGCTTTATATGGAAAGGACATCAATAAAGTTGAGCTTCATATGGACAAAGCCTCTAGTCACACGTCTAAGTCAACTGCCGCATATTTAGAAAAGAAAGAATCAGAAACAAGAATAAAATGTATCCCATTTAATGAAATACCAGTAAAATCACCTGACGCTTCTCCTATGGACTTTCGCGCTTTCGGTTTGTTAAAACGAGCCTTAGGAAAACAGTATCCTAGAACATTGAACGGACCTTGGAAAGCGACCCAAGAGGAGTGGGATAAAATTGATATGACGGTGCTAGGAAGTAGTTTACTTTAATGTAAAATTTGAGCTAGAGTCAAGAATCAAGGCTATCAGATAGAATCAAATCGCCTCAAGAAATACGCACTTTATGCGTAAAAATTAATTATCAAAATCGTTTCCATAAAGTGCGAACGACCTTCTGTATAAGCAATAGAGTCCAAAAAATAAACGATTTTTACTAGAAAGTTATATTTTATTATATGGTGCCGATAGTTTGATTTCCAATCTTCCAACTTACTGAAATTCAGAATTGAAATTCTAATAAAGTTTTTCATATGTCAATATATACAGATGGGGGACAGAATAATACTAACGCCTGTGAAGTAAGAGAAAATATTAATAGGGGATGGAAGACCCTTTGACTGAAGTACACATTGTATGAGACGTGGGATAGGTGTATGGAGGTTATGCACAATATTTAAGGAGATATGATGTCATTTCTCCTGCAGGGCAGTTTCTAAATCCGAAAGTGTGTTTGGAGGCAGAACTCGAGCACGAAGTTTGGACAAAAAATATCCCCACAAATGTTCAATAATGTTAAAGTCAGGAGATTGAGGGTGCCAGCCGAGACGTCCTACTTCATCGTCATGCTCTTCGAACCATGCTTCTGTGAAACCTGCACCATTGGCGACGCTTGAAAGTATTATGTGATGTCACCAACAATTTACGAATTGCCACTCTGCCGTAAATGTTCGCGGCATGGAGTTTCCTTTTGACAGTTCCGGTTGAAATGTTATCCTGCAGTTAACTGTTCATTTCCGGTGTTATCTCTGATAATGATTGCTTGTGCTTTCGGGCCACTATGCGCTTCAACACTGTCTTTCCTCATCATTAAGCGTTATCTTTCGCCTACTGTTGTGCTTTGAAGATGCCAACTTAGTGTACGCTCTCGCTTAGTGTATTTTTGTGTACGCTCTCATAACGGCTGATACCGTGCTTCTTGAACACCCCAGAAGGTTTGTTGTTTCCGTCACTGAGGATCCAGCTAAACACGCTCCAACAATCATGCCTCTTTGGAACTCTGTCAGGTCTGACATTGCAGCGCGTCTCAGAGAGTATGATAGAGACATGTAACACGTATGACTGCTGTTGAGAGAATGATACACTCCCTTTCACGACCACTAGATGGCAGATTTCTGTTTCAGGTGACGTGACTGCACTGTAGGTATGAAACGCAACATACATTTTTTTTCACAGGTGTTCGTATTATTTTGTACCCCATCTGTATTTTATTTACTGTAGCACATTTGCCTCTCGAACACACGCTTGTATCTCTCCCAAACAATATTATTAAACCTTATACGCCCCCTATCGGAAAATAATATTATATAATCCTTTACAAAACGCAATTAACGGTGAAACTTATTTTATTTCGAATTAAGAATATTAATAAAACCTAAGCATCAGGGATTATAAAAGAAAATGAAGCACATTTTAACATTTTATTCTATTTGACGACATCTCGCCTTCCCATAACCAGGGGTCTCAGCCCCTCTCCGCCCCAAGGTCCTTTTGTCGTGTAGCACCATAGGTGCTTTCTATGCCGATGCCTTAAAAAACTTTGATGTGGGCAACACATGACTTTCCCTACAAATTCAAATTCATTTTCTCTTTATTTCCTTAGTTCATTAAATTGAGTTTAATTTTACAAAAATAGCATTGAATTTGCACTTTTAATTCAATTTTTGCTTTTATTTGATAACAGGGCGGTTTTCGAAGGTTGTGCAAGAAATGTGCAAGAAAAATAAAATATCTCAAGAATGGTTAGGCCCAGAGAATTGAAATTGGTCTTTTCCGCGTTAAAAATTACGTATACAACAAGCATTTAATGGATACATTAGAGCACATGTAGTCTTTTTTTAGATTTAAGTGATTTTTTTCGCGCCATTTTGTAAAACAACGCAAATTCTTCTTTTCCGAATCGTGTCAAAATCTAATTAGCATCAGGGTATCCTACAACTGACTAATCGATCAAATTTTGTTAAATTCAGTCAAGTAGTTTTTTAGCTAGAGTGGATGTATGAGATTTTTTAGGGCCATTTTGCAAAAGGAGGTGCATTCCTTTATCCAGAATCCTTCCAAAGTCTAATCAGTACCAGGGGCACACACAAGTCACTTATAAAATGTTATGAAATTCGGCCCATTAGTTGAGTTAGAGTGCATACATACTTTGCACAGACAGACACACACACACAGACGTCAGGCTAAAAATAGTTTTTTCATAGTCTAGAGGTTTCAAAACGTGTAGATCCGTTGAAAATTCGAGTTGCGATTTTCGATACGATTCCAATATTTTCCCTGTACATTGCCAAGTATTGCAGAGAAAGTAAGAAGGATATCTCTTTTCGTACTCGGTAAATTTCTCTGATATGAACTTTGCGAGGCAGCCGATATATGCTTAAAGAAAAATATATTGTGAAATACTAGTATGGCAAAATTTTTGCCACTAATAAAGCTAAATTTTCTGAAAATAAAATACAACATGATTTCATATATCCACGACATTTCAGTAAGTGGCGCTAGCGTTTAAAATGCGTTATCCACATTATCACCTTGCTGGAACACACAATAATCAACTATTTTCCTAAACGCAAAATTATTGATAACTCTGTATGTGACATAAATAAACTTATCGCGTCTCCATATCATGTAATCAACTAAATCATGCTATTTGAAGCCTTCAAACGAATCTTGCGAATGAAAAATACAATGAAAATGGAACTTGAGTGGAAAAGTTAAATGCAGACAATCTTCGTATGCACTATGAGAAATATTGCAGGTGTAGATCCAGAAGCGATATCATGCGCGGATGAATTACATTACGTAACACTTGTCACAAAATAGTAGACTGACTTGGAAGAAGAAAAAATCCAAAGAACTTAGACAGCTAAGTGTTTGAGATAATAGATGAATTTGATCTCATAAAGAATTTTTTTCGGATTGAGAAGTTTGTTTTTAAATTAAAAAAATCTGATGTGGGCAACACATGACTTTCCTTATATAATGTAATTAATTTACTACTTTTACAGTAAAAAAAAGTAGGTTTTTCTTATAGTAGATACTAATATTCTTTCCAAGATATTAAATTTTCGACAATTAGTCGTCATTTTTACCCATTTGGCGAGATTTTCGTTAATTTGGCAACATTTCTAAAAGTCGCCAAGTTGGCGACATTCCGCCAAATTCGTCGCCAAAATCTCGCCAAGCGTTATGCACTAAGAAATAAGTTATTCTTACAGCAGATAAATGACAATTGGCATTCAAACACAAAAGTATTACTAAAAGTATATTTTTTCATGAATGGAATGTGCTAGTGCCCACTAAGAAATAAGTTATTCTTACAGCAGATAAATGACAATTGGCATTCAAACACAAAAGTATTAGTAAAAGTATATTTTTTCATGAATGGAATGTGCTAGTTCCACGAGAATGATGTAACCCAATTTATCGCATGGTATTACATATGAAAAATGAACATGTTTCTCAATAGGAATTTTTTTATATGACTTTTTGATAATTCTTTTTTTAAAAATGAACAATATCTCGAGAACGGTTCATGTTAGCGTTCTAAAATTTATGTCAATCGTTTTCTAATGAAAAATTACATAAGAAATGTCTATTTGCGTAACTTTATTAGTGGTTTTGATTTTTTGACGATTTTTTCAAAATTTCATTCGAAAATTTAGGGGGGTTCTTAACATTCGATTGCATATAAAAGCAATAGGCTTCCAGTGTTTACGGATTGTGATTTTTGTACCAAATTTGGTTCGAATCGGTCCATTCGTTCGTCAGTTATCGTCTCCACAGACTCACTGACACACACACACACACACACACACACACACACACACACACACACACACACACATACACACACACAGACATCACTTCAAAAATGTTTGATTCGTGATCAGGGATGCTTGAAACGTGCTCTCCCGTCGAAAACTCGAATTCGAATTTTCGACCCCGTCACAATACTTTCCTTATACATTATGTATATAAGGAAAGTAAAAAGGCTGTTGCCACATTGCAGCTTTCGATAGAGAACGACCATTCCTATGTAAATTTTCAGTTTTTCCTTTATTGTTATCCAATTTTAGAGTGCAGACATGTGCTATTTTTCTTTTTTGTATGATATTTACGTTTCTATACTGTTGGCCATCCAAAATGCAACACCATGAAGGAAGCATCCAATAAGCATGAAATTTGCACCATACGTAGACCTCGATAGGAAATACAAATGATTAGAATTTTAGCTCATATGCAAATCATGTGCGCCAGTAGCGCCATAACTCTTGCATTATGCATCGCCATACCGGTCCTTCACCTGGCGCTATGGTTTGGGGTGGCATTGGATTTTACTCCCGCACCCCCCTAATACGCATTGCCGGTACACTCAACAGCCACCGCTATATTTCGGAAGTTTTGGAGCCTATTGTCTTACCTTACCTTCAAGGCTTACCTGCGGCCAAGTTTCAACAGGACAATGCAAGACCACACGTGGCACATATCGTTCAGCATTTCTTCAGTGCCCACCAAGTTCCACTGCTCCCTTGGCCCACCCGTTCTCCAGATTTGTCGCCCATTGAACACGTCTGGTCGATGATTGGCAAGCAACTGGCCCAGCAAACACCACCAGCTGCTACGACAGATGAAGTTTGGCAACGTGTGAAAGCAGTATGAACTGACATACCCCAAGAATATATCCAAAGTCTCTTTCTTTCAATGCCAAAACTTGTAGCAGCAGTTATTGTCAGCCATGGCGGCTGCACAAAATACTGATTTCTTCGTGTTCCGAAAGTCGAACGGTATTTCAATTAATTCATCCTTGTACTTTATGTTCTTTGACCAGTAAATTTGGCTTTGATATCTCTTGTCTTTTATGGTGTTGCATTTTGGATGGCCAGCAGTGTATATGCATTTTTGAATTTTACTTATATATTTTTCAATTATTTACACACACACCAAGCTTAACATGGCGTTAGTAATCTCTTTTCAAACACCATCTTCCTTGGTGACATTTTGGCTCGCCAAAAAATGACGGCTTACCCCCAACGTTCCTTATATGAAAGTCTGTTCTGAATTGTTAAAATTAAACTTTTACAAATATTATAAAACGAAGATTATTTTTATCCATTATATACGATATTCCAAATAACGACGCGTAAACAGCAGACGCCTTATCTCCCTCACCAGACTTATTAAAAATGCCGCCAAGCACCTCATAATCTCTAATAAATAGGAGATAATTCACAAATATTCTGCCACAATAAATGAATTTAAGGCGTCCCAAATCACGTACGGAAGCGAATCCTCTCATTGGAAGCCTTCGACTATGTCTAGCGAATGAAAAAAAAAATATTCTTGGAAAGAATCTGAAGCGTAAAAGTTTCAACAAGAACGTCCTGAAAAGAAAGTATGAGGAGGATTGTTGGTATAGACCCTCGAGGCGATGGTATAGATATCAAGCTTCAGTGAATTTCATTAGGCAACACAGAGTAAGAAACTGCCAGATGGCGTTGAAAGAGAATCAATGCAAACTAAACTTAGGTGGCTTGGGTGAGAGGGATATTAAAACAATTTTGTTCAATATGTAATGTATGGAGGTGGTTAGGTTATAATTTTCTCCTACTATATAATAGATGGTATATATAAAAAGGGAAATTAAGAGATGGAATTAAAACTGCAACTCTTGGATTTCTTTTTATCATCCCTGAAAACAAATAAACCGTATTCACTTTGACTCCATATTATAATGTATGGAGCAAGTTGTGTGATGAGGATCGAAAATTCTAATTTAACTTTTAACGAAAGGGCGTTTTAAGCATCCTTGAACTGGAATCGAATGTTTTTAATGTTTTGTCTATATGTGTATGAATTTCAGTGTATATGCAAGTTAGAGTGCATGAATGTTAGTGTGTGTATATGTGTATGTATATTAGTGTGTCTGTATATGTGTATGTATATGAGCGTGTGTGTATATGTGTATGTATATGAGTGTGTGTGTATATGTGTATGTATATGAGTGTGTGTGTATATGTGTATGTATATTAGTGTGTGTGTCCATGAGTCTGTGGATGCGATATTTCACACACAAATGAATCGAAAATAATTTGTATGATTATAACAATCAGTGAAAACGTCAATCAAAAAATCACAATAAAAATCCGTATATGAGTGAGAAAATGGATTTCTCGAAAATATACTCTGAGTGCATCAACTTTCAACAGAAGACTCTGAAAGCTTTAGAAACGAAGTTTTACTATTTTTTTCAAATATATGTTCTTTATATATCGCATATGCGTTTCTTATATGTCGTATATGAGTTCCTTATAAACGTGTTTTAGCTTAACATCCTTAGAACTAAAATCATCAATATAAACTGCTCATGACATCTTTAAAATGCATTTTTTCTCGTTTATCTAATTTTTCATAAATCTGAACGAACATAAAACAAACAAGGAAAATGTTTCTATGCCCACAATACAAATTTTGTCAACTTCTTAGATTTCCCCATTTTGCTTACTGTAAATTAAACAATAAACAGTCGCAGAAACACAAGCAAAAGATAGGCACATTGAAGATCATGCGGTTTGCAGAAATCATTACAATTTGCGCTCATATACAAGTTTACACAATCACATTTTATTTTCCCTAGCGTATGACTCATCTCTGGCGAATGAAAAGTTGGAATGACTGTTTTGATCCATGTATGTCCACCATCATTAAAATTTGTACACCTGTAAGCAATTGCATATGCAATTAATTTTTATTGACGCATTTTGAATACGGGCTTCACCAAACCCTTATATATGTAAACACTGCTTAAGTGTGCGCATATTCATCCTTCTAAAGGCTGATTTACACTGTGCTTACTACTGGCTAGCCAGCAAGCCAGTAGCTGGTCCCCAACAGGCCTCCGACAGATGAAGTAGATGGCAGTAGAACACGCCTCCGACAGATGAATTTTGTAGCCAGCTACTGGCCTCTCATTTCATTGTCCTCTACTATGTATTTGATACCATTTACTGGTTAGTCTTATTCACTGCACAGACAATCAGTGATGATAATTTGGCAGATTTTTATCCAGATCTGACTTATTTTTGTGCGGTGTGGCATTCACTTGGTAACAGGTGCTGGCTTATCAGTATGTCTGAGAGCCGGGCAAGTAATTGGAATACATTATGGGGGTATGCAAATGGGCAATCGAAACCAAAATGTTTGAATTCGCTGGTCTCTCCAGTAGCTGGCGTAGCCAGTGGTACCTGCAAGGCCAGTATATGGCGTGACCTGTTTAAAATAAACCTGTTGCTAGTCTACAGTAGCTTTCTGTATCAACTGTTAACTTAACTGCAACTACCAACGTGTAAATCAAGCTTACATCAATGAGAGACTCTGGAATGTCTCAAGCCTTTTCGACACCCCTCATTTTTTCTTCGCCCGAGAGAGAAAATAATGAATCATTTAAGCATTTTTAGGCTCTGTTCCCTGGTTTATATTTTAAGTGGACAAAGATTCAGTTTTATATGTCCCCTTTATACTTCTGAAAAGTCCAGAAAACCAAAAACATGTTAGACATTTATTAAATAGATTGACCAGTTAAGCTTACGAATGCCCACTTCAATCATTTTATTTACTATGCTCCAAGGTAAATTTTCCTCAAATAATAACAGTTATATTCTACTATTGAGAATTGTGAAACTCAAAACTGAAGTTCATAAACGAACTTTAGAATTCACTATTATTGCCTTTTTCTTCCAATTACATTATTCTTTTAGCATATGACTCTTAGCGAAATTCGGTGGAAACTTTGTTGAAGCAACATAATTACGGAATAATGATGTAAAAACTTCCGAATCCCAGAAAGAATTATTCCCATCGCAGAACGTTCAAAGAGCGACTAATTTGGGGAATTTCTCGAAAAATATATCAGACTTCTTCGGAAATGATGAGATTGTTTGAGCTCATCTTACTCAGACACGCAAGTTTAAACAAGAAAATAAAACTTATTTTCCTTCGTAATGAAACTGAATCGTATTCCTGAAATAGAAATTAAACGATGAAGTAGTCGAACAGGAAATGGAATGAAGATATTTTTAAAATATAAAATTTCCACACCCGCTTCGGGTGGGCTGAATGGCTGATGGTCATGAATGCCACGGCTATACACATAATAAAGGATCTGATAAGGAAAATCCTTTCCAAGTTAATGCTCCAAATACAGCATATATTTCACAGTTTTTCTTAACATTGAAATTGAGGTATGTGAAACAATATTTCGGCATTTGAAGCACAACTCTGCTACTACGATTACAAAAAGAATCACAATCTGCGTAAAATTCTCCAAATGTAAAAATTTTTGCGAATTTTCCAAATGTAAAAATAAATCATCTGCTATGAATATAAATTAAAAAATCTGATGTGGGCAACACATGACTTTCATTATATAATGCAATGAATTTACTATTTTTACAATCAAAAAATAGATTTTTCTTATAGTAGATATTTATATTCTTTCAAAGAAATTGAATTTTCGTCAATTAGCAGTCATTTTCACTGATTAAGTGTCATTTTTATCCATTTAGTGAGATTTCCGTTAATTTGGCAACATTTAAAAAAGTCGCCAAGTTGGCGACATTCCGCCAAATTCGGCGCCAAAATCACGCTAAGCGTTATGGACAGAGAAATATGTTATTCTTATTGCAGATAATTAACTATTGGTGTTCAAATACAAAAGTATTACTCAAAGTATCTTTCCTCATGAATGGAACGAGCTAGATCCACGAGAATGATGTCACACAATTTATCGCATGATATTACATGTGAAAAGTGAACATATTTCTCAACAGTTAATATATATTTTTTAATTTATGGAATCTTTTGATAAATTTATTTAAAAAATGTTCAATATCTCGAGAACGGTTCATGATAGCGTTCTAAAGTTTAAGTCAATCGTTGTTTAAGGAAAAATTACATTAGAAATGTCTATTTGCGTAACTTTATTAAAGGTTTTGATTTTTTGATGATTTTTTCAAAATTTCCCTCGACAATTTAGGGATTTTTGAACATTCGATTACGTTTAAAAGCAATAGGCTCCCAGTATTCTCGGATTGTGATTTTTGTACCAAATTTCCTTCGAATCGGTCCATTTGTGCGTCAGTTATCGTCTTCACAGACTCACTTTCACACACACACACACACACACACTTTCACACACACACACTCACACACACTTTCACACACACACACACACACACACACTTTCATCCACACAGACACTTTCACACACACACACACACACACATACTTTCACACACACACACACCCATACTTTCACACACACACACACACACACACACACACACACACACACACACACACACTCACACGCATATACACACACACAGCCATCATCTGAAAAATGTTTGATTCGTGATCAGTGATGCTTGAAACGTGCTCTCCCGTCGAAAACTCGAATTCGAATTTTCGACCCAGGCACAATGCTTTTCTTATACATTACGTTCAATAAGGAAAATAATATTTCAAGTGCGGTTCATTGTCCACCAATAGAGTTAATTAAGAGAGTAGAAAATATTTTTTCTAGATGAGATAAAAACATAGTTTGCATGTCAAGCCGTTGTTGAGTTATAGCTGAAAAGAATATTGAAACCAAAAACTCCGAAATTTATTAATTATTCGAACAAAATCTCAAGATTTTATATTGTTTTCCATTACTTTTAGGCCAAGTCCCACGTGTATGCAAAATTTCAAGTTTCTATCTTTACCAGTTTTGGTTGAGTAATCATTTCTCAGTAAGAAAAACAGTGAGTCAGTCTCATTTTTTTTTAAATATTATATATTCATTCATATATTAATAAAGAATGTTTTTTAATTTAGCTAACTGCTCGAGAAATTTATTGAACAAATCTTTTGGAAATTAAATATTTGAAAAAAAAAAAAAAAACTCCATGAAATTCCATAAAACCTACAAATCAACACATCATTAAAAAATTATTTACTCTGATAGTTTTTAAACTAGACTACTGTTTTAATTTTTTATTTATTGTTAACTAAAGCTAACTGTGTGTTGAAAATTAAAAGTTGCAGTAGAAAAATTAGAAAGCAAGTCAGTGGATATTTATGTAGATTTTATGGTTGCAGATATGGACAAAATATGTTTTCTGTAGTTGCAGATGCGGGAAAATTATATTTAATTCAGTGGTGTTATAAGCATTATGTACACAGCTGGAGCTTATTCGACGGTTCGCATCTTAAATTTCAAACATGGCCGCATGCATATTCGTGTTATATGAATTATATCTTAATAATAGAATTAAAAAAATCTACTAAGTGCCAAATATCCCTAGATATTTTTTATGTACCCCAGCTTGGGAACTCTGCTATAGATTCAGCAGACAATAGGCTACTCATTGTAAAGGTCCATGGTTGAAGTCTTTGTATTTTTTCGCCTTGGTACAAAATAAGCGTTACAATTTAATGAGAAATAAATTTCTTTCAAACTTTTGTCAGTTGAAAATGAATATTTTTAAAATTTAACATATTTAATTTCAATTATTAGAAAATATGACAAAAATCGCTGTTATTATATGACAGAAAATATTAGTTATTTAGAGTCGTTAATTGATTAAATTTCTTGAAAAGCGTTAAGAGAGCTAGCTCCTCGTGCTTGGTGACCGTAGGGATCAGTGGCGGAATACCTTGTAGTATTAAAAACTAAAAAATCTGCGTTTAATGCTTTTGATGTTATTGTGGGAATCAACAGGAAAAATCAATCAAAGTGCTTGCAAAGCGAGCTTCAGCGAGTAGGAGGCGAAGGATTTTGGCGAGCATAGATAGCGAGCAAGGGATGAAAGCGTCACCGAGCACAGAACACGTGGGAGTTGAGCCAGACGGATTGAAATAGCTCGCGAAGATAGTTCCGGGGCTGCTGAATGTCAGTTAATAAGTGACGATCCCCAACCCGAGTATTAAGCCTGCGTAGCAGGTAGCACCAAAATACTCGCGAAGCGAAATTAGCCAGTTGAAGGCGAAGTTGGTGAGCTCGCCGAACAGGGGGCGCGACCAACGGGCATATTACGTCTGCTTCAACGGGAATATTACGCCTGTATAGCAAGTGGCACTAAAGAGCTCGCGAAGCGAGTTAGCTAGCAAGTAGGGGGCGGAAGCCCCTAGTGACTTTGAAAGGTTCAAATGGAACTTATTTTGGTGCAACAATTTAATTATAGTATAATGATTTAAAAAGTCTGATATGCTTGAAAGATGTATTCGCATCATTGAATGCTCAAACGCTAGGCCAGCTAATTTGTGAAGTTTTTCAAAAAATATCTAATGCATCTTCAAAGATTAAGAAATTCATTTTGTAGACACGCAAGTTCAAACAAGAAGAAAACTTATTTTGTCTTGATAATTAAGCAGAATCTTATTTCTAAAATAATATCTAAGAGTAAACTAAGATTGAGTAGATGTAAAAATGGAAATAAATATATTTATATGCATGAATGGGACTTTGGAAATGTGGTGCATTAAAGCATTAAACGTGGAGTATTTGTGGTACATGATCAGTACTTTTTCGTTAGAAATTTCTATATTAAAAATTAAAAATTCTGCATTTAAACCTTTGATGGTTGTTGTGAAATATCTATTGGAATCTGGAGTAACTCTAACGAACGTTAGAGTTTCGTAAGAGAACGTTAGACAACGTAACACTCCAAAACGTTATTTCAATATGTACCCGAATTTAAAACGTAATATAAATTTAATAAGTTTTCATACAAATTCGCATGTTTATAGCCTCTACTTATCACATCCCGCCTTCCTATCTCAGGAAACGCAGGCCTCGACATCTATTTGCTTCCTACGGAATTAAATGGAAAAAATGTCGCTTTCTAGTTCCGCAAACAGGATTTTGCTAGTTTTTTCGCTTCTTTTCACGTCTCTATTTCTCGATCGAAGACTATAGACGGCGCCACTACAATTAAAGAATTTGATACTTTTTCTCTCTTCGTTCTCTGCCAAGCCACAGGACAATAGGTTCGCTAGTTTTTCCCGCGTTACTTGTATGTGGCCAGTACTCGTTGTTACATTGGTTTCCCTCATGCAATGTAACATCGCAAGAATGATTTCCATACCTACAAAGATTGTCCCTGTGTTTCCTCACAATTTTTATGAAGTTCCCCTTTGACCACCTGGAACGAAAAGGGTCAGTGGATCCTGGACTTCATGCCTGTGGGTGGTCTCGGACCAGATGGAGGAAGACTCAACAGGTAGTTGGGGGCGCAGTTAAGCCCAGAGGTCACGCAGGAGCGTGGGACTCCAGCCACGTGCAAATAATAACTCAGGGGCTACTGACCAAGCACTCCTGTCATGGGCTGGCCACTGAAAGTGAGAACCCAAATGTCTTCCAATAATATTAAGGGGGGCTTAAACCTTACAACGAATAAAATTCAAGAGGGAGGAGAGAGCGACTTGGAAGTTTTTCGAGAGAGAGAATTTTTGGTGGAGAAATCGGGAGTTGCCTCTTGATTCTTGAATGTGAATGTGGTAGAATTTCGACGGAGCATGATGCTCGCCTGCTTCCAGCTAGACTTCGCACGACAGGTCGCGGGCCCAAGAGCAACGGTAAGACTTTTGACTTCGTACAGCTCTCAAATTTTGACTCTCTCTCCTCCTCTCTATTTTCAATTCCCTCTATACGAGGAGTTTCTATGATTTTGCATTGTGGCCTCAAGCCAAATGCTTTTTGTTTTCAAAAGCATTATAAGTCAGACGCGCAAGATATGTATTTAATGCTTAATAATAATTTGTGACTTAAAAGAGAAGATAACATGTTGAAATATTGATTACTTGATTGGTGATTGTGTTAATACTCGAAAGAGTGTAATTGAGTTTATGATAGAATTAGTGAGTGGTATTTTAAAATTGGTGTTAACGTTTTTTTAAGTGAGCGACTTATGCTCAAACCTTTTCATGTTTTTTTCTGAAATTGTTGATTCGACGATGTTGTTGATTCGAAATTGTTGATTCGAAGTGCGATTCGACAATTGTCGAATCGCACTTGGCTCCAATTGTAAAAATGCCAAAAGTGGAATCGAACTCAAAAGAAAATATAGACGTGGTTAGTACATTAATTTTAACCCAGGAATTATATATAGTGCAAACATTTCCCAGTCTGGAAGAATTAGATTCCAGATGATAACAAGCAAGGAAGAAAAATGAAGGAATGCGAGAATAAGCACACATTGGTATATCAATCTAAAGAAATATTTATTCATTAACTTATTCATCATTTTTGTTATTAAATTCAATTCAAAAGTATATTTACTCATTATTTCTATTTATCTTGCCAAACTGTTAATCTCTTAACCTACATGTAAACTTTCATTTATATTTCAATTCCTTCCTAAGTGCAATCGCTTTGACTGGCTGACTGTTTTTTAAGGCCCCCCTCCCCTTCCCTTTGCAACCTACTCGTCAGATCAGCCATCCAAGACAGAATCTCCATCTTCTATAAAATAAAAGTAACCTACACTTAGTACCCTCAGGAGCGGAGTACATAGCTTCATCTCATTTCTCGCAACACCTAAAGGACTTTCTAATACATTAGATGTGGGTGTAAGTGTCTTCGGACGCAGGCACCCCGTAACGATGCGTATTGGCTTGGCAAGCTTCTATTTTGAAAATCTCCCAAAGAACTTATTTTGATACTAACAGCTTAATTACATTACTTTTATATACCCTTGAAAGATGTATCCACGTAATTGAATGCTGAAACTCTAGGCCGGCTAATTTGGGAAATTTCTCAAAATTATTTCACGCATCTTCAAAGTTCCAGAAATTCATTTTATAGACACGCAAATTCAAACAATAAGAAAACTGATTTTGTCTTGATAAATTAATCATAACCTTATTTCCAAAATAAAATCTAACAGTAAACTAAGATTGGATAGAAGTAAAGAAGGGCATACATATATTTATAAGCATGGCTGGAATTTTGGAAATATGATGCATTCAATGCTCGTGTTTGGTGCTTCTTTTGCTAGGAATTCCTTCTAATATTAAAAATTAAAAATTCTGCGTTTAAAGCTTTATTATTATGAAATATCCATTGCAATCTGGAATAACTCTGTGAAAAACCCTATTCCAATATCAACCGATATTAATAGCATAATTTAAACTTAATACATATTCGTATAAATAACTGTTATAATTCCTACGTTAAATGGTTTAAAACGAACTTATTCTGGTGTACCAACTTAATTGCAGTATAATGATCTAAAATGTTTGATATTCGTGAAAGATGTATTCCCATCATTGAATGCTCAAAGGCTGGGCCAGTTAATTTGTAAAGTTTCTGAAAAACATATCATACATCTTCAAAGACTAAAAAATTTATTTTGTAGCCACGCAGGTTCAAACAAGAAGTAAACTTATTTTATCTTGTTAATTAAGCAGAATCTTATTTCCAAAATATAATCTAAAATAAAACAATGATTTAGAAATAAAGACGGAAATAAATATATTTTTAAACATGGCTGAAATTTTGGAAATGTGGTGCATAAAATGCTCGTGTTCGATACTTTTTTGCAAGAAAAAACAGTGATGTTGTCAGCATATAAATCCCCTACACTCTGTAAAACATTCTGCAACCTTTGCTCATTTTTCATCTACTTTGTTTGTAATTTCAGCAAACTGATAAAAAAAGCCTCAATTGCAGGCGCACATAAAAAATCCAGCTTCATTTCTTAAATATTCAGCTAATTATCATCTGCCAGAGAGTTATTTTTGTATTTTTATATATATATTAATATAACTATCAGGAACCTTACTCCCCATTAAGGACAGCTGATTCCTCTGAGACTTTCAGTAACATGCTTGCAAATGTTTTATAGTGCATAATGCTATGCATTTACTTCTTTCACAGATAGTGCACAAAATCCAGAACATAAAGTTTTCAGTAATAAAGTAACAACATATACATTGAAATTTTGAACTATTGGGAACTCATTTATTCAAATAGAATGACTTCTCCAAACTCGCGCTCAAAATTCTCATCAAAATGCAATTTATATTAAATTTTTATATCTGGAGAATTTTTTGCTTCAAAATACAACACTATTTGAAAACATATATTCTCTAGTGACCAGAACGAACTAGATACATGAAAATGATGTTAACAGATGTGTTGCATAATACTGCATAAGGAAAGTAAACCTATTGGATGATAATTTTTCTTTTGATAAATGCATTTTTAAAACGTGTAAATATCTCTGGAACGCTTTATATTAGAGTTCTAATTAGCATTGAGTTATTCATTTTGTATCAAATACTAACGCATGGAATGAATACCTCTTTACTTGTTTACCTCGGTACCTCTTTACTTATACAAGGAGTGGCGACACGTCACAATTTCAAAACACTAATTACTAACAAATGACAAATTTCAAACAGATCCAAAAGTCATTTTATTATACAATCATCTTACAGACGTAAATACAGCCAAAGCGCTTTCGAACATCTTTCATGTTCATCCTCAGTGGCAATATTGCTACTGAGGATGTACATGGAAGATGTTCGAAAGCGCTTTGGCTGTATTTACGTCTGTAGGATGATTGTACAGGGTGCGGCAAAAAGAGCGTACCGATTTGTAACGTCAATAAAAAAATACAAAGCAAGATAGAGAAAGAAATCTTTTATACTTGAGAAGTACACAGTATGCCATTGTTATCCATTAAGTTTTGAACAGTACATCAGTTAAATGGCGACCGTTAAATGATAGTTAAATGGCGACCACACAAAGTTTTACTGGTTGGATAGTCCCTATCATTCAACTTCTGAATGACCATCATTTTGTAGGGATGCATGTGGAGCGAGCTATGTAAAATTCTATGGAGACTACGATCAGACATGTTTAATGCAGCTGCGTGTTTGCGTGCAGATTGCTTGGGGGACTGCTGTATGGAATCTCTAGCAGCTGCCATATCTTCCGGTCTTGTTACGCTTCTAGGGCTCCCAGGAAACTTTCTTTTTAAAGCCGAACTTTTTCGTCTAAAATTTGAAACCCAACGACGAATTGTTCGTGCAGCCGGAACCGGATCATGACGACCGAGTTGAAAGCATATTCGGAAGGCCAGTTGTGTCGTTATCACAGATTCACCGTTCGTAACAAACTCTTCAACAACAAAAGCACGATGCTCGCCGCTCCAAGCCATGACGGTAACTACAAATGGCATGCGTAAACAAGTCAAAAGAGACCATGCCCACTGCTGTACCTCTACTATGAACGAAGCAACTCTTCTGCCAAATCAGAACGTTCTTTCTGCCACACCCTGTATAATAAAATGACTTTTGGATCTGTTTGTGATTTGTCATTTGTTAGTAATAATCTCTTTACTTGTTTACCTCGGTACCTCTTTACTTGTTTACCTTGGTATCTCTTTACCTGAGTACCTTGGTCTCTTTTTACATTTGTACCACGGTACCTCTTTACTTTTTTACCTGTATACATCGGTACCTCTTTAGCTGTTTACCTCGTTACCGCTTTACCTGTTTAAAACAGTCTTTTCAGAGATAACAAAATGTACCCATTATTCAGTGCAATTCTCATATAAATGAATCATTCATACAGATAGAGTTACCTGTTTAGGCGTGTAACTAGAAATTTACCTGTTTAGACGCGTCATTCTAGTGGTAGTAAACCCAATTTGAGTGTTTTTACCCATATTTTTAGAGTGTAAAATATTTATCTAGTTGTTTAGACAAATCCACCATTCACACTCATATATGAAACCCAAAATCCTAAACCATGCTAAAAGTCGGTTCCATCTCCTTTGCCTACAGATATATACAAAAAGAAACTATCTATATGGGAATAACTGTAGCGGATGCATTCTTCGGTTTGATTGCGGAAGTGAGTTCAGGTGCAAATATGGAAGCAAATACAATGCTTCGATGAATAAAATCAGAAGATGCCAAAATAATTTTTCTATCGGAACTGCAGAAATATTTTCCCAAACTTTTTCGGAGACTTCCGTATAAGAGAGATATACTCATATAGAATTGAATGAAATGTTCATTGTAATATATCAATATATCTGTTAGAATGGGTATAAAAATAGGTATTTGATAGTAATGTTATATGGTGGTAAGGATATGATAGGATGCAATCTTAGATAAAGTAGCACTTATTTTTACAGAACGAAAAGAGCAACATTGGCAAAGGCAAGATATGATCATGCTGATAAGATAGAAATGCTTTTCTCTTATAACTTTCTACCAGAACTTCCCATAGATAGATAAATAGAAACTATCCTATAAATAGAAACTATCTATAGGGGAAAAAGTATAGAGGATGCATTCTTCGGTTTGATTATAGAAGTGAGTTCAGGTGCAGATATGGAAGAAAATACAATGCTTCGATGAATAAAATCAGAAATTGCCAAAAAAATTTTCTATCGGAACTGCAGAAATATTTTCCCAAACTTTTTCGGGGACTTGCGTATAAGAGAGATATACTCACATAGAATTGGATGAAATGCTCATGGTAATATATCAATATATCTGTTAGAATGGGTATAAAATAAGAATTTGTTAGTAATGTCATTAGGTAGTAAGGATGTGATTGGAATGCAATCTTAGATAAAGTAGCATTTATTTTTACAGAACAAAAAGAGCAACATTGGCAAAGGCAATATATGATCATGCTGACAAGATAGAAACGCTTTTCTTATATAACTTTCTAGCGGAACTTCCCATAGATAGATAAATAAAAACTCTCCTACAAATAGAAACTATCTATAGGGGAAAAAGTATATAGGATGCATTCTTCGGTTTGATTATAGAAGTTAGTTCAGGTGCAGACATGGAAGCAAATGCAATGCTTCGATGAATAAAATCAGAAGTTTCCAGAGGAATGCTCACTCGGGACTGCAGAAAGTTTCCACAAACTTTTTCGAGGACTTCCGTATATGAGAGATAAATTCATACAGAATTGAATGGAATGTTTGTAGTAATATATCAATATTTCTGTTTGAATGGGAATAAAAATGTAATTTGACAGAAAAGCAGTGGCGACTACTAATTTCAAGAATGGGAGAAGCAGATTCATTGGCGGATTACCCTCCTCCTCTACAATGAACATCATCAAAACTCATAGCGCTACTGGCGCAAGAGTGGACAAACATTATCTAAAATAGCCAAACGAGTCTGAAAAAGTCACCAAATAATAATAATAATAGCCCAGTCAGCTTATAAATTTAAGTGAAGTAGTGAGTATCCTGCTTCACCTCTGTCACTTCAAGAGCCGCCACTATAGTAAAGTGATTTGGTAGTAAGGATAGGATTGGATGCAATTTTAGACAACTTGGCGCATATACTTTTACAGAACGAAATGAGCATTATTGGCAAAGGCAAGCCATACTTACCATATGACAAGCTGACCATACTGGCATGTGCTGGGTACGGCCATACATACAAGATTTGTATAACTTTTAGCAGAATTCTCATGGATAGATACAACTAGAAACTATCTATAGAAGAATAACTGTCTTCGGTTTGATTATAGAAGTCTTTTCAGGTGCAGATATGAAAGCAAATACATTACTTCGACGAATAAAATCAAAAGTTACAAAATATTTTTTCTATCGAGACTGCAGAAATATTTTCGCAAACTTTCTAGGGGACTTCCTTATAAGAGCGATAAATTCATATAGAATTGAATAGAATGTTCGTAGTAACACATCAATATATCTGCTTGAATGGGAGTAACAATGTAATGTGATTTGGTATTAAGGATAGGATTAGATTCGATCTTAGATAAAGTAGCACTTACTTATAAAGAACGAAGAAAGCAGCACTGGTAAAGGCAATCTATGGAAATGTTGACAAGCCAGAAATGCTTTTATCATATAATTTCTAGCAACACTTCCCATAGATAGATACAAATTGAAACTATTTATACAGTAGTAACTGTAGCGGATACATTCTTCTGTTTGATTATAGAAGTGAGTTCATGTACAGATATGGAAGCAAATACAATGGCGTGAACACTAAAATCAGAAGTTTCCAAAATATTTTTTCTATAGGAACTGCAGAAATGTTTTCGCAAACTTTTTCGGGGACTTTCGTATAAGAGAGATAAATTCATACAGAATTGAATGGAATGTTTGGAGGAATACATCTATATTTCTATTAGAATGGGAATAAAAATGCAATTTCATAGAAAAGTGATTTGGTAGTAAGGATAGGATTAGATGCAATCTTAGATAAAGTTGTATTTATTTTTACAGAATGAAGAGAGCAAAGGTAAGATATGGACCTGCTGATAAGAGATAAATGCTTTTGTCATATAACTTTCTACCAGAAACTGTAACTCATTGATGTTACATGCTAGAAAATCACAAAAGTATTTGCATTGTCAGTCTTTCAACACAGTCTGAGTAGTCTGTGGAATCATTCCAAGACACAGTTCCTAATATTCCAATGGTTTAAGTCATTTCATTTATACGATATGAGACACCAGAAGTATTTAGAGCTTTAAAAATTAACTATAACAGAGGAAAAAGTCTGTACGGGACGGAATATTATAGTCTTACTCGACTCTACAGACTATTTCAGAAACTTCGAAATCTACCCAATAGAGGAATATTTCGAAACTGATCCGATTTAAAACAAACTTTGTAATTTAAAGCATAAGCTCTGTCCAAATGGACTTATTTTTACCTTACATTTTCTAAATACATCTAAAATAATAACTTTGTTTCTAATATGCGCCTAGAATAACGCAAGGGTGTGTCTTGAAGTTTTACTCTCTGTATTGCTGTGTTCAGCAATAGGTTTTATTGTATATTTCTGTTAATATTTTTTGTAATATTTCAAGACATGGACCTCGTTCTAAACAGACAGACTTCCAATTATACAAACTTAGCTCAAGCTTGCTGTAGCAGATCCATAATATGGTTTAGAGGAGTGCCAAATTATCTTTCCTAATCTCACACTCTCATTATTGTTCGTCTAGCACTCATTGTGATTTATTCCATACCCTGCGCTCTAAGAAGTTTCACATAAAAAAAATAATAATAATTATTTTTTTTCTTTACTTGTTGAAACACAATTCTATAATGTGTGTACATCAATTTATCCAATATTCTCTTTGATGGCGCATGTTGCCAACCAGTCATATATTTTTCTGATAAAATTCACTTACTCTCAAATTGTCCATGCATACCCATATTCGATTTTTGTAATAGCGTTACAGTCATACATCGTACTTATATACCCTCGACTTCCGTACTGTAGTCCTAACGTACAATTTGCATTGGAACTTGTGGTGCGCATTAAGAAAAAATACTTAAAGTTATGCTTTTAGATTAATGATTATTAACATAGAATATTATCTTAACATGGCCGTAAAATCGTACATAGTGGACTCATTATTAACTGTACATTGCGATGTGTGCCGCTAATAACCCTCCAATTATTTATCTTTCGAGTTCTGTAAAAGAATATTAGTTAATATAATACTAAATTGATTGCACCCTTTTAACTTTAACAATAAATCATTTATTAACAACACAACATACTTAATTAGTCAATTACAACAATTATTCATCCTATTATTTATTCCGGCGGAGCGAGACCATGTGAGACGAGTATCAAAATATCTAAAGTGTCTTGACGACCTGTAAATATTTGAGGAACACATACCTTCAATTTCGGCTTTGACCATAGACCATAATGCTTGCATCAATAATTCGTACTGGCTGTAACTCTGGGTGTTTGGATCCATCTCGTACTTCTGATTGCACTGCATATTGATCTAGCCACTGAAGTCGTTCTCTACATCTCTAGTCACACTCGTAGTCGACATATCGTTCTACGTTTCGTGCTCCTTAATTTCGAGCTGTTAATGTGTTAACCTCATCGTCGTGATGTACGGCAGTTTCATACCAAGTCATTCGTAAATCTCTATTTCTATCGTCGTTCTTATGTCACCGGTTGTGGCTTTTTTTGCCTCAGGAGTGTCACTCCCCCTTGATTTGATTTTCAGTCTTCACAGCGACGCCACAAAGTATTTTCTCCATTGATTAGCCTTTCCACCCAATGTCGCTACTTCACATTTTCTTAGGAGTTCGTTCGACTCCTTCGGGCTTGACACTCCTATATTTATGATTTTCATTGACCCTTGGGTCTGCGCACTGTAAACTCTGGCGTCATTCAGACTGGAAGTATTGTTTGACGTTTCAGACACAATAAATTAATGGCATAAAACTGTCTCACCATAACAAGTGTGAGATCTATTTCTGGTCTCACAGAACTATATCCCGAAATTACGGTGTTTGTTTCTGAATGATGTACTCTTTGAGTATGTTTTGTACGCTGCCGCCAGAATCATTACTACTTATGTATGTTTTGTCAGATAGTTCGCTTCAGAACTCGTTATTTTTGACTGTTCATTTTAGTCATTAAATTTTAAATAATGTGTTTATAACTTTTATTTTAGTGTTTTGAAAAAGTATGATTAAAAAAGTAATTAGGTTAAGAATAGCATATAGAATGAAAGGTCAAATTAGTAAATTTCTTAGGTAGAGTATCATCTCATTGTGTTATTTTCAGTGTTTTATGCATGATTGAACTTTCTTGTTGTTTTATAATAGTGTACATTGTGGAACGCAGTAAATCTGACCGTCACTCTATATCTAACTGTTGTATATTTTATCGTCGTTCTTATGTCACCGGTTGTGGCTCTTTTTGCCTCAGGAGTGTCACTCCCCCTTTGATATTTGATTTTCAGCCGCAAGCATCTTCTCCATTGGTTAGCCTTTCCATTCAATGTCGCTACTTTATATTTTCTTAAGCGTAAGACTATATTAACGTTGGTGTAATTGTAACTGTTATGGCAGTATTTTCTTGTAATTAAATTCCGAAAAATTTATAGATGGAAGATAGTGATAATAAAAGTTGGCACTGAATATTAATTTGCTGAGTAGTAGACTTATAGTGATGAACATATACCACAGTTAGATATAGAGTGACGGTCAGATTTACTTTGTCCCACAATGTACACTATTATAAAACAACAAGAAAGATCAATCATGCATAAAGCATTGATTATGACACACTTTTCAATTTCCCCGGTCGTCCATCCGGTTGCTCCAAGTCCCCTGGACGAGCCGGACGGCCTGAGGCTTTCACACTTTTCAACTTCAATGCAATTTTATTTAAACAACTTTAAAATGCGATACATTCATCGATAATATTTTTTAAATTATCTCAATACTACATTAATTTATTATATTTGAAAATTTTAAACTTCATCGACAAAATGAACTTCATTAAAATGACGGCATTGAAATATAAATTGCCTGGTTTAAATACCTATAAAATGCGATATATTCGTCGGTAATATTTTTTAAATTATCATAATATTACAACAATTTATTATATTTGAAAACTTCATCGAAAACAAATGAAATGTATTCAAATGACGTCATCGAAATATAAAACATCTGGCTCTCTCTATGAAAGCAACATTTCATTCATGAAAAATTTTCCATTCATTTCATTCATCACAATACTATAATAATTTATTTTATTTAAAAACATAAGAACATGGAGGTACAAGTGATTAAACTCTATGCTTAGAACTTCATCGAAAAAAAATCGTCCTTCTCTCTGTAAAATCAATGAATACTTCATTCATATCAGCTATGCAGACTCCATGAGCTAAATAATTTTGCGTTAAAGAAATGCAGCAATTCTTATATAACTCATTCTACATATTTTGCTGTTCACATTTTCCATAAGTGAAAATTAGGCTTCGTTGTAGAAATAACCAAAGTTGGATGACCATTTAAATTCAAATATATTGTAAATGAGTTGTTTCAGTATGTAGATGCACAGAATTTAAGCAAAAATAAAGCGGATTTAGGACGAATACAACACTAAATATAAATTAAAAAGAACTTTAAAAGTCACGATTTTGACACAAGATGGATGCGATATTTTATTTTGAAGTGGGTCACGTGATTGCTTCATATAAAAGGTGTAATTATTATTTTAATTTTTATTGACAAAACTACTGAATATATTTTGTTGAATTTTTTTATATATTTTATGGGATAATTTGAATATTTCATAAAATCTTCAAAGCAGTTCGTGAATTTAAAACCAGCTTAAAAAATGTTTGAAAAATTAGGTCAAATAGGGTTAAATGTATTTCATTTTTTCAACCGGGTTCAATCCGAAACCAATTGGGTGATATTATTCATTTATATTCCCATAGGTTCCACAGACCGTCTGAATAACATACTAAAATTTCATTTTGATAAAGTCATTTTTACGGAAGTTATCGTGCTAAAAGACAGATAGACAGACAGACAGATAGACACAATGAACAACGTTATAAACACTTTTCAACTTTGTTGTAAAGTGTTAGAAATAGAAATTCATGAATGTATAACAGAATAAAATAATAGAAATAATAAATGAACTAAAAAAATCGTGATTATTTTAGCTTGTAGATTTAAATCAGATATCTCAGTTTATCTGAAGAAAAAAACCCTGCAATATATTGAGCATTTCTGAAAGTTAAATACGCCGTCAGACAAAAGTGCAACAATGGTTTAAAATAACAGTCAATAACAGTCAGACAATGGATTAAAATAACAATCTGTTTCAAAGCCATACAAGAAAGATCAATCATGTTTAAAGCATTGATTATGAAACACTTTCCAACTTCAAGGCAATTTTATTTAAACAAGTCTAAAATGCAATACATTCCTCGGTAATATTTTGAAACTTATCACAATACTGCATTAATTTATTATATTTGAAAACTTAAACCTTCATCGAAAAAAATGAACTTCATTCAAATGCCGGCATTGAAATATAAATTGCCTGGTTCAAACATCTCTAAAATGTTATGCATTCCTCGGTAATAGTTTTAGAATTATCATAATACTACGATAAATTATTATATTTGAAAACTTCATCGAAAACAACTGAAATTAATTCAAATGACGTCATAGAAAAAATAACACGTCTGGATCTCTCTATAAAAACAAGATTTCATTCATAACTTTCTTCAATTCATTTCATTCATCACAATACTATAATAATTTATTTTATTTAAACATTTTGTTTAAGACCATGGAGCTACAAAAAATTAAACTCTATGCTTGAAACTTCATCGAAAAAAATCGTCCTTCTCTTTATGAAATCAATTAATATTTCATTTATATCAGCCATTCAGACTCCATGGACTAAATTATTTTGTGTTAAAAAAATACAGGAATTCTAATGCAACTCATTCTATATATTTTGCTGTTTACATTTTACATAGGTGAAAAATAGGCTTAGTTGTAGAAATAATCAAATTTAGATGAGCATTTAAACTCAAATATATTGTCATTGCGTTGTTTCAGTATGTAGATGCACAGAATTTAAGCAAAAATAAAGTAGTTTTAGGACGGATACAACACTCAATATGAATTAAAAAGAACTTAAAAAAATCACGATTTTGAAACAAGATGGATACCATATATCATTTTGAAGTGGGTCATGTGATCGTTTCATATCTTGGTCACGTGATCGTTTCATATAAGAGGTGTAATTATTATTTTAATTTTTATTTAAAAAACTACTGAATATATTTCGCTGAATTTTTTTTTATATATTTTATGGAACAATTTGAATATTATCTAAAAATTACGAAGCAATTTGTGAATTTTAAATCCGCTTAAAAAATGTTTGAAAAATTAGGTCCCATAGGGCTCAATGTATTTCATTTTTTCGACCCGGGTTCAATCCAAAACTAATTGGGTGATAGTATTCATTTATATTCCCATAGGTTCTACAGACCGTCTGAACAACATACTAAAATTTCATTTTGATTAAGTCATTTTTACGGCAGTTTTCGTGCTAACGGACAGACAGACAGAATGAACAATGTCATAAACAATTTTCAACTTTGTTGTAAAGTGTTAAAAAAGCCTTCTTAATCAGGATAAATGATATTAAAAATGTTTTTGGCAAACAAAATATATTTTTTTTTCAGATAGCAGTCTAGGCGAAACAAATGATAATGTTTTAACATAACTTAAATCAAACTCAACCAATGTTTGAATATGTTTTAAGGGAAATTCCGATGAACTTGCTGAAAACATTTCAGCTACAATTCGAAACGTCGCCAAATCAGCGACATTTCGTCAAATTTCTTGCCCAAATAGTGAGTTACCACAGTCGGCTTTTATCGTAATAACAATTGGTTTTTTGACGACAACCCGTAAAACAGCTTTTATATTTACTGCTAAAAGATATACCAGAAAATTTATATATTAATCTTTAAAAATCTGATGTGGGCAGCACATGACTTTCCCTGCAGACTCCACGTTCTCTTTATTTTAATTAAATCTATTTCACTTTTAATACAATTTTCTTTCTCATTAGGTAACCGGATTTATTTTCAAAGGTGGCGTAGAGAAAATACGAAAAACTAAAATATCTCGAGAACGGCTAGTCCTAGTGTAATGGGGTTGGTCTTACTCCTTTCGTCGTTAAAAATTACGTATTAAGCAAGCATTTAATGGATATATTTGAGCATACGTAGTTCTTTAGTTTAGATTTTGACGATTTTTGAGGGCCATTTTGCAAAAAGAGGCAGGTTTTTTTTTCCGAATCATACCAAAATCTAATCAGCACCAGGGTGACGCACAAGTGACTCATCTACCGAATTTTGTGAAATTCGGTCCATTAGTTTTTCAGTTAGAGTGGGTGCAAACTTTTGAGGGCCATTTCGCAAAAAAAGGCAGGTTCTTTTATCCCGAATCGTACCCAAAACTAATCTGTACCAGACTCGCCCACAAGTGACTTACCTACCAAATTTTGTGGAATTCGGTCCATTAGTTTTTTAGTTAGAGTGGATACAAAATCTGCACAGACAGACACACACACACAGACGTCACGCTAAAAATGTTTTTTTCGTATTCTAGAGGTCTTGAAATGTGTAGATCCGTCGAAAACTCGAGTTGCGATTTTCGACATGATTCTAATACTTTCCCTATACATTACCATGTATTGCAGAGAAAGTAAAAATAAGGATAACGAAACAAATGACTATAATTAAAAGTATTTTATTAAAATATCCTTTTCACGACGTACTAAAATTACACAGGCATAGCGCTTTTGGGCATTACTATGCACTTCATCAGTGGCAAAGTGAAAATAAGTGATACACATGTACTTAAACACCGGCCATAACCGCCAGACAAAATTATTATATTAATCTTTAAAGATTAAAATTTTAATATCATGTATCTATGTGAAAAACCACACTTTATCTATTACATTTTAACTATATAATATGGTTAGGTAAGGATTGAGTAATATACGGTTAGGAGTAAGGACGTGAAAGCAATTCATCAAGTATAGATATCAAGAGTATCCAATTATCTGTCAGAACTCTTGACATATTTGTGAACCCTATTTAGAAACACGATTCATTGGAGGGAAAATGATATTAAGAGTCTCAGTGGACACTGAGGTATCGGGTTTAATATTAATCTGAGATATAATGTAACGTGTATATACAAGTAAGTCATTAAACATTGCATTTTCACACAGTAGAATGTCATTTGAATTATATGACTATATATTTATTCATGGCATTTACCGGTAATAACATTTTACAATACTTTCTTAAAGAAAGCAGGCTTTTTAGAGGTTGTTAAAAGAAGGCACTGTTTTTGGCTTGAAGAAGAGAGATATAAAACGTCTTCGAAGCAATTGCAGTCACCCAATTTTTACATGAGTGCTTTCTTCAAGGAATTATTGAAAGTTTTATTCTCACAAACAGCAGTTTTATGTATTGTGATTTGTCAATAATTTTGCATGAATACACATTTATCCGTAATTAGTAAATAAAGCACAGTGTATATGTTACCGTGAAAGACCGAAATTTGGAGAATGTCGACTTTCACCGGTGAATGTCAACATTCACATAGTCGCTTGGTGTATGTCCAAAATATTTGCCAAATATCCTTATTTTTCACTTACACCGGCAAATGTCGACATTCACTATGCACTAATGGTGAATGTTGAATATGTCGGAGGTTTGCATTTTCTTCTCCGTGTTTCAGGCGCGAAAAAATGTCACAAGGGGGACGTAATTTTTTCGCCTCGCTTGCTGAGAGGAGTGACCAATCACGGTGAGGAGAGGGGTTCGTCACTCTGTAGAGGAGTTTGAACTGCGGAACTAACCCCCGAGAATTTAAATGCCGTGGTAGATTTAAAGGGCAGCCCAGGATTTGTTTTTTTTTTTGGACATGTAGCTTTAGATTCTAGCGAGAGAAGAAGAGATGCTCGATATTACTTGCCTTCTTAATAGTGATAGCAGTTGTACTTGGATAAATGTTAAGTATTAAGATTTTAGTTTTAAGTTTAGTCAATAAAGAACTTTGCATTTATACCGTATATGTCAAAATAGGAGAAAGTTTAAGTAACAGCACATGTAAATAAACTGTTGAACTTAAAACACACAGTACATTCTAAATGAGAAAAGAAAATAATACCAATAAAAAACTTACTTAATTATGTGACTGAAATCTTATTTATTGCAACAACTTAAACTTTTATGACACTTTGAATTGCACAAGAGTCCCTTGCTTTTACAACTGCATTTAGTTGTGGAACACTTCCTTTTGCAATAACAGCGTGTATAGCCTTGCCCTCCACTTCTCGAATTAGCTGCAGCTGCTTCTCTCAGCGACATTTCTTGAGAAGAAATCTCATCTATGGAAAGTAACTTTTCTTTACAAATTACGAACTGATTACGGGTATAAAGCAGCTTGAGGGTACCATTTTTATATGCTAGTTTATAAAAGTCAGAGTCTTCTATTTCACCAACAACTGCCAACACATTTCGGCCATCTGTACGACCACGGTCGACATCAGGGACTTGTATCCGTACGGTATCATCAATGTGAGCAGGAGGAAAATTTTTTTTGAGGTTCGTAACATTTTCGCTGCTTGAAATAGGAGATTCTTTTTCGCGACCGATCTTTTTATAGAAATAAACTCGTGTTGTTCAGTCAGGGCTTGATATGAAGACGTGGTAGGTTGCAGGTCCTCTTCAATATTTCTCTTTGGAATATGGTTTTCGGTATGTCCATTGCTCAGATTTTCTTCAAAAGTATTAACAGTTTCTTCAAGCTGTTATTCGGTTTCAAAAGTATTAGCAATTTCTTCGAGTTGTTCTTCGGTTTCAATATTTGCAATTTGTTCGCCAGGCAAAAAAGACGATGCTATGCCTCTTTTTGGTTTAATGCCAAACATGGCTTCATAAGGACTTTGGAGTATTCCTTCGTGGTATGTAGTGTTCTTGGCAAACTGAACAAAGGGCAAAAGATCTGACCATTTATTTGTATCGTTATCGTTCATCCATGCAGTTAACATATTCTGTATATCCTGATTAGCCCTTTCAACTGAGCCTTGCGTTTGACTATGACGAGGCTTTCCATGAACTATCTTAACATCTTTCCACAAAGCGCATAGTTCGGATATGACTTGATTACTGAATTTCCTATCATTATCTGAATGCAATATAGCTGGAGCACCAAATGTTAAAAATATTTGAAGAAGGTGATACGTTACTTCTTCAGCTGTCTTAGTTTTCAATGGTCGTATCTAGACAAACTTAGTTAAATGATCTTGATACACCATTATGAACTTATATTCACCATCCCTGTGTGACTGCAGGTCTATCAGATCAACTTGACATCTTGAGTTTAACTCAAAACTGACCATTGGTTTCACAACAAAACCTTTCGTAGGTGCACTATGTTTCATTAGCCATTGTGTACATAAATTTAAATACAACATTACAACTTCATATGTAATAGTTTTGTATTTAACTTGCAAATATTTAAGCATACGTGTTCTTCCTCCGTGGCCTATTCTGGTGTGAGTTTCAAATAGTATACTGAACAATTCATGATTGGTAGCATAATACTGTATATTCGTTTCTCCTGGTTTTAATGGTACAATTATCTTCTCTTCATCATTAATTTTTAAAACGTCAAAACGTCTTAATCGTCTGTAATCCAAAGGTGTGCTACACTTAGTTTTAGCAGAAATCACTTCAGAAAGTATTTTAGAGTACTTTTCTTGAGAGAAATAAAAACAATTGTCTTCTCGTTTACTCGCAATTAACGCATTTAACTTTTCAAAAAAAAAGATCACGATTCACTGCAGTATCCATTCAATATAAATTAGGGTATCGGATAAAAAAAAATAAAATTTTCCGAAAACGTTGCGCGCACCATCAAACCTTGCATAAGACTGACAAACAGTAACTTTTCGACCTCCACCAGAGCATATCTGTGCTTGTCGACATAAACCGGTGATGGTTCGAATGCACAAGAACATAATCAAATATTCGGTCTTTCACCGACGTATTTGGTATGTGTTGACATTCACCGGTGAAAGTCGACATTCTCCAATTTTGGTCTTCCACAGTAACATATATATTATTTCTAATAAGTTAAGGTAGCTGGTAAACCACTGGAACAGCTTAGTCCCATCTAATGTCGCCCTACTTGTATCAAATGTCGCCACATTAAGCGACATAGTAATTTCATTAAAATTTAATTAAACAATTTAAGAGCTAGAGAAAATAATTTTAGTCGAAAATCATATAAAATTTGCTCACAATCGTAAAATGAAATACTATTTAGTAACAAATGACAAATCTCAAACAGATCCAAAAGTCATTTTATTATACAATCATCCTACAAACGTAAATACAGCCAAAACGCTTTCGAACATCTTCCATGTTCATCCTCAGTGGCAAAGCCACCGAGGATGAACATGATGAGGATGGACATGGAAGATGTTCGAAAGCGCTTTTGCTGTATTTACGTCAGTAGGATGATTGTATAATAAAATGACTTTTGGATCTGTTTGAGATTTGTCATTTGTTAGTAATTAGTGTTTTGAAATTGTGACGTGTTGCCACTTCTGGTATGAAATACTATGCATATAGTTCTATGTGTAAGCTTCTTACCCAAATGCTTCAAATTGTACCCTCTGGCTGCTTAAACCAACATAATGTTTAGAATTACGACTGATCTATCAAGTACTGTTACTTTTATATCATCTAATTGCCTGTCAAAGGTACATGTATAGAAAACTATTTATTTATGTTTTCGACTTGCTGCATACACGCATTTTACGAGAAATCAATTTAACGAACACTTTCTTTCATTTCGCACTTTTAGTTTATTTATTGGGTTATTTCAGCGGTTCTCTTATTTCATTACATTGCTTTCAATAAACACCATTGTTTTAAACTGATTATTATAAAAGCATGTAATACTTGGCACTGAAGTAGAGTTGCAAAAGACCCGGGAATTTGGAGAAGCAGGAATAAATCCGGGAATTTTGGGGATTGAACCGGGAATTTTGGAAGAATAGGAAACTTGGATGAGAAGAAACTAACTTACGCGTTTCTTATATACTCTGGCACATTACTTTAATGGTGGATCGCCATTCGGGTTAATCTATGAAATCTTTGTATTAGTTTAAAGACGAAGTGTATTCAAATAAAATTTTTGAGAATTTAAAATTACAAACATTTTGTTGAAAAGGTGCTAATTATATTAGTCACGAAATTATTAAAATGTTATTGGAACTAATATAATTTTTTATTATCACTTAATATTAAATGAACATGGATGAATTAATGATTTCGTAATAACTATTTTATCGTTCGGAGTATTTTTACTTGTTAAATTACCTTGCCATTTATGTTGTTGTTGAGATCCAGACTGTCCGACCTACCAGAAATGTGTAAGATAACTGTTTGGACGGCCGGGGAGTGCCAACCAATTTAGACCGGAACCCAGTGGGGGAGGCATCCACAGGGAAAGTACCCTCCTTCCCCTACCACCAACCTCTCGGAAGGACTTACGGACATACATGTTTAATGTGATCGTGCTCCGCGTGAACACGGCGGCAGTTTTGGCAGTGGCTGGAATCGAACCCGGGCCTACCGAGTGCAATTCCAGCGCGCTAACCAACGCGTCATTTATGTGCGAATCTTTCATTTTTATGTAAGTCACATAATATAAATATTTCTCTTGAATCTAACAAATCCATCTCAATTTTCCATGCTCCAGCTATTTACCATTCCGAATGCAAAAATAAGTATTAGTTTTGGGTCATATACATTTCTTTTACAATGCAAAAAGCAATGACTGAAAATTCCCCTTTTTGGAAACTTTCAAAATTCCCAGTTTTTTCAAAATCTCCTTTCCAAAAAACCCTTTTTTTTCCAGAAATAAATCGTTTTTTTCCCGCGTTTGCAATTCTACACTAAATTACATTAAACTGCCACCCAATGAATTAGTTATGTCGATATGAATGCCATTACTGCTGCACTAACTAGCGTAATTCAACAGTTTACATTGTGTTGGTTGGAAGTGGGGTGATCTACTATGCTGCATTTGACAATAAAATTATACCACAGAGTGGCTAACACTATATTGAGTATACAATAAATTTCAAAATTGCAAACCTCAGCGTAATTTTCACCAACAAAATCATCTTTTTTATTTTTTACAGGTTAACTATTTGTTTAAAAATATTTACAATTTTTTTTTGTATTGATAATGTTTTATCATAAGTAATAAATGCATATCTATATTTTTGTTTGTCAGTTGGCCGCTGTAGGAGAAAATCGAAAAGGTATACTGCTACGAAATTTGATAAAGAATTACTTCCTGCTAAGTCCTAAAACACTTTAGGCCACTGAAATTGGCTAATTTATCATAAAGGACAAACTGCATAATTGTATGCATGCTAAAATATTCAAAGAACTAAATCTGTTAACACGTTTAAATCAGGTACAAGGTTGATATCGGATGAAACTTAAGGCTAGAATCAGAGCAGAAAATGGCTGGATATCATATATGTCCGTTATAACTAGTTGAAAACAGATATTTTATGGCTATATTTAACCATTTCTAGATGCTAAAATTTAAAAAAAATGTTTAAATCTAGTCGTAAAATGGTTATATAAGCCATCTCTATTAGGAACCTAATTATGACATCAAAAAATTTATCTATTAGGAGTACTTAAGGATTCTACACAAAAAAATCTGATGTGGGCAACACATGACTTTCCTCATTAACACTTTACAACAAAGTTGAAAAGTGTTTATGACTTTGTTCATTCTGTCTGTCTGTCTGTCTGTCTGTCCGTTAGCACGATAACTGCCGTAAAATGTGACTTAATCAAAATGAAATTTTAGTATGTTATTCAGACGGTCTGTAGGACCTATGGGAATATAAATGAATAATATCATCCAATTAGTTTTGGATTGAACACGGGTTGAAGAAATGAAGTACATTGAGCCCTATAGGACCTAATTTTTCAAACATTTTTAAGCGGATTTAAAATTCACAAATTGCTTCGAAAATTTTAGGTAATATTCAAATGGTTCCATAAAATATATATAAAAAAAATACAGCGAAATATATAGAGTAGTTTTTTAAATAAAATTTAAAATAATAATAACACCTCTTATATGGAGCGATCACGTGACCATGACATAAAAAAATCACGTGACCCACTTCAAAATGATATATGGCATCCATCTTGTCTCAAAATCGTGAGTTTTAAAGTTTTTTTAAATTCATATTGAGTGTTGTATCCGTCCTAAAACGACTTTATTTTTGTTTAAATTCTGTGCATCTACAGACTGAAACAACGCAATTACAATATATCTGAGTTTAAATGCTCATCCAAATTTGATTATTTCTTCAACGAAGCCTATTTTTCACCTATGTAAAATGTAAACAGCAAAATATGTAGAATTAGTTGTATTAGAATTGCTGTATTTCTTTAACACAGAATCATTTAGTTCATGGAGTCTCCGTAGCTGATATGAATGAAATATTCATTGATTTTATAAAGAGAAGGACGATTTTTTTCCATGAAGTTTTACGCATAGAGTTTAATTACTTGTAGCTCCAGGGCCTTAATTTTTAAATAAAATAAATTATTATAGTATTGTGATGAATGACATGAATGGGAAATTATTTATGAATGAAATGCGGCTTTTATAGAGAGAGCCAGGCGTGTTTTTTTTTCTATGACGTCATTTGAATGAATTTCAGTTGTTTTCGATGAAGTTTTCAAATATAATAAATTATCGTAGTATTATGATAATTCTAAAATTATTACCGAGGAATGTATCACCTTTTAGAGATGTTTAAACCAGGCAATTTATATTTCAATGCCGTCATTTGAGTGAAGTTCATCTTTGTCGATGAAGGTTTAAGTTTTCAAATATAATAAATTAATGTAGTATTGTGATAAGTTTTAAAATATTACCGAGGAATGTATTGCATTTTAGACATGTGTAAATAAAATTTTTTTGAAGTTGGAAAGTGTTTCATAATCAATGATTTAAGCATGATTGATCTTTCTTGTGTAATTCAATGAATTTACTACTTTTACAGTAAAAAAATAAGTTTTTCTTCTAATAGATACTTATATTCTTTCCAACATATTGAATTTTCGTCTATCAGTTGTCATTTTCATTGAATTAGCGTCATTTTTATCCATTTGGTGAGAGTTTCGTTAATTTGGCAACATTTTAAAAAGTCGCCAAGTTGGCTACATTCCGCCAAAATCGTCGCCAAAATCTCGCCAAGCGTTATGGACGGAGAAATAAATTATTCTTATAGCATATAAAGGATTATTGGCGTTCAAATGCAAAAGTCTTACTCAAAGTACCTTTTCTCATGAATGAAACGAGCTAGATCCAGGAGAATGATGTCTCCCAATATATCGCATGGTAGTACATATGAAAAAGGAACATGTTTCTCAATCGGAAATATTTTTTTTTAATTTATAAGACTTTTTGATACATTTTTTGAAAAATGTACAATATTTCGAGAACGGTTCATGTTAGCGTTCTAAAATTTATGTCAATCGTTTTCTAATAAAAAATTACATAAGAAATGTCTATTTGCGTAACTTTATTAGATGTTTTGATTTTTTGACAATTTTTTCAAAATTTCACTTGAAAATTTAGGCGGGTTCTGAACATTCGATTGCGTATAAAAACAATAGGTTTCCACTGTTTACGGACTGTGATTTTTGTACCAAATTTCTTTCGAATCGGTCCATTCGTTCGTCAGTTATCGTCTCCACAGTCTCACTGGCACACATACTTGTACACACACACAGACATCACTTCAAAAATGTTTGATTTGGGATGCTGGAAACGTGCTCTCCCGTCGAAAACTCGAATTTGAATTTTCGACCCTGTCACAATACTTTCCTTATACATTATATATTTAAGAAAATTAATCAAGCATACAATTCAAAAAATAATAAAAGAAAATATAGTATAATAATACCGGTTACTAAAATAAGTATGATATAAACATTTTCATCAGTCATTGAAAGCAATATTTGCTCTTTAAACTTAATTCGCATACAGAGCAAATGTACTACATAGCATATGCCATCTTGAAATACTGAAATATAAATGAATTAAGAATTTCTTGTTAATGATAATCTTAGTTGGTTCAGTGGGGATATTTATATCGTCAAAAATTATACAGAGTTTGTAAGAAAATCCTTCAGAACCCCAATAACTTTGTAAGGAAAGTTTCTTTAGTGTACACATACAGTTAAGTGATAGTATCCGATCCAATAAAAAATATTGGATAAAATAAACAAGCTTCGATAGTGGACTCGGCAGAAAAGCAAGATAAATAAAACAAGAAAGATTAACCATGAATAAAGCATTGATTATGAAACACTTTCCAACTGAAATGCAATTTTATTTAAATATCTCTAAAACGCGATGCATTCAGCGGTGATATATTTTTTTAATTATCACAATAGTACAATAATTTATTTTACTTGGAAGCTTAAAACTTCATCGAAAAAAATTAACTTTATTCAAATAACTTCATCTAAATATAAATCGCCTGGCTCTGTATGTAAAAGCAATGAATATTTCATTCATATCACTTTTATTCCAGACTCCAGAGCAAAATAATTTTGCGTGAAAAAATTCAGCGATTCTTATCTTACAATCACTTGTTTGCATTCTACAGCCATTAAAATTAGGCTTCGTTGTAGAATTGATCAAAGTTTGATGATCATTTAAACTAAAAAATATTGTAATTGCGTTGGCACAAAATATAGATACACGAAACATATGCAGAATAAAAGCTGTTTTTGGACGGATGCAACAATAAATATAAATTTAAAATAACTTTAAAAATCACGATTTTTGCACTAGGAAAAAAACATAGATTATACATTTTTTTTTAAATTGGGTCGATCACGAAATTTCTTTATATAATATGGATATAATTATTATTTTAATTTTTATTCAAAAAACTAAGGAACATATTTTGCGGATTTTTTATTATATATTTTATGGGATAATTTGAATATTTTATAAAATTTTCGAAGGAATTTGTGAATTTGAAATTCGCTTAAAAATGTTTGAAAAATTAGGTCTCAGGTTTCAACGTATTTCACTTTTTTTAACCCGGGTTCTATCCCAAACTAAATGGATGATATTATTCATTTGCGTTCCCATATGTCCCACAGATCGTCTCGGTAACATACTAAATTTCCGTTTTGATAAAATCATTTTTAAGACAGTTACCGTGCTAAAGAACAAACAGACAGACAAACAGACAGAATGAACAAAGTCATAAACACTTTTCAACTATGTTGTAAAGTGTTAAAAAATCTGATGTGGGCAGCACATGACTTTCCTTATATAATGCAATAAATTTACTACTTTAACAGTTAAAAGAATGTTATTCTTATAGTAGCTATATTCTTTCCAAGATATTGAATTTTCTTTAATTAGTCATCATTTTCATTGATATAGCGTCATTTTTATCCATTTGGCGAGATTTTCGTTAATTTGGCAACATTTAAAAATGTCGCCAAATTGGCGACATTCCGATAAATTCGTCGTCAAAATCTCGCCAAGCGTTATGGACGGAAAAATAAGTTATTCTTACAGCTGATAATTGACTATTGGCATTTAAATACAAAAGTATTACTCAAAGTATCTTTTCTCGTGAATGGAACGTGTTAGATCCACGAGAATGATGTCACCAAATTTATCGCATGATATTACGTATGAAACGTGAACATGTTTCTTAACAGTTAATATGTTTTTTTTAATTTATGTGATTTTTAGATAAATTTATTTGAAAAATGTGCAATATCTCGAGAACGGTTCATTCTAGCATTCTAAAGTTTATGCCAATCGTTTTCTAAGGAAAAATTACAAAAAAAATGTTTCTTTGCGTAACTTTATTAAAGGTTTTGATTTTTTGTCGATTTTTTCAAGATTTCACTCGAAAATTTAGGGGGGTTCTGAGCATTCGATTGTGTTTTAAAACAATAGGCTTTCATTATTCACGGACTGTGATTTTTGTACCAAATTTCGTTCGAATCGGTCCATTCGTTCGTCAGTTATCGTCTCCACAGTCTCACTGGCACACACGCACACACATACTTTCACACACACACAAACACACACAGACACACACATACAAACACAGACATCACTTTAAAATGTTTGATTCGTGATTAGGGATGCTTAAAACGTGCTCTCCTGTTGAAAACACGAATTCGAATTTTCGACCCCGTCACAATACTTTCCTTATACATTATGTATATAAGGAAAGTAACAAGCACTAATTACAGAAGTTGTAGTATATTGTCAAATGAGTAGGAATTGATAGTAGGAGCAAACGAAACGCATACGAGGGAGGCAATAAATGCCCATCGAAAAGATGTATCATCATGACTTCTAGCATGGTGAAATCTGCAATGCCCGTCAAAGTACATCAAAATACACTTTCCAGAATTCGAATGAACATTTCGCTGACAGATAGCATTTTAAAATGTTTTACACGGAATTTCTGTTCATTTAACTGTCGTTTTATGCACAATTCCTGAATAGAACAGCCATTCGTCAATGGCCTTATTGTATCAGATTAACACCATCTGTAACAGTTTTATTGTCTATTCCTAGTGCGTATTAAACACTGCTATATAACTATGTAATTTGAATTTTTACTTTCCCTGCAATACATGGTAATGTATAGGGAAGGTATTGGAATCATGCTGAAAATCACAACTCTAGTTTTCGACGGATCTACACGTTTTGGGACCTCTAGAATACGAGAAAACTACTTTTAGCGTGACGTCTGTGTGTGTCTGTCTGTCTGTGTTTCTTTGTGTCTGTGCATTGAATGTATCCACTCTAACTAAAAAGTTAATGGACCGTATTTCATAAAATTTGGTAAATCACTTGGGTGAGACCCTGGTGCTGATTAGATTTTAGTAGGATTCATAAAAGCAGAATCCTCCTGTTTTTGAGAAATGGCTCTTAATTTCATGTATGCACTCTAGCTAAAATACTAATTGACTAAATTTCACAAAATTTGGTAGATAAGTTACTTGTAGAATGTTCTGGTGCTGATTAGATTTTGGTACGATTCGGAAAAGAACAACCTGCTTTTTTTTGTGAAATGGCCCACTAAAATCGCCAAAATCTAAAAAAAAAAAACTGAGTAGTGTATGCTCAAATATATTAATTAAATTTTTGTTTTATACGCAATTTTTGACGAGGAAAATAATATAACACGCTCCATTATACTTTAGGACTAACCGTTCTCAAGATATTTGAGATTTCTTGCATTTTTGTTAAGCCGATTTCGGAAAAATGTTCAATTACCAAATAAAAACAAAACATTAATTAGAAATGCAAATTTGGTGTTATTTTGCGCAATTAATCTCAATCTAATGAATTATTAAAGAAAAAAAGAAAATATGAATTTGCGTCTGCAGGGGCAGTCATGTGCTGCCCACATCAGATTTTGTACTTTCCTTTCAATAGATGGTAATGCATAGGGACAGTAATGGAATCATGCCGAAAATCGCAACTCGAGTTTTCGACGGACCCTGGTGCTGATTAGATTTTGGTACGATTCGGGATAGAATAACTCGCCTTTTTTTGCGAAGTGGCACGCAAAAATCGCCAAAATTTAAAATAAATAAATATGTATACTCAATTATATCAATTAAATGCTTGTTTTATACGTAATGTTTAACGATGAAAATAATAAGGCGAACCTCATTACATTAGGACTAGCCGTTCTCAAGATATAGTTTTTTTGCAGTTTCGCTACGCCACCTTTGAAAATAAGTCCAGTTACCAAATGACAACAGAAATTTAACTAACAGTGCATATTCAGTGTAATTTAAAATGATTATGGAAGTTATTTTGTGCAATTAAACTTAATTTACTGAATTATTGAAGAAATGCAGAGATCATGAATATGAGTCTGCAGGGAAAGTCAGGTGCTGCCCACATCAGATTTTTTTCTTCTATCTCGCTTTGCTGTCGTGTTCTTTATTCTAACTTTTGAAAAATTCCTCTAGGGGTATGCAATCATTTTTATTCGTTAGAAGATATTCTCTTTACTATAGCTAGACCTAACATACACACTCACGGACCTTTCCCTGCAAAGTTATTGGGCCACTTAATGACATTTCGAATAAGCCTTTATGCAACGGTGTATAACTACGCTTATTATTATCTAAGACAAGATATTGTTGTAATTGAGTTTAGTAAACTACACTTGAAAGTTAGATCTTGCATATGGTTAATCAAACCCTCCTACCAAATTCATCCGATTATCTCCCAAAGCTCTTAACTTATTTGCAGAATATGTTTAGCAACATGATTGATCTATAGCTGTGATAAAGAAGCTGGCGGTGTCAAGATATGTTATAAAATTGGATTACGAAAGTTACGAAGCTATTGGATTACTAAGTTAGTTAGCTCTTTTGATGCAAGGATATAACTTTTGAAGTCTAAGTGTCTTTCCTTCTAAGTGTCTTTTGTACTAGCATTTCAACCTTCGCTTGGTGCGTTCTCAGCGTCACTGAATGTGACTCAGCGTCACGTTCTCAGCGTCACTGATTTCATTAGTCACTGATTGTGACACCTACAGACATAATCAAAGTTCTAAATGTAACAACTCGCTTCACATTATGCATAAAAATGGAAAGGGGCACATTTTTGTTAGGTGTACAGTTTTTGCACATATTTTATGTACATTTTAGGAAAATATCTTTGCATCGTCATTTCTGATATGAATTTGAAGATTCAATTAATGTTCTGAATGTTAAATCTAGTTTCAAATTTAAGCATGAAAATGAAAGGCGACACATTTTTATGAGACAAAGTGGTGTACATTTCCTGACAATCCATTTGCATCATATCATTCTTACTTCGAAATTTTCCCAAATTTTCGATTTGTCCTTTGATCTGGAACCTAAAACGAACTGAAAGAAACCAAAACTGAGATTCTGGATTTCTGCGTTCTCAGCGTCACTGAATGTCACTCAGCGTGAATGAATGTCACTCAGCGTCATGTTCTCAGCGTCACTGAATTCATTAGTCACTGAATGTGACACCTACGGACATAATCAAAGTTCTGAATGTAACAACTCATTTCACATTTAAGTATAAAAATGGAAGGGGGCACATTTTTGTTAGGTGTACAGTTTTTGCACATATTTTATGTACATTTTATGAAAATCTTTTTGCATCGTCATCCCTGATATGAATTTGTGGATTTAATTAACTTTCTGAATGTTTGTCAAAATTAATCATGAAAATGAAAGAAAACACATTTTTATGAGACAAAGTGGTGTACATTTCCTGAAAATCCCTTTGCATCATATCATTCTTACTTCGAAATTTTCCCAAATTTTCGATTTGTTCTTTGATCTGGAACCTGCAACGAACTAAAAGAAACCCAGACTGAGATTCTGGATCGAGTGAAAGCGTTCAAAAATATTGAAAAGTTGGTTTAAATTTCCTAATTATTCCTTTGCTTCGCCAGTCCTAATTAGGATTTTAGAAATATAAGATATTTTGGTTGACTTGGAAGCCGAGATAGATCGAATAAGACCAAACCACGATTCTAGATGGAATGGAAGTGCTCAATAATGAAACTAAAGGGATTTGAGGGTTTTTTCATTATTCCTTTGCACCGCCACACCAAATTCAAATTTTGGAAATTTTAAATTTTCTCCTAAGTTCTAAAGGTGAGATGGATCAAATGATACCAAAACGAAGTTTCCAGTTAGATAGGAACTGCTTGAAAATTATAATATATCACCACCTTATTCATTCAGTCAATCAGATCAGTGCATATTATATGGAGCGATACATAATGTTATTACCTATACAATATATGAGTCGATACAAGTTTCGAATAATTTTTCATAAGAATAATTCTTTCATTCTTTATTCCTAATGAATAAAAATGAAGGTCTGCTGGAATTTTTTTATCCCTGTCACGCGAAAACGTACCACAAGTATTAAGACAAAAATTTGCATACATGAATACGTGAAATTGCTCTCAAACTTACAGAATTATATTTTTTAATTACTAAAAGGAACAGTAACAGGATGAAATGTCCATTTTTAAACTGCGCATGCTCACTACGCTTCCTACAAACAGCGTGTAAAAATGGAATATAGGCTTAGAGGCACTTTGGATCTAAATAATCATTGTTACACAAATAAAATTAAGGACAAAATGTCTTTAAAACGAAAGGTCATTTATTAAAACATCATAAAAGACGTACAAAACATTTAAAAACCGCCAGAGTGCTTTCAGGCCGTTAATAGGTCCTTCATCAGTGGCTGCATGAATGGAAAAACATGGAATGTTCATATATAGAGACAAGTTATACAGCAAATTTGTATAGAAATATAAAATGGTAAAGAACTTACCATTAATTAATACAAAATAATCCAAGAAATATATGCGGAAAATACAAAATTACTTTAAAGTTTTTCAAATTGTAAATATATTACAAGAAAAGTACTATCAACACATTATTTAGTTACAGGAGAAGCAAAATTTCGGAAGAACCGTCAAGCGTAATTTTCATGAGAATGACGTCATAAAATGAAAATTACTTTCATGAGAATGAAGTCATAATGACGTCTCATGAAAATTACGCTTGACGGTTCTTCCGAAATTTTGCTTTTCCTGTAACTAAATAATGTATTGATAGTACTTCTCTTGTAATATTTTTACAATTTGAAAGCGTTTAAAGTAATTTTGTATTTTTCGCATATATTTCTTGGATTATTTTACATTAATTAATAGTAAGTTCATTTACCATATTATATTTTTATGCAAATTTGCTGTATAACTTGTCTCTATGAATATTCCATGTTTGTCCATTCATGTAGCCACTGATGAAGGGTATATTAACACCCGAAAGCGCTCGGGCGGTTTTAAAATATTTTGTACGTCTTTTAAGACGTTTTACTAAATGACCTTTCATTTTAAAGACGTTTTGTCCTTAATTTTATTTGTGGAATGCAGACATAATACCAATTTTGATTATTGTTACACAAAATTAAAACAAGAAAGATCAATCATGCATAAAGCATTGATTATGAAACACTTTAAAAAATAAAGTGAAATTTTATTTAAACATCTCTAAAATGCGATATATTCACTGATATTTTTTAAATTATTCAGTACTACAAAAATTTATTATACGTGGAAACTTAAAACTTTACCAAAAAAGCCAATGCTATAACTCGTCTGCTTCTCTATGTAAAATCATAAATATTTCATTTATATCACTTATATTCCAGACTCCAGAGCTAAATAATTTTGAGTCAAAAAATTCAGCAATTCTCATGCAACTCATCTTACAATCGCTTGCTTTGTTTTCATTATGCATGCTATAGAAAATGGGCCTCGTTATAGGACTAATCAAAGTTTAGCGATCATTTAAAACAAAAAATATTCTAATTGCGTTGGCACAGAATTTAGATACACAGATAATAAGAAAAAATGAAGTAGTGTTATGACGGATGCAAAACTCAATATAAATTTAAAACATCTTTAAACATCACGATGTTTACACTGGAGAAATGGATGACATATATTATTTTGAAATGTGTCACGTGATATCTTCATATAATATAGGTGCCATTACTACTTCAATTTTTATTTAAAAAACTACCTAACATATTTTGCTGGTAAGCCAACTGCTCTACCGTGCTTAAAACACCGGTTCTTGTTAGATCACCGGAGTTAAGCAGCATCGGCCGTGGTTAGTACTTGGGTGGGTGACCACCTGGAAACACCGCGTACTGTTCGCTCATTTCAGTCGATGTGGTGGCCGAACGGTCAAGGCGAGCGTTTCCAGCGATTGATCGGCCGTCACGTTGTGGGTTCGAGTCCCACGTAAGACATGGATGTTTGTGTTGTTGGGCGCAATGTGTCCCCCCCACTGGTGCGCTGGGGCAACGTCATTTGACGGCTAACAGGTTCACTGTTTTGGCCGATGTATAGGCGAATATGAAAGAGTCAATGCCTGGCCATTGGGGAAAAAAAATATTGCTCACATTTTTTTTACACATTTTACATGATAATTTGAATACGTCCTACTATTTTCGAAACAATTTGTAAATTTTAATTCCGCCTAAAAAACGTTTGAAAAATTATGCCCTATAAGGTTTAATGCATTTCATTTTTTCAACCCGGGTTCAATCCGAAACTAATTGGGTGATATTATTCATTTTCATTCCCGTATGTCTCACAAATCATTTCAACACCACATTAAAATTTCACTTTGATAAAGTCATTTCTACGCCAGTTGTCGTGCGAACGGACAGACCGACAGAATGAAAAAAGCTATCAACTATTTACAACTATGTTGGAAAGTGTTAACACTACATTATTAAACTTTGTAATTACTTATTAAAATCCAAGATTTATTTCGTCCTGGGTTTCTACTTTTAAGAACAAAATTTTCTTTAGTTTGACAAAATGATATATTGACAGCATTTTTGTAATTTCATTTTTTTCGATAGAGAGGCTGTATATAAAGATAATTTTCTTACCTTTTTATGAAAATAGGGTACATCATTTAAATTATTATTTTCTAACTTAGTACCTTATGTAAATTAATTGAAACTATGGGCGCTATATATATATATATATATATATATATATATATATATAAGCAACTGTTCAAAAAATCTTCTACTGTTCACTTTTGTGGAACTGTATCATTTGTAAAACTAGAGTATATTCTACTATTTTACATGACAGGATATTGCTGCTACTGAGTTTAGTAATCTTCTCTTGAAAGTTCAGATCAGGGGGAAGTAATCCATCAAATCATATTATCCAGATCTTCCAATTATCTACTGAAACACTTCATGCATTTGTGAAAAATGTTTAGAAACACGATTCATTAGGGTGATGAGGAGACTGGCAGCTTCATCAGGCTTAGCGAATTCGGATTAAGCTTTGCAATCAGCGGCTAAACAAAGTAGTACAACTGACTAAATCATTAAAGAAAGTAGGATGTTCATACGTAGGATACGTTTTTATCTAGATTTTTAATTGAATTATTAAATTTACTCATTATATGAGCAGCACATTATATGAGCAGTTAGTACTTGGGTGGCTGACCTCCTGGGAACATCGCGTGCTGTTGGCACATTTCGGGCGAATTGGCCGGTGGTTTGCGCGCTGGATTTGCACGCTGCCACAACTGCCGCCGTGTTCATGCGGAGTACGATCACGTTAAACATGTGGGTGGGTATGTCCTTCCGAGAGGTTGGTGGTAGAGAAAGGAAGGTACGGTTCCGGTGAATTCTTCCGCCACTGGGTTCTGGTCTAAATTGGGTGGCACTCCCCGGCCGTCCAAACAGTTACACATTTCTGGTAGGTCGGACGTTCTGGGTCTCAACAACAACAACATTATATGAGCTTGAAACTGTGCCAACATAATTGTACCATCATCTGAACCATTTGAATTTATTTCAATTTAGTAATTTCTTATTTATGAGAATCTTTGACATTTCCATGCGTATGTTATTATCGGAACATATACTGTATCTTTTTTAGAACCAGAGTATAGCCTACTATTTTACAATACACGATATTGTTGGAACTGAATATATTAATCCTCTCTTGGAAGTGCAAATCATGGAAGTAATCCATCAAATCATATTATCGTGATCCTCGAATTATCTACTGAAACACTTGATGCATTTGTGAAACATGTTTTAAAACACGATTCATTAATGTCACACGGAGACTGGCATTAGGTTTAGCTAAATAGGATAGTTTTGCATTCAGGTGCCAAACAAAGTTGTGCAACTGATTAAATCATTAAAGAAAGTAGGATGGGGATACATAGGATACGTGTTTATTTAAATTTGTAATTGAATTATTAAATTTATACATTAAATGAGCTTAAAACTGTGTCAACATACCATCATTTGATCCTTTTGAGTTTATTTCTATTAAGTAATTTCTTGTTTATGACAGTCTTTGACATTTCTATGCATACGTTGTTATCGGAACATATACGCTATCCTTTGTGAAACTAGAATATATCCTACTATATTACACGAAAGGATTTTGTTGCAACTGAGTTTAGTAATCTTCTCTTGGAAGTGCAGATCATGGAAGTAATCCATCAAATCATATTATCGAGATCTTCCATTTATCTACTGAAACACTTCATGCATTTGTGAAACATGTTTAGAAACACGATTCATTAAGGTGATGCGCAGACTGACAGTTTCATCAGGCTTAGCGAAATCGGATTAAGCTTAGCATTCAGGTGCTAAACAAAGTCGCGCAACTGAATCATTAAAGCAAGTAGGATGGATGTTCATGCGTTTTTACGGGAGAAATAGATGTTGGTTCCATTTCCTTGTTACCGAAAATATTTCTTTTAAGGAACTTTATATTTCAAATTTTGAATTTGGTAATCTTCTAAAATCCGCATCTTATGTAACTTTTACGTACATTTTAAGTATTATTTACTGCATAAAACGGAGATACTCTACAGAAGAACTTTACAGCTATGGATGTGAAAGGTATTCAAGTCTGTATAATATATACAGAATTGATTGTTTAATTGTGTGACATATTAGAAGTATCAAGCACTTCCACTTGAGCTGGAATTGCTAGAATTTTTCATTTCAGAACTCTCATTCGATACGTCTTACCCGTTTTTGAGGTGATGTCTGTATGTATGCTATTGTGTATATGTGTCTGTGCATGTGTGTACGTTAGTGTGTGTATGTGTTTGTACATGTGTGTATGATATTGTGAGTGTGCATGTAAGTGTGTGTGCATGTTAGTGTGTGTGTATGTTAGTGCGAATGTATGTTAAGTGTGTGTGAATGCTAGTGTGTTGTTGTTGAAACCCAGACCGTCCGACCTACCAGAAAGGTGTAAGGTAACTGTTTGGACGGTCGGGAAGCGTATTAATCTGTGTGTAAAACTTTACACAATAAACAATCCTTACACAATACATTGGTCATCACACACAACTAACATCCGACAAACTGACATACATAAAATTCAAGTAATGCACAAGAAATTCAAGGAGTCTCACACCAAAGGGGGAGAACCCAGGAGCAAAAACAGGATTAAGAAATTCATAGATCACCAAAAATTAGGAGCAGAGAATACTCACAGAAGTGTCACCTGACAGAATGAATGCTAGTGTGTATATATGTTAATGTGAATGTTAGTGTGTGTATATGTTAGTGTGTGTGTATGCTAGAGTGTGTATGTTAGTGTGTGTCTGTGTTTGTTAGCATGTGTGTGTATGTGTTTGTGCATGTGTGTATGTTAGTGTGAGTGTGTATGTAAATGTGTGTGCATGCTAGTGTGTGTGTATTTTAGTGTGTGTGTATGTTAGAGTGTGATTATGTTAGTGTGCGTATATGTTAGTGTGTGTGTATGTTACTGTGTGTATGTTAGTGCGTATGTATGTCAGTGTGTGTCTGTGTGTTTATTAGCGTGTGTGTAAGAGAGTCTATGGATGCGATATCTCACTAACGAATGAAGCTCTTCGAACGGAATTTGGAACAAATGTTACAATTGGTGAATATTGGAACCATACTGATTTTAAATGAAATCAAATGAGCGGAAGACTATCAATTTTCGATTCAAACTTTACAAAATCATTAAAAAATCAGAACCTTCAATAATGTTGCATAAATTAATAGTTTCATTAGAAAACATATGATTTTAGAACGCTGGCATGAATTTTTCTCGAGATATTGTATGCTTTTTACACATATTTATTAAAAATATTACATAAAGTAAAACAAAAGTATTAACTATTGTGAAATATGTTCACTTTTAATATGCAACATTATGTGACAAATTCCCGTGGATCTAGTTCGTTCCATTCACAAGAGAAGATAGTTTGGAAACTAGTTATGTATTTTGATGATCAACAATTCGTCATTTATTTATGTACCAGCAGAGCTCACCTGCTTCACTACTTGCTCTTGTTTGGACTCGGTAAAACGGGGATTATTTTTGTTCAAATTTATATTTATGGTAAACAATACAACTTCGGCTCTTGCTAGTAAAATGTCCCTCAAACTTTTAAAAATAAAAACACACTAAACATATCTGTTTCCGCCAAAGAAATTTTGCACCCAACGGTATGCCGAAGTTTTTCATATTTGCTAAATGGCAGTTTGTATACATTTAATGAAATACAGAATACCTTGTTGCAAAGGAAGTACACTACGACCATGCATGATAATCAAGGACCCGTGGTCATCAACTGCCGTTGGCTATTCACTTCGAAGGGGTCGAATTTAGGGAAATATTATTAGCTTCCAAGAGCAATAATTCAATTTAGGAAGTTATTATTAAACAAGAAAAATCAATCATGCATAAAGCATTGATTATGAAACACTTTCCAACATCAATGCAATTTTATTTAAACATCTCTAAAATGCGATATATTCCTCGGTAATATTTTTAAAATTATCACAATACTACATTCATTTATTCTATTTGAAAACTTTAAACTTCATCGAAAAAATGAACTTCATTCAAATGACGGCATTGAAATATAAAATGCCTGGATGAAACATGTCAAAAATGCGATACTTTCCTAGGTAATATTTTTTTAAATTATCATAATACTACAGTGGTTTATTATATTTGAAAACTTAATAAAACAAATACTTTTTTCAAATGACTTCATCGAAATATAAATCTCCTGACTCTCTCTATAAAGACAGCAGTTCATTCATAAACATTCCTTTCATTCATCACAATACTATAATAATTTATTTTATTTAGAAACTTAAAACCCTGGAGGTACAAGTAATTTTACTCCATGCTTAAAACTTCATCAAAAAAACGTCTGCTACTTTACGTAAAATCAATGAGTGTTTCATTCATATTAGCTATATCCCAAATTCAAAGAGCTAAATAATTTTGCGTTAAAGAAATACAGCAATTCTTATACAACTCATTCTAAACCTTTGATATTTACATTCACCATAAATGAAAATTAGGCTTCGTTCTTGAAATAATCAGACTGTGATGACCATTTAAACTCAAATATAGTGTAATTGCGTTGTTTCAGTATGTAGGTGCACACAATTTAAGCAAACATAAAGCGGTTTCAGGACGGATGCAACACTAAATATGAATTAAAAAGAACTTTAAAAATCACGATTTTGACACAAGATGGATGACATATTTCATTTTGAAGTGGGTCACTTGATCTCTTCATATAATGGTCAAGTGATATCTTCATATAAAGGGTGTTATTATTATTTTAATTTTTATTTTAAAAACTACTGAATATATTTTGCTGAAATTTTTTTATTTATTTTAGGGATAATTTGAATATTTCATAAAACTTTCGAAGCAATTTGGGAATTTTATATCCGCTTAAAAAATGTTTGAAAAATTAGGTCCCATAAGGTTCAATATATTTAATTTTTTTATCCCGGGTTCAATCTAAAACTAATTGGGTGCTATTATTCATTTATATTTCCATAGGTCCCACAGACCGTCTGAACAACATACTAAAATTTCGTTTTGATAAAGTCATTTTTACAGCAGTTACCGTGCTAATGGACAGATAGACAGACAGACAGAATGAACAAAGTCATAAACACTTTTCAACAATGTTGAAAGTGTTAAAAAGCGGTTCAGTGCATTGGATTCAACGTCATCCGTAGTAGCAATTCAATATTGGTGTATTATTGGCCCCAATATTGAACCAACATATAAAAGTGGACATTTTGGCGAAATTAGCCCAACATTGGCTTAAAATTTTAGAACAATATTACGCCAATATTTCCAATGTAACACCAGTATTGGCATAATATTGTAATGAAAATATTAGCCAATATTGGGAAACAATGTTGTAACCACAATGTTTACCCAATATTTGGATTACATTGAATATATTTCCAATTTATTGCCAAGATATAGAATATTGGTTCAATGTTGAACCAATAATAAATGCTACTAGGGAGTGAGTTAATGGCTGTATGAGTTTTGTCAGATTGACCTAGAAATCACTTTTCTAGAGCATTTTCTAACAAAAATAGCAAATAAAAGCCAAACTTTGAGAGGTTATTTCTCCAAATCCTGTGGCTAATTTGTAAAACCGATTTCAGATATGGATTTGGACTGGTCGAATTAGTATGCATGAGTGTTTTTAGCTCACGGGGTTGCAATTGGGATGCGGATATACTGATATTGTGCTTCTATAAAGGTGAGAAGGAAAGCTCTTATCTCCATCTATCTGTAACACTTGGCGTTAAATTTCCTTAATTTGTCGAAATATCGCTAATTTGGCGATATGTATCTTCATAGTGACGAAAATATCATCAATATTGCATAAATAACGCTGAATTAATTAAAAAGACTCCAAATTGATGCATTTATTTTAAACATATTTTATTATATAGAACACTAGCAGTGATTACCTGGAATTGCCCCGGATTTACCATGCAAAACTCTTTCGGTTCAGCCGTTCTCCCTCGATGTTGGATCATACATACATACATACATACTTTTCTTCTTTATATATATAGATTCAAAAATTAATAAAATTTGTTGAGTAAGCCTGTGAAAAATAAACCATGTTAATAGAGTTTTCATTTAAATCCATATTTCAAACTTGCGATTTTCAAAAATGACTAATACGTTCAATAAACTCCTACAAATCTCAGAGATTTAATTGATTTTCACGTTTTAAACCAACGATTTCCAAACCTTTTCGTTGGGAATCATGGAGTTAGAGAGTAGAACTCCTAGGAAAAAGTTTCGTTTTCCATTAATATCTCGACAACCCCTGGTCTTAGAAACTCGAAACTTGGCATAAATTTATGGGACGTTATGTCAAAGCTATCCACAAATTTTCACTAAATTCGGTGCAGCTGTTCTCCTGTGATGATGAGACAAACAAAAGTTTTGTCTTTCATTAATATCGCAACAACCTCTGGTGGAAAAAAACACGAAATACGGACTAAATTTTAAGTGGGGCTACTTCAAGTCTACCCAACAAATTTCATCATATTCTGTTCAGCCGTTCTCCCGTGATGTTAGATCATACATACATACATACATACTTTTCTTCTTTATATATATAGATATTGATTATTGCAAATGCTATCAATCGCAGGGTCCACTTCGACAATAAGTGCTTGACATTTCAGCGCAGTAGTTCAAGGGTGCAACGTCGGCTGGCCAGCTCTAAGATACAGGGTACGATTTTCGTTTTCGTTAGGACAGCAATGTCCTTTTCAACGGCGCCCAAACAAATCAACCCTGTAGGATAGTGTAAAAATGTCGGGGCTCTGAAAGTGGCCCTAGTACGACTAGCATGAATTTAGTGGGCTCTGGAATATTGAACTCCGATTTCAAATCGACGGATAACGACAACGCAGGAAGTCAATTTGGAGGATAAAAATAGCATCAGGAGGATTCTCTGATGTAAAAATAGCAGAATCAGTGAGATTGTTAGTTGAACGCCAATCTAACATTAGAGAGTGGAGAATGCTGAGTTCGCTTCGACAATAAGTGATTGCAATTTCGTCCCAGTAGCTCAACGGTAGAGCATCGGTTGACCAGTTCGAAGATCCAGGGTACGATTCCCGCTTGGGGCAGCAAGGTTCTTTATACAATATTGTTAACTGTTAGAGTTGCGGGAAATATAAGCTAATTAGGTACTTTGAAACAGTTTCACATTCTGTCATCATTCGAAAAAGCCCAACAATTCGACGAAAAAAAGCATTGCATTCTAGTTCATACACGATTTTTTCACTGTGAAAGAAAGAAAATCCATATAGTTATAAAGAAGGAGATAAAACTCCTATGGATGAAACGCAGGAAAATGCCATAATGTTTTGAGAATTATATCTGGGTGTCAATAAGTAATGCAGTCGCTGTAATGTAGTTAGTAATGTAGTCGCTACTGTCAGTTGACACGAGAAAGGCATACTATCTAGTATATGTATTTTTGATTATTTTTAATACAGTTCCCTAATTATGAGTATAATTAACCAGTATTTTTACTTTCCCTGCAATACATGGTAATGTATAGGGAAAGTATTGGAATCATGTCGAAAATCGCAACTCGAGTTTTCGACGGATCTACTCGTTTCGAGACCTCTAGAATACGAAAAAACTATTTTTAGCCTGACGTCTGTGTGTGTGTCTGTGTGTCTGTGTGTCTGTGTGTCTGTGTGTCTGTCTGGGTGTCTGTCTGTCTGTCTGTGCAGATTTTGTATCCACTCCAACTAAAAAAGTAATTGACCGAATTTCACAAAATTTGGAAGATAAGTCATTTGTAGACGAGTCTGGTGCTGATTAGTTTTGGGTACGATTCGGGATAAAGAAACCCACCTTTTTTTTGCGAAATGGCCCGCAAAAGTTTGTATCCACTCTAGCTGAAAAACTAATGGACCGAATTTCATAAAATTCGGTGGATGAGTCACTTATAGGTCACCCTGGTGCTGATTAGATTTTAGTATGATTCTGAAAAAAATAACCTGCCTTTTCTTGCAAAATGGACCGCAAAAATTGTCAAAATCTAAACTAAAAAGCTACGTATGCTCAAATATATCCATTAAATGCTTGTTTAATACGTAATTTTTAACGAAGAAAAGAATAAAACCAACCCCATTACACTAGGACTAGTCGTTCTCGAGATATTTTAGTTTTTTTTTTTACGCTACGCCACCTTTGAAAATGAGTCCAGTTAGCAAACGAGAAAGAAAATTGAATTAAAAGTGAATTAAATGTAATTAAAATAAAGAGAACGTGAATATAAGTCTGCAGGGAAAGTCATGTGCTGCCCACATCAGATTTTTTCTAGTTGTAAGATAGAGTACAGAATATAGAGAGATACAATAAATTGAAAGAGAAAATAATTTTGACTGCGTAGGAATATCATTTATTGTTTCAGTTCTACTTTGCAGTGCGCTAACAATTTATTTTTTCAAAACTTGCAGTTTAAATAAATATTTTACGCCTTTCGCCATAGAAATGCATACACCGCAGGACTTATCTTATCCCAGCGCCACCTGAATAATTGTCTCAATCTATACTGGCGTTTCCTTAATATGAAGTTTTAACTCCTTACTTTTACCTCCATGAGTACTTTTGTCTCTACGATGAGGACAGAGGATGGTTATGTAGGTAAAATTATGGTCTGATTTTGCCTACATCAGATTTTTTGCCGCATCAGATTTTTTATTCTCTTGACAAAGTACATATAATTATACAAGGAAACAAATTTATGCCATCCCCGTTAAAGAGATAACAATAGCTTGCATGAAAATGGTGCTTAACGTTTTAGATGCACAGTTCCAGTTCCAAGCAATCTATCAAACTTGCTATCAAGCTTATCCAATTATATGTCAAAAGTATCACGCATTAACGTAACATATTTGCTAATACGACTCTCTTCGAGAATAGAAAGGTTAGCAACCCGATGAAGGATTTACTCTAAAAGTGAGGAATTATATTAACAAAGGATAGGGTAATATTTGAAGGTCGGAGCTTTGTATTTCACTCCATTTTAACGTGATTAGACTTTTTACTTTCCCTACAATACATGGTAATTTTTAAGGAAAATATTGGAATCATGTCGAAAATCGCAACTCGAGTTTCCGACGGATTTACACGGTTTGAGACCTTTAGAACGCTAAAAAACTATTTTTAGCGTAACGTCTGTGTATGTGTGTGGAAAATCCTGGTGCTGATGAGATTTTGGTACGATTTGAAGAAAAAAGAACATGCCTCTTTATATGAAATGACCCGCAAAAATCGCCAAAATCTAAAATGAAAGATAACGTATGCTCAAATGTATCAAATAATTGCTTGTTTTATACATAATAATTTTTAACTTAACGATGAAAAGAATAAGACTAACCCTATTACTCTTAAACTAGCCGGTCTATAAATATTTTAATTTCTTCTCATTTTTGCCATGCCACCTTTGAAAATTACTCGAGATACAAAATGAAAACGAAAATTGAATTAAAAGTACAAATTCAGTATAATTTAAAATTATTATAGCTGTAATTTAAAATAACTGTAGGTGTTATATTTTGCAATTAAACTCAATTTAATGAGACGTTGAAGAAATAAAGAGAATATGAATATGAGTGTGCAGAGAAAGTCGTGTGCTGGCCACGCCAGATTTTGTAATCTAACTTGATTGTTGATATAAATTAAGATGAACGTCACTATTACTGATTATTATATTGAAATCGTCCGATTCAGGGTGTTGATATTTAAAGTATTGTAAACCTTCTATAGATGTCTATAGGATTTCCAGAAAAGTATATAAGCATCCTAATAACTTTGTAAAGATATATCTATGAATGTACACGTTAGGTCCTTTTATAGTAAAGTGATTATGTTCGATCGTATAAAAGAGATTACAGCGGTCTTAGCGCTCACAGGTTGTAGCTTTAGGCAAATATGGCACGCTAATCTAAAAGATAAAGCTCTAATTATAATCACTCGAGTTATCAGTAAAATCAAAAGATGTATCTATGTCTTTTAGTACTTCTAGTTCCTTTGTGCTTACTTCACTTATATACAGGGTGTCCAGAAAGTTCCGGAACGGCGCAATATCTAGACAAATACACTTCGGATCAAAAAATAAAAAAAACACGTATTCAATATTTTTAGAAAAGCTATCCAATGATACCAAAATTGAACCCCTCCTCCTCCGGGGGGAGGGGGTGGGGCAAATTTGAAATCTTCAATGGGAACCCTCATTTTTTATTGCAAAGTTGGATACTCCAGAAAAAGTTACATACATTTGATCTACGATTTTTGATTTTTGCTCCCACAAACGGTGCTATAATCGAAAAAATGTGATGTCAATCAAGCACGCCAGTCATGAGAGGGAAGGGGTGTTACAGGAAAAAAACACCCTGATCATGAGGGGCAAGGGGACTCATGTTAATCAAGCACCCCGAAGGAAACAGAAAACTACTACGTCCACATCGTTGTTCCTGGAGAGTGCTAAAAGCAGTTTTGAACCGTTTTCTAAACTGAAGTCAACAGTTGTCGTTGAAGTGAACAGTTAGCGAGGGAGGGGGTAAAATTTAGCATCATTGGATAGCTTTTTTTAAAATAATGAAAACATATTTTTTTATTTTTCTATCCGAAGTGTATTTCCCGAGACATTCCCATTTTTAAACTTTTGTGCTCCACTTCCGTTTTCTCGATTATAGCGCCGTTTGTGGGAGCAAAAACTAAAAATCGTATGTCAAATGTATGTAATTTTTTCTGGAGAATCCAAATCTGCAATAAAAAATGGGGATTCCCATTGAAGATTTCAAAGATGCCCTCCTCCCCTCTCCCCAGGAGGGGGGAGGGGGTCAATTTTGGTATCATTTGATAGTTTTTCTAAAAATATTGAATACGTGTTTCTTTTATTTTTTGATCCGAAATGTATTTCTCGAGATATTGCTCCGTTCCGGAACTTTCTGGACACCCTGTATATTAGGTCCTGATCCAGACTTTGCTGTTTGTAGAAACATTTCCTCTTTCTTGCCTCATTTCTTTGAAGTGATTACATAATTTTGCTACTAACAATAGCCATTTTTCTTTCTGTTTTTTGAAGAAATTCTGTCACGATTTTAGGTACTTTATTTATTTTTTGTACTTGAATTATAACAGTAATCACATTTGCATGAAAAAATGTCAAATAGTTGGCTTTTAATAGCTTTATTGAACTGTTTCATTTATTTATTTTCACTACAATGTTTCATTTATTTACTTTCACTACAATGTTTCATTTATTTACTTTCACTACAATTCAATTACTTTCACAACAATATTCATTTATTTACTTTCACTGCAATATTCACTACAAATACTTTAAAAAAAAATGTTAAATAGTTGGCTTTTAATAGCCTTATTGAACTGTTGCATTTATGTACTTTCACTACAATGTAAAGTATAAAAGTCACAGAATCGTGTCGAAAATCGCAACTCGAGTTTTTTACGGATCTGCACGTTTCGCGACTTCTAGAATACGAAAATACTATTTTGAGACTGACGTCTCTCTGTATGTGTATGCCTGCGCTTCTATATGTTTCTATCTGCACAATGTACTCTAACTCAAAAATCAATTGACCAAATTTTATAAAATTTTCTAAGTCACTTGTGGATTGCCCTGGGGCTGATTAGAATTTGGTACGATTCGGGATAAAAGAACCTGCCGTTTTTTGTTAAATGGCCCTCAATAGTCGTATGTGTCCACACTAGCTAAAAAACTAATTGACCAAAATTTCCAAAATTTGGTAGATAAATCACTCGTGGGTTACTCTGGTGCTGATTAGATTTTGGTACGGCTCGGAAAAAAAGAACCTGCCTTTTTACGAAAAGGCCCGCAAAAATCGTTAAAATCTAAAATAAAAGACTGCGTATCCTCAAATGTATTACTTAAATGCTTATTTTAAACGTAATAAAAGCAATCCCATTATATTAGGACTAATTGTTCTCGGTATATTTTAGTTTTTTCGCAATTTTGTCGCTCCGCCTTTGAAATTACGTCCAATTACCAAATGAAAACGAAAATTGAATCAAAAGTACAAATTATGTGTATTATTAAATAGTTATGCGTGTTATTTTGTGCCATTAAACTCAATTTAATGAATTATTGAAGAAATAAACAGAACATGAATTTGAGTCTGTAGGGAAAGTCATGTCCTGCCCACATCAGATTTTTCTCCATAGGAGCCTATGGTAGAAACATTTTCAAATGATATGTATTTCCTGCGATCCTTTCTAACATAAGTTAAATTCATATAGCACTTTTGATTGGAATGGAAACCCTTTTCCATGAATCTTCCGCTTTTGATATAACCTGTTTTCATTCAGGCATAAATCCGGTTAAAAAAGCCCTCCGAAGACATTATATGCCGTTCAGCAAATGTAATATATTACTGGAGGGTGTTCACACATTTTTATAACGATTTTGACTTTCTCCATAAATTAAATTTAAATGAAAAAAAAAAACCTAACTGGCATCAAGTTGAATAGGGTTTAATTATCGTCTGCATCTTTAAAAAATATTCTTTGCTTTAAAATATCGGCGGAAAATATACAATGGATCGAAGGCTATATTTTTGCGCTTTACGAAGGTAAAAACTCTTATTCGATTATTAAAAGAAGATGTGAAAAGCATGGTTTTAATATTTATACATGTAAAATAAGTGACATAAATAATAGAAAAAGGAAAGAAAAGTCAAAATTTACATTTTGCTGGGAAAGCAGTAAAAAATGCATACCCAACGAAGGTACGCACACCTACCTATTATTATATCTAAAGTCGCATCTCATGTTTTAAAAGAAAATCCAACCCCCCCAAAGAACTGTCGCAAAATCTTTAAACATATCTATAGGAACTGTAAACAAAATTATAAAATTCGATTTAAAGCTGATGAAACCAAAAAAACATGATGTTCATCGCCTAACGCCAAAACATGTTTCTCAGCGTAAGACTATATGCAGATTGCTGTATGAAATTTATTTTGCAGGTGAAAAATGGAAATATGTAGTTACAATTGATGACACTTGGATATATCTATTTGATTGCAATAGAAAAAGATCGATTTACTACCGAAAAAGAGGGGGTAAAAGACCTAAAATGTTGATTCAGAGAAAATAAGAAAAGTTTTGCTAAATTATGGTTATTGCTGGAATTGCTTATAACGGAAAACTTAAAAGAAGGAAAGTAGGGAAAATATCAAAATTAACTCGGATTACTATCAAAAATATATTTTAACACCTGTTTTCAAAAATGACATTCCATCGCGTTACCCAAACAATCTTCACTGTGTTAAGTTCCATCAGGATAAGGCTACCAGCCATACCTCTAAATCTACTGCTATATTTTTCAGAAAAATGAGAAATGAATCCGGAATTGAGGCTATTCCATTTAAATGCATCCCACCCAAGTCCCCTGACCTGTCTCCTATGGATTACTTTGCATTTGGACTTTTAAAACAAGCCTTTTCTAAGAGGCATCCCAAAACATTGGATGAACTCTGAAAGATTGTGGTGGAGGAGTGGAACAATATCAACCTTGATATTTTAAGAAAAGCAATTTTATCTTAGAAATCAAGATGTAATATGATAGTTCAACAAAAGGGCTATCAGAGTGAACATATTAGAAAATAAAATTGCTGCCTTTGTTTATATTATATTTTTCAAATTCGTTACAAAAATGTGTGAACACACTCTTTATATATGTAAAAGTAGTTAAAATTTATATTAGAAAACTTTCCCCCTCCAGCGTTCCACTCTCCTTTCCAGTCAAAATTTCCTGAAATAAACACTGGATACTATGGATATTTATAATAGTAATGTGTATTTCCCTTGAAAGACAGGATGTCGTTTTTCACGAAATTAAATATAGTACTTCGTAATGCCATAGAATGATAGTAATACCCCATTATTTAAATCATCTCCATTTTCAAATGCAGTGCACTTGATGACATATTTGGTAGAGAAGACAAAATTAGGAAACTAAAAATAATTATTTTCAAAAAATTTGTCTTGAACAAAATGTCTAAATTATAGTATACACTGTTATAAAATATTTCAACTTGGCGTGATTTCCCAATCGTATCACAAAAGAATTTGAACTGAATCTAAGCTTGAGAATCATCTTCTGTAAACAAATGTCTGAGTTATTTCCCACATACACCTTCCAAACTTTATTGCTGTGCACATGTATAAATAACCATTTCGATAGAAATTAGAGACCATTTCTCTGTGGTATTTCACTACACACCTGTCGCCTTTATGTTGAAAAATCGGTAACATAATATACATTTATCAGACAAATAAGCAAAAATCCGACCTGTGTATTTAGCATTTGTATGGCTTTAGTTGATCATTAATTTACATTTTAAATATCCGGCGATTTTACTTAATGCATTTCATTGGTGATGCTAATAAAAAAGTATTTAAGTACCTGCTTTCAAAATATTTTTGAATTAGAAAGTGCGATTATTGAATAATATTATTTTCGATAAAAAAAAAACACACCTCAAAAATATGAAATCCGAAAAATTGCATTAGTTTTATATTTTGAAAGCTGTTGCTTTTTGTAAACTATTATAGTGTATAAAAATATTAAATATTTCATAATTATAAAGTTTAGAACTTTCATGAAAGTATTTTAAATTTGTTGTAATCCGTTTATATTTGTCATTTTTAAATAAAAACGTATTAAGCAATTCCCATATCTGTACGGTGTTATGTGCTTTGTGGTACCATATTGGACAGCACATTTTTTAAACCAGATATAAATTCTTAGAAATAAGATATTTCTAACAATAGAGGTTATCTTTAAGACTTATGTATGACAAAAAACTATTTCTCAATTTCAAAAATGTTTATACTTATACATTATGAGTATGAAAATCACCTTATTCCCTCTACTGTATACAGCGATTTCGGAAAGAAATTTTCACGCCACCTTACAGTATATAACCGTTCTAGTAATTGTAAAGTGGACCTTGTACTATACATTTGTGTACGAACCCGGAAAAGGGTTAGCATGACCCATACTTTCTATAAGAATTAAATTGATAGTCCTGACAATTACGTTTAGTTGTAGAAAATTAGCCTTATTTTAAAAATTGTTTCTCTCTGATTCAATTCTGAAAAAGCCGGATATGTATTAATTGTGTGTATGACCACGCCCACGTTTGTACTCGTCCATTTTCCGGAGATTTTTAGGACTTTGAAAATAGAGTTTATATGAAATAAATATGACAGAAGGTTAGGAAATTTCCAAGCAGGCAGCTTTATTCAAAATCAATATGTCTGCAGGTTCTAAATTAACAAAGAAAATGTGCGAAATTTGAAATATATTTTTGGAATGGATTCCATATTTGCACTAGTTCTGCAATTTCAAAGTCAAAAATTTATTTTATATCATATATATATTCATATTATATCATATATAATTTTTTCGATGGCAGCCATTTGTATAGCACTTCGTTAAGTATATTTAACTTTTTTCTAACTCATCCCAGGAAAATGAGATTGCGTAAAATTGAATGTGAAATTATTTTGTCCATTATTTATATGTGTCGATAATATTTTAAAAGTATATTATATATAATGAATTATTTCATCCATTTAATGTCATTTTAACTCCCTTTAAATACAATCGAGAAAGTTGCGTCGAATAAGGCAGCAGCTAATTGAATTGAGCAAATAAAATAGCCACAAACTGCTCACTTCAAACTGGCTGACCATGAGGAAATGCATTAAGCTGATGAAAATACATTGGCTATTATGTAAATACCGTTAAATACTGGGTGATTCAAAAGTTTGGAGCAAAAATAAAACGCTATAAAAAATATCTATAGGTAAGAGACATGCGGTTTGCAGATTAATATTCACCGTGGTGGGGGATTCTGTATGACATGAAAAAAAAATAGTTCAAAATCTCGACACTAGGGGCGCTGCTGCAAAGAAAACAATGCTATGTAATTATTGTGAAATGAGACATTTTATTTCAGCATGATTTACTGCTGCACGTGCTCAATGTGTCCACCACCACATTCCAGTACTGAGTGCAGTCGCGGTATTACGGCTGATACAGCATGAAACAGTATATCAACGGGAATGGCTGCTACCTCCTGCACGTAAGGCATATTTCAGTGCTGGTAAGGACTGGGTATTTCCTCTTAGACCCGTGATTTTAGGTATCCCCAGAACTAGAATTCACACGCGGTGAGATCTGGGGATATCGCAGGCCATTTATGTGTGATATGTCTGCTCAGTAGGCGATCGGCGCCAAACGTTGACCGTAGCAACTCCATCACTTGACGTGCCGTGTGGGGGTGCTATTCAATAATGTTTTCGTCTGATCCTAATTTTGCGTTGCGTGAGCGATTTGCATAGTCACTCCATGGCTTTATCTGCAGCAGCGTTTCCTAGTGTTGAGATTTTGAACTATTTTTTTTTCATGCCATATAACCCCCCCCCCCCCACCACGCTGAATATTACTCTGCAAACCGCATGTCTCTCCGACCCATAGATATTGTTTTACAGTGTTTTTCTTTTGCTCCGAACTTTTGAATCACCCTGTATATATAATGCATATTGTTACGACATATCCCCTTGGAGTGGATGCTCTGCATCAGAGATCGGGATAACGGCTGTATACGCGTATTTCACGCTATAAAATAATCAAACACGCTTTATAAATTAAGTAATGAGTATTTTTACTCACCGATTTTTATACAAAAAAAATCTGATGTGGGCAACACATGACTTTCCTTATATAATGAAATGAATTTATTACTTTTACAGTAAAATAAATAGGTTTTTCTTCTAGTAGATACTAATATCCTTTCCAAGATATTGACTTTTCGACAATTAGTCGTCATTTTCATTGATTATCGTCATTTTTATCCATTTGGCGAGATTTTCGTTAATTTGGCAACATTTCAAAAAGTCGCCAAGTTGGCGACATTCCGCCAATTTCGTCGCCAAAATCTCGCCAAGCGTTATGAACGAAGAAATAAGTTATTCTTACAGCAGACAAATTGGCGTTCAAATGCAAAAGTATTACTCAAAGTATATTTTTTCATGAATGGAACGAGCTAGATCCACGAGAATGATGTTACCCAATTTATCGCATGATATTATATATGAAAAGTGAACATGCTTCTCAATAGGAAATATTTTTTTTCTATTTTATTTGACTTTTTGATAATTTTTTTGAAAAATGTGCAATATCTCGAGAACGGTTCATCTTAGCGTTCTAAAATTTATGTCAATCGTTTTCTAATGAAAAATTACATAAGGAATGTCTATTTACGTAACTTTATTATTGGTTTTGATTTTTTGACGATTTTTTCAAAATTTCATTCGAAAATTTAGGGGGGTTCTGAACATTCGATTGCGTATAAAAACAATAGACTTCCAGTGTTTACAGATTGTGATTTTTGTACCAAATTTGGTTCGAATCGGTCCATTCGTTCGTCAGTTATCGTCTCCACAGGCCCACTGACACACACACACACACACACACACACACATACACACACACATACTTTCACACACACACACACACACACACACAGACATCACTTCAAAAATGTTTGATTCGTGATCAGGGATGCTTGAAACGTGCTCTCCCGTCAAAAACTCGAATTCGAATTTTCGACCCCGTCACAATACTTTCCATATACATTATGTATATAAGGAAAGTAATGAAGAAAAATAATCGCTTTTGGAATCGCAAATTAAACAGATTTGGCTTGATTGTAAATTTAATTTTGAGAAAGCTGTTTATTTATAAAAAAGCCAAAACCAAGGAGGTTGGAATTTTAAAAGGAAAAAATAAAAAAAAAATATGGAAAAACTAAGCCAAATGTAAGGTAACAATTTTGGTATTTCATCATGAATTGTATGATTAGTTACTTTATGAAAAATAAATTATTTATACTATGACGAATTTATAATTCAAGATTGCTACTTTACTTGGAAAATTAACACGAAATTTAAAAATAATTTGATCCTAAAAGTCCAAAATTTAGTAGACATTTTAAAACTCATTTCATAAAGTTTATAAGGTATATTAATTGTGATATACAATGCAGTTTGTTTATTACAACAAATAAAGAGTATAGTGCATTTCTTAAATCTTTTTTTTTTTCACCGTAGAAAGGTCATAGATTTATATTTTGTTGGGCGTTGACCCTGTAATTTTTTTATACAAAATAGAATACATTTAATAAATACCTGACAATATGAGGGTAATTGTACATTTGTTAAAAATTACTATCCTGGAAAGCAAAATACTCCTTCAACTCATGTCAGGGAGTATATTTACTCTTCAGGAGAAATTCTATCTCGATCTCTGAGCTGGATACAAGATCGAGTTCAAATTTCTGGATAACTAATACGTTTATGCACAAACATAGCGTAAACCGAAACAATATACAGTAAAATAGCGCTTAAATGCTCCACTAATTTCACAAAACAACCAATACTATTTTCAAAGCATTGACGTATGTCTCAGTTCAATATAGGTCGCATTACGTCAACTGCTCTCCAGAGTGATGCCAAGTTGGCGATAAATCGTTAAATATGGGAAACCCACACAGATATTTAGCATGCAGCAACCCTAGATTCACTTCATACGAAAGGTTGCCTGTACGGGTGATTTTTCTGTCTAGTTTTCGAAAGAGACTCCAGTCAGGCATTTTTATCATTTTTACACGTTCGTAACGATATATAGTTCTCTGTATTACGTTCACATACTCACCAACACGCATAGATCGCTTCGAAAGTATTGAATTTGTATCTAGGCATGTAGTGAACGTGTTGATTTGCCAAAATCTTTAGTTACAATTTTTGACCGCGTTATAACACATTTTCTACACAGATATTATGTATGTATGAAAGTTAAAATTATTAGTGTTTTATTGAAACTTATCTTACCTAATGATCCTTATACTACTGTTAAAATTATCAAAACGATTTTATGTGTTTTACGCATCTAACAACCTTTATAGGTAACCCTCTCTCTCGGAAAAAAAAACACCCAAAATACGAAATTTAAAAAAATTGCATTTGTTTCATATTTTGAAAGATATAAATGTTTTTTTAAACTATTAAAGAATAAAAAGCTAGAAGTTTATCATAATTGCAAAGGTTCCAAATTTCACTACAAAATAGTTTAAACTAGATCTTAAACCGTATATATTTTTAACCAAAAATATTTACTGTTTAATTTCAATCTTTGGTAGGTTTTATGTGCTTTTAATTTATGATGGTAACATATTTAACAGCAATTGTTTTAAACCAGATATAAAAACTCAAAAATTAGTAATTTCCATCATTATAGGCGCTTTAACGCTCATATATGACTAAAAATATATTTTTGTCGAAAATGATTATATTTATGAATTTATGAGTACTAAAAGCACCCTATTCCCTCAAATCTATTCAGCGACTTCGAAAAAAAGTTTTTACTCCACCTTACAGTATATATCCTTTTTAATAATTGTAAAGAGGACTTTGTACTTTACTTCTGTATAGAAACCCGGACAAGGGTTAGTATGGCACATACTTTCTATAAGAAATTAAATTTATAATCATGCCATTCACGTTCAATTACAATACATTAGTCTTATTTTAAAAATAGTTTCTCCGTGTTTTAATTGTCAATAAGCCGGACTGTATCAAAAATGTACATTGTCACACCCATATTTATTCTCTTCAATTTTTCGGGGTTTTCTTAGGGCTTTGAAAATAGTGCTTATTTGAAAAACATATAAAAGGGAGTTAGGAAATTTATCAGCAGATAGTTTTATATATATTCCAAATCAATATTTCCACAATTTCTAAATTAACCAAGAAAAATTGCAAAATTGGAAATAGCTTTTTGGTATGGATTTGATATTTTCACTAATGCTTCAATTTCAAGTCCAAATTTTATTTTATTTCATTTATAGACCGGATGGTCAAAGGTAATTTTTTTCGATGACAAACATTTGCACAGAATTAAGGTTAAAATACTAAACATTTTTTTCTCATCCCAGGAGTATGAGAATGCAAAATATTAAAAGTGAAACATTCTTTTGAATTAATCATATGCATCGATAATATTTTAATGATATATTTTACATAATGAAATATTTCGTTTAATTAACTATGCTACCAAACACCTGTTTCTTATATCAAGAAAGGTACGCCGAATAAGGCCGTAGCTAATTGAAATAAGCAAAACAAATAGCTCTAAATTATTTACTTAAACATGCTGATTATGAGGAAACGCATAATGCAGATGAAAATTCACTGATAACTGTTGCTTAACATTCGACAATATAAATTGAGAGCAATTGATTGCTTCTTCGCTATTTTCGAAAGCCCTTTAAATACCATCATACATTATAGTTTATATTACGTTCAAACATTCACCAACACACATAAATCACCTCAGAAGCATTCGATTTATATTCAGGCTTTCCTTGAACGTGTTGAATTGCACAAAATATTTAGTTTCAACTTTTGTCAGCGTCATAACCAATTTTCCTCACAAAGTTTAAGCATGTATAAAAGTATAAAATTATTAAAATTTCATTGAAAAATATCTTCCCTATGATGCCCCTTACAATACTGTTGCAAATATTAAAAAGATTTTTTGTGTTTTGCCTATGTAACAATCTATACAGATAACCGTTTCTCCCATTTCTCGAATAAAAAAACACCTCTAAAATATGAAATTTAAAAAATTGCATTGGTTTCATATTTTGAAAAATATACTTTTCTTTTTAAACTTTCGTAGTATAAAAAACAGAACGTGTACAATATTTGAAGTCTTTCGAATATTCACTACAAAATAGTTTAAAATAGATTCAAAGCCGTATATATTTTTCACAAAGAATATATATTTAATAATTTCAACTGGTAGGTATTGAGTGTTTTATTAATTGGTGGTCGTAATATATTTGAAAGCAAATTTTTTATACCAGATAAAAATTCTCAGAAATTAATAATTTCTTTCAATATAAGCGCTTTAACGTTCATTTATGATAAAAAAAACTATTTTTCATTTCCCAAAAATGTTTACATTTATGAATATGAGTACGAAACTCAGTTTAAATCGATTCCTAAAAAAAATTGTTTATTCCACCCTCGAGTTCCTATTCCTTTCTAATAATTTTAGAAAAAACCTTGTACTGTACTTTTATACAAGTACAGGATATTGGACAAGGATTTCTATGGCCTTACCTCCTATCAGAAATTACATTGACAATTACGTTTAGATATAAAGTACCTGTTACGTTTAGATATAAAGCTTAGATATAGTACCTGATAATTACGTTTAGATATAAAACAAATAAAAGTTAAAAAATTGTTTCTCCGTGATTTAACTGTGAATAAGGTAAACTTATGTATATTGCCACGGCCATATTTGTCTACGTTCATTTTTCCGAGTTTTCTTGGGACTTCGAAAATTGCACTTATTTGAAATAAATATGAAACAGGGTTGGGAAATTTTTAAGCAGATAGCTTTATTCCAAATCAATATTTTCGCAGGTTCTAAATTAATAAAGAAACAATAAAGATCAATCTTGCATACAGCATTGCTTATGAAACACTTTCCAACTGAAATGCAATTTTATTTAAGCACCTCTAAAATGCGAGGCATTCGGCGGTAATATTTTTAAAGTTATCACAATACTACAATAATTTAATATATTTGAAAACTTGAAACTTCATCCAAAAAAATGAACTTTATTCAAATGTTGTCATTGAAATATAAATCGCCTTGCTTGCTATGCAAATGCAGTAAATATTTCATTTATACACTTTTATTCCATTCCTGTCATTCATCATAAGACTACAATAATTTATTTTACATAAAAACTTATAACCATGGAGGTAACATTACTTTCTAACTCCACACTTAAAACTTCAACGAAAAAGCAGTAATATAGAATCGTATGTTTCTCTATGTAAAATCAATGAATTTTTCATTCATATCAACTCTATTGCAGACTCCAAAGGTAAATAATTTTGCGTTAAAGAAATTCAGCAACTCTTATACAACTCATCTTACAGCTTGATGTGTTTACATTCTCCATAAGGGAAAATTAGGCTTCGTTGTAGAACTAATAAAAGTTCGATGATCATTTATACTCAAATATATTAAAACGATATTAAAAATAACTTTAAAAATCACAATTTTGACACAAGATGAATGGCATTGATCATTTAAACTCAAATATATTGTAACTGTGTTGTTTCAGAATATAGATGCACAGCAATTAAGCAAAAATAAAGCGGTTTTAGGACGGATACAACGGTAAATATAAATTAAAAAGAAATTTAAAAATCTCGATTTTGACACAAGATGGATGCCATATTTATTTTGATGTGGGTCACATGATCTCTTCATGTATTATGGATGTAAATATTATTTTAATTTTTATTTTAAAAACTACTGAATATATTTTGTTGAATTTTTTTTATTTATTTTATGTGATAATTTGAATATTTCCTAAAACTTTCGAAGCAATTTGTGAATTTTAAGTTCGCTTAAAAAATATATGAAAAATTCGGTCTCGAAGGTTTCAATGTATTTAATTTTCTCAACCAAGGTGATCAACCAGGGTCAACCTAATTGGGTGATATTATTCATTTAACTTCCCATATATCCCACAGACCGTCTGAACAACATACTAAAATTTCATTTTGATAAAATAATTTTTAAGGCAGTTACAGTGCGAACGGACGGACAGACAGACAGACAGTATGAACAAAGTCATAAACACTTTTCAACTATGTTGTAGTGTTAAAAATGCGAAATTTGAAACAGCTTTTTCGTATGGATTTCATATTTGAACTAATTCTGCAATTTCAATTCAAAATTTTAATTTACTCGAACAGTCAAAAGTAAATGTTTTCGATGGCAACCATTTGGACAGTCCTTCCTTAAGCTTAAAAATTTTAACAATTTTCTATCTCATTAGAGAAATATAAGATTGCGAAAATTAAAAAGGAAATATTCTTATTCATTATTCATAAAAGGCGATAATATTTTATAGTTATATTTTTTATAAAAATTTATTTCGTTTAATCGATAGCGGTGCCGTCATTATTGTATCTTAAACCTAGAAAGCTGCGCCGAATAAAACCACGACTAATTGAATGCAAGAAATATCAAACATGCATAAATCACTGATTATGAAACACTTTCCAACTTCAATTAAATTTTAATAAACATCTCTAAAATGCGATACATTCCTCAGTAATATTTTTAAATTTATCACAATACTACATTAATTTATTATATTTGAAAACTTAAATCCTCACCGAAAAAAACTTGTGGTGCACCTTTTAAAAATAAACTTAAAATTGAATTTTAAATATATTAATTTAGTAAGATTGACATGGTCGTAAAGTCGTACATAGTGGTGGAACTCATTATTAAATTATACATTCCGTTGTTTGCCGCAGATAACCCTCTAATTATTTATCGTTCGCGCGAGTTCTGTAAAAAATATTAATTAATATAATACTAAATTGATTGCACCATTTTAACTTTAACAATAAAATATTTATTAACAGCATAACATACCTATTAAATTAATTACACAATTATTCATATTACTTCGCCGGAGAGAGACAATGTGAGACCATAATTAAAAATAGCTAAAATGTATTTAAAACCTGGTATTATTTGAGGAACACATACTTTCGAGGCTGTCTTGGACTTAATATATAACACTTCTGGACTAACTAACTGTACTCAGGATTTTGTCGTTTACATTCTGCAATTGTCGTGAAGAAGTCATAGAGAATTTCGATATCACCAGAAAAAGATCTCACAAAATTAGCTTCATTCAAATGGCGACATTAAAATATAAATAGCCTAGTTTAAACATCTCTAAAATGCGGTACATTCCTCGGTAATATTTTAAAATTATCGCAATACTACAATAATTTATTATACTTGAAAATTTCATCGAAAACAAATGAACTATATTCAAATGACGTCATCGAAATATAAATCGCCTGGCACTCCCTATGAAAGCAACATTTCATTCATAAACGTTTTTCCATTCCTTTCATTCATCACAATATTATAATAATTTATTTTATTTAAAAAACCTAAAACCATGGAGGTACAAGCAATTTAACACTACGCTTAAAACTTCATCGAAAAAATCGTCCGGTTCTCTGTATAAAATCAATGAATGTTTCATTCATATCAGCGATATTTTAAACTCCATAAGCTAAATAATTTTGCGTTAAAGAAATGCAGCAATTCTTATACAACTCATTCTATATCTTTTGGTGTTTACGTTCTCCATAAGTGAAAATTAGGCTCCGTTGTAGAAATAATCAAAATTTGATGATCATTTAAACTGAAATATATTGTAATTGAGTTATTTCAGTATGTAGATGCACAGAATTTGAGCAAAAATAAACTGGTTTTAGGACGGATGCAATACTAAATATAAATTAAAAATAACTTTAGAAAGCACAATTTTGACATAAGATGGATACCATATTTCATTTTGAAGTGGGTCACGCGATCTCTTCATATAATGGTCACCTGATTTCTTCATATAAAGGGTGTAATTATTATTTTAATTTTTATTTAAAAAGCTACTAATTATATTTTGTTGAAAATTTTTTATATATTTTATGGGATAATTTGAATATTTCCTAAAACTTTCGAAGCAATTTGTGAATTTTAAATTTGCTTAAAAATGTTTGAAGAATTAGGTCGTATAGCGTTCAATGTATTTCATCTTTTTAACCATGGTTCAATCCAAAATTAATCGGACGATATTATTCATTTTTATTCCCATAGGATCCACAGCCCGTCTGCACAACGTACTAAAATTTCATTTTGATAAAGTCATTTTTACGGCAGTTATCGTGCTAACCGACAGACATGTCAAAAATTGTAGCTCGAGTTTCGACAAATCTGCACGTTTCAAGCATGCTAGGACCCGAAAACACAGTTTTGGGCTTTTAGAAACGTTATTTTTTGTGTCCGAAAAGACTATTTGTAGCTTGACGTCTGTGTTTGTCTTACTGTGCAATTTATATACCCACTCTAGCTGAAAACTAATCAAATTTGACAAAATTTGATAGAGAGTCACTTGGGAGTTAACCTGTTGCTGATACGATTGGAAAAAATAACCTGCTGTGCTGCTAATGACCCATAAAAATCGCCGAAGTCTAAAATAAAATACACATGCTGAAATGTATCAATTAAATGCTTGTTTCATACGGACTTTTTGACACCGAAAATGAGACAAATCCTTTGGACCCCTTGGGACTAACCTTTCTCCAGATATTTTGGTTTTTTGCATTTATGCTAGGTCGCTTTGAAAATGCGTCCAGTCTCCAAATGAAAACGACAATTCAATTAAAACTGCAAATACAGAATATTTTCAAGCAATAATCCTGGGTATTTTGTGCCGAAAACCCAGACCGTCCGACTCATCCTAAGATACAGAACAACTTTATGAACGGCCGTGGGTATTTTGTGCAACTGAACTCAATTTAAAGATTTAAAAGAAAGGGATTTTAACTACATTTTGCAGGCTGCAAATAACTACTTATTTTTCCTTGAATCAATTCAGTAAATGCAGCTGGTGTAATCATAAAGTTTTGACTAGTTTTTACTGAGTTTCGTCACTGTTACGAGTGTTATTTCATTATTTCTTAAGTATACAGATAGTGGCATGAAAAATAAACTTTGTATCGGATGAATATGACTGTAAAGATAATTTTCCGTATAATATCATATTCAGAATTCCCTTCATTTTTATCTTTTTGAATTCTTTTACTATTGTTAATAAATTTAATTTAAAATATAATTATTACTTTCCTTATATACATTATGTATAACGAAAGTATTGTGACGGGGTCAAAAATTCGAATTCGAGTTTTCGACGGGAGAGCACGTTTCAAGCATCCGTGATTACGAATCAAACATTTTTGAAGTGATGTCTGTGTGTGTGTGTGTGTGTGTGTGTGTGTGTGTGTGTCAGAGAGTCTGTGGAGACGATAACTGACGAACGAATCGACCGATTCGAAAGAATCACAATCCGTAAACACTGGAACGTTCACAATCCGTAAACACTGGAAGCTTATTGTTTTTATACGCAATCGAATGTTCAGACCCCCGTAAATTTTCGAGTGAAATTTTGAAAAAAATCGTCAAAAAATCAAAAACGCTAATAAAGTTACGAAAATAGACATTTCTTATCTAATTTTTCATTAGAAAACGATTGGCATAAATTTTAGAACGCTAACATAAACCGTTCTTTAGATATTGTACATTTTTCAAAAAAATTATCAAAAAGTTATATAAAAAAAAAAATTCCTATTGAGAAACATGTTCACTTTTCATATGTAATACCATGCGATAAATTGGGTGACATTATTCTCGCGGATCCAGCTTGCTCCATTCATGGAAAAAGATAATTTGAGTAATACTTTTGTATTTGAACGCTAATAGTCATTTATCTTCTGTAAGAATAACTTATTTCTCCATCCATAATGCTTGGCGAGATTTTGGCGACGAATTTGGCGGAATGTCGCCAACTTGGCGACATTTTTAATTGTTGCCAAATTAACAAAAATCTCGTCAAATTGATAAAAATGACGCTAAATCAATGAAAATAACGACTAATTGAAGAAAATTCAATATTTTGGAAAGAATATAAGTATCTACTATAAGAATAACAAGAAAGATCAATCATGCTTAAAGCATTGATTAAGAAACACTTTCCAACTTCAATGCAATTTTATTTAAACATGTCTAAAATGTAATACATTCCTCGGTAATATTTTAAAACTTCTCACAATAATACATTGATTTATTATAGTTGAAAACATTCATCCAAAAAAATGAACTTCATTCAAATGACGGCATTGAAATATAAATTGCCTGGTTTAAACATCTCTAAAATGTGATATAATACTCGGTAACAATTTTAGAATTATCATAATACCACGATAATTTATTATATTTAAAAACTTCATCGAAAACAACTGAAATTCATTCAAATGACGTCATAGAAAAAATAACACGCCTGGCTCTCTCTAAAAAAGCAGCATTTCATTCATAAATAATTTCCCATTCATGTCATTCATCACAATACTATAATAATTTATTTTATTTAAAAATTAAGACCATGGAGCTATAAGTAATTTAACTCTATGCTTAAAACTTCATCGCAAAACATCGTCCTTCTCTCGGTAAAGTCAATGAATATTTCTTTCATATCAGCTATGCAGACTCCATGAGCTAAATTCTTTTGCATTAAAAAAATACAGCAATTCCTATACAACTCATCCTACGTCCGGCCGTCCAAATAGTTGCTCCTAGTCCTTTGGACGAGTCGGACGGTCTGGGTCTTCAACAACTCATCCTACGTATTTTGCTGTTTACATTTCACATAAGTGAAAAATAGGCTTCGTTAGAGAAATAATCAAAGTTGGATGCTCATTTAAACTCAAATATATTGTCATTGCGTTGTTTCAGTATGTAGATGCACAGAATTTAAGCGAAAATAAAGAGGTTTTACGACGAATACAACACTCAATATGAATTAAAAAGAACTTTAAAAATGACGATTTTGAGACAAGATGGATGCCGTATTATATTTTGAAGTTGGTCACGTGATCGTTTCATATCATGGTCACGGGATCGCTTCATGTAAGAGGTGTAATTATTATTTTAATTTTTATTTAAAAAACTACTGAATATATTTCGCTGAATTTTTTTTTTATATATTTTATGGAACAATTTGAATATTGCCTAAAATGTTCGAAGCAATTTGTGAAATTTAATTCCGCTTGAAAAATGTTTGAAAAATTTGGTCCCATTGGGTTCAATGTATTTCATTTTTTCAACCCGGGTTCAATCCAAAACTAATTGGGTGATATTATTTATTTATATTCCCATAGGTCCTACAGACCGTCTGAACAACATACTAAAATTTCATTTTGATTAAGTCATTTTTACGGCAGTTATCGTGCTAACGGACAGACAGAGAGACAGACAGACAGACAGAATGAACAAAGTCATAAACACTTTTCAACTTTGTTGTAAAGTGTTAAAAAGTAGTAAATTCATTGCATTATATAAGGAAAGTCATGTGTTGCCCACATCAGATTTTTTAAAAATGTAATTAAAATTTTTTTTTATCTGTTTATTTATTATATTTGAGTTCTGAGAATCTACCATTTAATATCAGGTTGCTCATGAAACATCCTTTTCAAATTTTGCTAAGTTGACAAACAACTCCAAATAGCGAAATATCATTCTTTTTTACTATTTATTAACTGATTAAATATAACGATTTATCCCATAGTTTTTTTATAATTATGTATATCTACATAAGGAAAATACATCTGCAGTTTTACAAATCAACTTAACAATGCGGGTATATAGACGTACCTTGTAAGTTAGTCAGTTAACCTGATACTAACTAAATTGAATTGTGAGATACATCAGTGTGTATTGAAAATGCAGTATCGGTTATTTTATGAATTAGTTTAGCATTTAACTTCTGTTTTATTGTGTCTAACCGTTTATTAGAGATCTTTTAAGATAGCTATCGAGCTATTCGCTGTACATTGTTCCTATTTATGCTTCGTAGTGCTTTTAAATAAAATCGTTAGTTATCCAAAACTTTGAACTCTAATTTTATCCTAAGTGTACACCCGCGATCCCAGAGAATATGTTCGCAACAAAAAGGTGTCAAAAGAGGGATTTCATGAAACTTGGCAGGGAATTATGGATCCACCAACTAGAAAAATCTGATGTGGGCAACACATGACTGTCCCTGCAGACTTATATCCACGTTCTCTTTATTTTAATTAAATTTATTTTACTTTTAATTCAATTTTCGTTCTCATTCGGTAACCGGACTTATTTTCAAAGGTGGCGTAGAGAAAATACGAAAAACTAAAATATCTCGAGAACGGCTAGTCCTAATGTAATGGGGTTGGTCTTATTATTTCCTTCGCTAAAAATTATGTATTAAACAAGCATTTAATGGATATAGTTGAGCATACTACGTAGTTCTTTAGTTTAGATTTGGACGATTTTTGCGGGCTATTTTGCAAAATCAGGCAGGTTATTTTTTCTCGAATCATACCAAAATCTATTCAGCACCAGGGTGACCCACAAATGACTCATCTGCCGAATTTTGTGAAATTTGGTCCATTAGTTTTTTACTTAGCGTGGATACAAGCTTTTGCGGGCCATTTCGCAAAAATAGGCGGGTTCTTTTATCCCGAATCGAACCCAAAACTAATAAGCACCAGACTCGCCCACAAGTGACTCACCTACCAAATTTTGTGAAATTCGGTCCATTAGTTTTTTAGTTAGAGTGGATACAAAATCTGCACAGACGGACAGACACACAGACACACACACAGACGTCACGCTAAAAGTAGTTTTTTCGTATTCTAGAGGTCTCGAAACGTGTAGATCCGTCGAAATCTCGGGTTGTGATTTTCGGCATGATTCCAATACTTTCCCTATACATTACCATGTATTGCAGGGAAAGTAACTAGAGGTCTCGAAACGTGTAGATCCGTCGAAAACTCGGGTTGTCATTTTCGGCATGATTCCAATACTTTCCCTATACATAACCATGTATTGCTGGGAAAGTAAAAATGAAAAAGAGACAGTTAAGTGAGATGATAGAATTAATGAAAGCCGGAAAAAAGCAATATAAGCCGCACAAAAACGCATAGCAAAAAAGATGGAAGAAAAAAGAAAAGCCATACAAAAAGCATTGCAAGCCAGACAAGAAGCTCCATAGCTCCATAGCAGAAAAGATGGAAAAAATATGAAAGACGATGTGAAAGTAATACAAGGCGATACGAAAGAAACAATGAAGGAAGACATAAAGCCATAAAGAAATAACGAAAAGCAATAAAAAAGAGATGAAAGAAGTGAAAGCCGGACAAGAAACTATGAAAGAAGACATGAAAGTAGTGAAAACCGACAAGAATCAATGACCGAAAAGATTAATTCTGATAAGACGAGATGAAAGAAGCAATGGAAGTCAAACAAGAAGCGATAAAGGAATAAATGAAAGCTGGGCAAGAAGTGATGTAAGAAGAGATTAAAGCCGTGAGAGAAGCTGTTAAAAAATCAATGAAAGCGATATAAAACGAGATGAAGTAGTAAATAAAACCCATTCAAGCTGAGATGAAATTAGAAATTGAAAGTATACAATATGAAATGAGAGCTTTACGAGATGGTATCGAAGAAAAGGTGAAATATGACATAAGAGCAGTGCAAAAAGATGTTCATCCGAAATTAGGCGACGTGAATGACATTGTGAAGAATTCCAAAAAGATATTAGTGACTGCTAAGCAAAAATCCCTAGTCGCCAATTCTGATTTTTGCATGCTGACATTATGTAAAATAAGATCCTACGTATGACGGACAAAGCATTTGGACTAATTTTCGGGAACAATTATATATATATTGTCGCTGAAGCGAACGATTAAGAAAAAGAAAACCTGTCAACTCGTCGTTTGACTTCGAGGCCCTGCAGCTGATGTTTTATAGACGATCTCGACAGATAAACATCTCGACATCGAAGCTCTGGCGACTAACCACGAAAATTCCCTATGGGGAAAATAATCTGAAAATGTCGGCAAAGTTTAATCAAAATCTCGCCGCTAAAAGTCTGTAGAGTGTCTACAGGGAATAGCGTTGAATATTGAAGGACCTTTGCAATAATCCTTTGCAGACTTCTCTATGGCTGTTAGTGAAAATCTTGGCAGATACAATTCGTTACCCATATGTTCAGTACGCTATTCTTATGGCTGAATGCCAAGATCGAAGAGCTGCCTGACCTTATCCAGCAAGTTTGATACATCTCAACGGATCTTTCGCGGATTTCATAGATATATTGTTCATGGCGCATCTGTAGCTGATTGCACTTTTGAAACAGAGATGGTGCGCATTATGAAATAAATAAAAAGCAATCCTTAGAGGCTAAGTAAAGATAAATTCGAATGGCCATTTAGCTCGTTTACGATGGGACTGGTGTGTTGGATCTGTGGAGAAAGAGACTATACAAAGAGATATTCACTCTCTAAGAACGAGGAGAAAAGGGCATTGGATCCAGAAAATCTGCATGAGAAATCACCCAGTGATCATCAAATATGATGGATGCTGCAGTGTGAAGATAATGTCTTTATTAAAATCTAACGAGCTTTATTATTGAAGTGTGCCGAAAATGGATTTAACTTAATGGGACGTATCAATAACATCCAGTGTAAGAAGATGATCTTCCGTCTCTCACCTGAAACGGAACAATACTGGGCTCTGGGGGATTTTCTGCACTTAAGAAACGGAGTAATATACCGTAAATGAAGGATTGATGGTGGAAAGAGTGTCAGATGGGACTTACTGTTCCCTCGGTTCTGCGTAATAAATGAGATACATGGAAGCCTTACTAGAGGGTATTTTACCATTAGAAAGACGCTGAACAATGTTCGCGAACGCTTCTTCTGGTGCAATGCCAAGTCCAATGATGAGCAATGGTGCAAAAATTGTATTGAATGCAGTGCAAGGAAGAGACCAAGGAGCAAAATCCACGGGCCTCTTCAATGTTACAATGCTGGAGTTCCTTTCGAGAGAATTGTACTCAACATCTGGGGGCTGCTCTCAAGGAATTTAGTGAATAGCAAATAGATCCTATTAGTAATGGACTATTTCAAAAAAGTGGCAAGAAGCCTTCGCAATCCCCGACCAAGGGTCTACAGCCATCAGTGCAGTACTAACCCGGGACTGGATGTGTCGTTACGGGGTTCCCACAGTCATTCATTCTGATCAAAGAGCGAATTTAAACTCCAGCATATGTACGATATTGTACAACCCACTTAGAATAGACATGACTCGAATTACACCTCTTCATCTCTAATCGAACTGCGTGGTAGAGAGATTCAACAAAGTGATACTTAATCATCTATCCATCTTCGTATCCAGAAACCAGCTTTATTTGGGACATTCAGCTGCCTTTGTTCCTGCTGGGTTACAGAAATTCTGTTCACAAATTGACATCACATTTTTCATCAAAAATGCCGGGATCTACGACAATCGTATGATCTGATATTTTGACGACCATGTGACACTCCTTTATAGCCTGATGAATATGTGAAAAATTTGTAGACAATGTTGGAGGAGGTTCATCGTTTTGCTTGTAAAAGCATCAACATTCCTATCGATAGAATAAAGACCCGGTACAATGTCAAAGCTAATGAAGGGAGATTCCAGGAAAGTGGCACAGTCTGTCTGTTCCGGCCGTCCAAACAGTTACCTTACACCTTTCTGGTAGGTCGGACGGTCTGGGTCTCAACAACAGTCTGTCTGTTAACCCTCGGCGATGACTAGGGTTTTTGCCAAAACTACAGCTCAAAAGGGAAGGACAGTATGTCATAATGATGAGAATAAACAGTGCCATTTATCTAATTCAGAAATCGTCTTCAACCAAGCCAAAATTCGACTATATCGACAGACTCATCCAGCCAAATATTATGGACCACATTAGTTTGAAACTGCCCGGAATATGAAGTTTTAAGGACGGATCTGTCTCACAAATATATAAAACTATGTGCTTTGCGTTTTAGAAGGTAACATAACCTCACAAGCAACCATATCTTTACGTGAAAGTAGGGTTGCAGTACCTTGACTTTTGGAACATGGTAGCCTGATTTGTCTAAATATCATCGGCATGGCGAATTTTGGTGAATTTTCGAATTTGCTAGAATTTTCGAGAAATTTTGACTAGTTTCGTTGATTCCGGGCATTTTCCAGAACTTTCTATGGAGCGTATATAAGTGAGTCAGCGCTCAGTTAGATGAAGTTGACATACTTACTTGACGTTGTACTGCAGATGCAAGGGAAATAATAAATGTTTTTAAATCTTCTTATAAAAATATTTTATAAGTAATTAAAATTTTTAATTTGGAAAACGAAAAATTTTGAAACTACCAAATGTAGAAAATAATTTAAAATATTTTACCAAAATTAATGAGAAAATTATGAGCAATTATTAAACCCTTTTATATAAAAATATCAGCCACGAAAATTTCCATAATTTAAACTAAAGCGTATAAAATATGAAATACAAAAGGGACACTGGTGCACTATCTGCATCAAAGGTTTAATCGTATTTAGAATCCAGCTTGTGACCACAATAAAATCATTATTTCATGTTGATAGCACTGAACTTTTCCAATTAATTTGCCAATCATGTTAATTTGTGGTTACATCATTAAATTCCAAAATTTGGCTCCAGTTCTGTTCAAGACTAAACACCAGGTCACATAAAACCTATGACGAGGTAAATCGGAACACATCCCTCTGCTCGTCACCCTCTCTACAAAATCCTGAAAACTACACTTAAGTAAAAATCGTCTGTCCCACTATCGCAGCCTCCAAATATGTCACCCGTGAAGGTAAAAGTAAGGAGTTAAAACATCATATTAAGAAAACGCCAATATCGTTTGAAACAATCATTCAGATGGCGCTGGGATAAGATAAGTGGTCCTTCATTGTATGCATTTCCATGTCAAAAAACCTAAAATATTCATTTAACCTGTCAATTTTTACTTTCCCTGCAATACATGGTAATGTATAGGGAAAGTATTGGAACCATGTCGGAAATCGCAACTCGAGTTTTCAACGGATCGACACGTTTCGAGACCTCTAGAATACGAAAAAAATTTTAGCGTGACGCCTGTGTGTGTGTGTGTGTCTGTGTGTCTGTCTGTCAGTGCAGATATTGTATCCACTCTAACTAAAAAACTAATGGACCGAATTTCATAAAATTGGGTAGGTAAGTCACTTGTAGGCGAATATGGTGCTAATTACTTTTGGGTACGATTTGGGATAAAAGAACCCGCCTTTTCTTTTGCGAAATGTCCCGCAAGAGCTTATATCCACTCTAACTGAAAAACTAATAGACCGAATTTCACAAAATTCGGTAGATAAGTCACTTGTGGGATACCCTGGTGCTGATTAAATTTTAGTACGATTCGGAAAAAAATAACCTGCCTGTTTTTGCAAAATGGCCTGCAAAAATTGCAAATATCTAAAATAAAAAAAATCGTATGCTCAAATATATCCATTAAATACGTGTTTAATACGTAAATTTTAACGAAGGAAGAAATAAGACCATCCCCATCACACTAGCACTAGCCGTGCTCGAGATATTTTAGTTTTTCTTATTTTCTCTACGCCACCTTTGAAAATAAATCCAGTTATCAAATGAGAAGGAAAATTGAATTAAAAGTGAATTAATTTTAATTAAAATCAGGAGAACGTGAATACAAGTCTGCAGGGAAAGCCATGTGCTTCCCACATCAGATTTTTAGAAATAAATTAGTAGGGCAATGCAAATTAAAACGGAAAGAATAAGGAACATTCCTACGTATTCAACATTATACCTTTCAATTTATTTTTATCGCCATATACAATTATGTACTTAATCCAACTATGATGTAAAAATGCTGGTTAATTATGCTCATAATTAGGGAATCCTTAATTTAAAAATAATCAAAAATACATATACTACATGTTACACCTTTCTGTGTCAACTAACAATAACAGCTACTACTATCACTAGCGAAAACTGTATATAATTCTCAAAATATTATGGCATCCTTAAGCGTTTCATCCATAGGAGTTTTATCTCCTTCTTTATAACTCCCACACCATGTTGCATGGCTGTGTGAAGAAATTGATATATTACATTAGTCTATATTTCATTAAGCATATTCAACAGAGCAGACAATTTCCCATAGAAAAATAACATGGTTCCTCCAGCATTCCATATCGCGCATGTTCTCTTCCCCTTCCTAAATAAATCATCGCTCTCTCTGAAATCGGTTCCATGTGAGAACAGAACATAGACAGCCTCCTTTTTCGCAACCGCGGGATTCAGATGGATTTTTCTATGTTGATGGATGATCCATATGATGCATGATTGCAGCGAGGAGATTTTTTTGTTAAATAGCGAACATTATTTGGTGAAAAAAATGAACTAAAATGCAAAGTAAAATACCTCGCAACTGAAAAATCATAGGCAGACGGTATCATTTTTAAACTGTTTGAAATTCCTCCTTCTGTGCAAACAAGCCCAAAGCTGAACGACGAATGAGTGATTGGGTATGTCGTGCAAGCAAAATGACTAAACCACTGAAAACCCAGAGGGGTTACATCATCTTTTGGGATGAAATACATGCAATAAACGTAACATAATTTTATAAAGTGCAGAAAAATGAAGTGTGGTTCAGGAAAAGAATGAGGCAGAAAAATTAATTAGACGAGTTTATGCCACAACTCCGATGTTATAAACCAGTTATTAGCAAGATTGCTGGTATTGAATAAAATGTTGATATGAAAAACTTAGATGTAAAACTGAACATCAGTTTCCAATGGCAGGTTAGAAGAAAAAGAATAAAATCAATGACCAACGAACCAGCAGTAAATAGAAATTTAAAATTTATTAATTTCGTGGAATCTTTTTTGTATATTGGTTTAATAAATTTGCAATCACTTTCCCTACGCTTGTCCTATATGTGATGAGAAAATATTGTGTGTGGGAGAAACAATTGACTTATGATTTTTATAGATATACTTGACCATAATTTGAATCATTTTGAGCATTCCTAAATACAACTCCATAATGTTTTAAATGATATCTTTGTACCAGCATGTCAGAAATTTAAAAAATATGTTGAACAATTATTTCAATAGATGAATGTCTGACGTCCTTAGATTTTGGATACGAAAAGATGAAGGGAACGCCCAAAATTTTTCAAACATTTGATTTTTAAAACCAAAAAAAAAATGTTATAAAAACATAATGACGTTCAAAAATGTTTTCAAAATACGTATTTTGTATATAATTATTTTCCTTATATACATAATGTATAAGGAAAGTATTGTGACGGTATCGAAAATTCGAATTCGAGTTTTCGACGGGAAAGCACGTTTCAAGCATCCCTGATCACGAATCAAGCATTTTTGAAGTGATGTCTGTGTGTGTGTGTGTGTGTGTGTGTCTGTGAGTCTGTGGAGACGATAACTGACGAACGAATGGACCGATTCGAACCAAATTTGGTACAAAAATCACAATCCATAAACACTGGAAGCCTATTGTTTTTATACGCAATCGAATGTCCAGAACCCCCCTAAATTTTCGAATGAAATTTTGAAAAAATCGTCAAAAAATCAAAACTACTAATAAAGTTACGCAAATAGACATTTCTTATGTAATTTTTCATTAGAAAACGATTGACATAAATTTTAGAACGCTGACATGAACCGTTCTCGAGATATTGTACATTTATCAAAAAAATTATCAAAAAGTCATAAAAATAGAAAAAAAATATTTTCTATTGAGAAACGTGTTCACTTTTCATATGTAATATCATGCGATAAATTGGGTGACATCATTCTCGTGGATCTAGCTTGTTCCATTCATGAAAAAAGGTACTTTGAGTAATACTTTTCTATTTGAACGCCAATAGTCATTTATCTGCTGTAAGAATAACTTATTTCTTCGTCCATAACGCTTGGCGAGATTTTGGCGACGAAATTGGCGGAATGTCGCCAACTTGGCGACTTTTTGAAATGTTGCCAAATTAACGAAAATCTCGCCAAAAGGATAAAAATTACGCTAAATCAATGAAAATGACGACCAATTGTCGAAAATTCAATATCTTGGAAAGAATATTAGTATCTACTATAAGAAAAACCTATTTTTTTACTGTAAAAGTAGTAGATTCATTACATTATATAAGGAAAGTCATGTGTTGCCCACATCATATTTTTTTAATTTGAAAGTGAATAGCATTATTTAATACACACTAACATGCAAGGCTCTCAAGAAATTTCCTATTTTTCATAACCAAAATTTTTCAATTCCTAAAAATTTTTCTTCATAAGTTAACATGCTGAATTTTGAAAAGTTCGATTCTCTTGCGAGAAGCATTTCCCGAGTTATTGCAGTTTAAATTTACAGCAGTTTCTTTGCTGAGAAATTGGGGGTTGAAGATAATATAAATATAATTTATAAACTGAATTGCGAGACATGTTAATTTGTTAGAAAATACCCCCCGTGTTATGCTTACCTATAGTCCCCCTTCTAAACAAATTATTAGGTGTTAAAGAACTTTCTGAGACACCATGATAAATTCTAAAGATATGCTATTGAATGGAGTGTAAAATAAATATCCTATTTTTTTTGCTCTATATGACCCCTCAACGGGAGCTCGAAATGTTCGTTTCGCAACCGTGGGAAAGTGATTTTAGTTATAGGTAAATTTTTTTCGTGACAGAATCAAACTTTTCTGAGCTTTACATGTTAATGCGTGACGATAAGTTTAGCAATTGGAAAATTTTGGACTGTGGAACCATATAAAATGTTAGATTTCGTATTTTCCAGACGGATACGTTTCTCAATTATAACTGTCATAAGACAAATAGTAACCTTTTTACTTTCCCTGTAATACATGGTAAAGTATAGGGAAAGTATTGGAATCATGCCGAAAATCGCAACTCGAGTTTTCGACGGATCTACACGTTTCGAGACCTCTAGAATACGAAAACACCATTTTAGCGTGACGTCTGTGTGTGTGTCTGTGCAATGTATGTATCCACTCTAGCTCAAAAACTAATGGACCGGATTTCATAAAATTTGGTAGGCAAAACTCTTGTGCGTGACACTGGTAGTTTTTGGTACAATTCTGAAAAAAAGAACCCGCCTTTTTTGCGAAATTTTTGCGAAATCTCATGTATCCACTCTAGCTGAAATACTAACTGACCAAATTTCACAAAATTTGGTAGATAAATCACTTGTGGGATACTCTGGTGCTGATTAGGTTTTGATACGATTCGAAAAAGAACAACCTTCCCTTTTTTACGAAATGGCCCGTAAAAATCTTCAATATCTAAAAAAAAGACTACGCATGTTCAAATGTATCAATTAAACGGTTGTTTTATACGTAATTTTTGACGAGGAAACGAATAAGAACAACTCTATTATTAAGACTAAGCCGGTCATGAGATATTTAAGATTTTTTGCATTTTGTTATGCTGCCTCTGAAAAAATGTCCAAATACAAAATAAAAGCAGAAATTGGCTTAAAAATGAAAACTTTTTGTTATTTTGTACAACTAAACTCAATTGAAAGAGTTCTTACAGAAATATAGAAAGAATGAATTCGCATCTGCAGGTAAAGTTATGTGCTTTCCACATCAGATTTCTAAAAAATATTTTTGAAATTGTAAGGATATATCTATGGTTAGTGGTTACAGTGATCCTTCCAGGACATTCTCACTGTATCCTATACTAACGAAGGCTTTAATTTTCTCTGATGTTTTTGTTGTCTCTTATATGTCAATAACACATGTTACTCATTTTTATTTTATTTTATTTTATTTTTTTTATTTTATTTTATTTTATTTTTTTTATTTTTATTTTATTCAATTTACGTGGCAACTACAGAAGAATTCCAGTTACAGTAGCCACACAAGAAATTAAAAATCTGATGTGGGCAGCACATGACTTTCCCTGCAGACTTATATTCACGTTCTATTTATTTAAATTAAATTTAATTAATTTTTAATTCAATTTTCGTTCTTATTTGAAAACTGGACTTATTTTCAAAAATGGTGTAGGAAAAATACGAAAAACTAAAATATCTCAAGAACGGCTAGTCCTAGTGTAATGGGGTTGCTCTTATTCTTTTCTTCGCTAAAAATTACGTATTAAACAAGCATTTAATGGCTATATTTGAGCATACGTAGTTTTTAAGTTTAGATTTTGATGATTTTTGCGGGCCATTTTGCAAAAAAAGGCAGGTTATTTTTTCGAATTATACCAAAATCTAATCAGCACCAGGTTGGCCTACAAGCGACTTATCTACCAAATTTTGTGAAATTCGGTCCATTGGTTTTTCAGTTAGAGAGGATACAAGCTTTTGCGGGCCATTTCGCAAAAAAAGGCGGGTTCTTTTACCCCGAGTCATACCCAAAACTAATCAGCACCAGATTCGTGCACAAGTGACTTACCTACCAAATTTTATGAAATTCGGTCAATTAGTTTTTTAGTTAGAGTGGATACAATATCTGCACAGACAGACAGACACACAGACAGACACACAGACGTCACGCTAAAAACGGTTTTTTCGTATTCTAGAGGTCTCGAAACGTGTAGATCCGTCGAAAACTCGAGTTGCGATTTTCGACATGATTCCAATACTTTCCCTATACATTACCATGTATTGCAGGGAAAGTAAAATGTACAGAACATTGGATACAAGAATACTTAGTAGTAAACATGTCAAGCGCATTGAAACAGGCCTTTTTAAAACAGGCAGGAGTCAAGGTAAATATATTAATATCAGCACAATAGGTATTATATAGATCAACAAATTTATAGATAGAATAGCATTTAATGTAGTTGTGTTTAACAGTAGTATTGTGAAAAATAGTTTTTTTCCTGGTATTATTGACAGGTATGTGAAATTCCAGGCAAGAAAGTAAAATAGGGCAATCAATAGTATTATTTAAAACCTTATAATAATACAAGAGGCAGGACCAGCTTCTTCTTTTTTTAAGAGACATTAAACTATATTTCTGTCTGAGTTCCCTTCTATGTATATCATAAGGATAATAGCCTGTCAATCTGTAATCAATAGTACGTAATGTTTATTTTGCACGATTTCTATCCGTTGAGAATGCAGATTGTAAACAGGGTCTCAAATCATTGCACAATATCCCAAAATTTGTTTAACAAGGGTATTATAAATACAAATAATCGTATCAGAACTGGCAAAAACACGAGATCGTCTTAAGGTGAAACCAAGTCTTTGGTAGGCCCTTTTAATAATATTATCGATATGTCTCTGAAAGTTAAAAGTATCATCGAAAGTGACACCTAAATCAATAATATGAGTACATCGAGATAGAGATGAATTATTTAAAATATAATTGTAATTAAGAATATTATGGATCCTAGCAATGCTCATAACATAGCATTTAGAAATATTTAAATGGAGTTTATTTAGTACAGACCAGTTATACAGTTCTTCTAGATCTCTCTGCATCAGTTCACAATCAGTTAATGAGTATGGTATTTTAATGGTATGGTGTTATTTATGTTGTAATACACTGAAGAATGCATGTCTCAGCTGGGCAATCTTATCCTCAATCACTCCCTGGGGATGATTGGAGATGTGATTAATCCTACCTGTGTTAACGCTCTCACAGTAAAATAAACTATTAACTGGATAGTTGTAACTTTACATTGTGTCATCCTTGAGTGGTTTAACATATCTTGAGATATGGTACACCAATTATTCACGAGAATAACTTTCATTTCACAGACATGTTGTTGGATTGAGTAATCCCGTTTTCGACACACTTTAACACGAATTATACATCACATTTTCTACACCTGTGCCTACATTGTAAAAAAAAATATGTGGCCATCACATGACTTTAGCTGCAGCCAACGTTCTCTTTATTTCTTCAATATTCATTACATTGAGGTTTATTGCCCAAAATAACAGCAATAATTACTTTAAATTACACTAATTTTTCACTTTTAATTCTATTTTTATTACTTTCCCTGCAATACATGGTAGTGTATAGAGAAAGTATTGGAATCATGTCGAAAATCGCAATTCGAGTTCTCGACGGATCTACACGTTTCGAGACCTTTAGAATACGAAAAAACGATTTTTAGCGTGACGTCTGTGTGTGTGTCTGTGTGTCTGTCTGTGTGTCTGTCTGTGTGTCTGTCTGTGTGTCTGTCTGTCTGTGCAGATTTTGTATCCACTCTAACTAAAAAACTAATTGACCGAATTTCATAAAATTTGGTAGGTAAGTCGCTTGTGCACGAATCTGGTGCTGATTAGTTTTGGGTATGACTCGGGTTAAAAGAACCCGCCTTTTTTTGCGAAATGGCCCGCAAAAGCTTGTATCCACTCTAACTGAAAAACTAATAGACCGAATTTCACAAAATTTGGTAGATAAGTCGCTTGTAGACCGCCCTGGTGCTGATTCGATTTTGGTATAATTCGATAAAAAATAACCTGCCTTTTTTTGCAAAATGGCCCGCAAAAATCATCAAAATCTAAACTTAAGAACTACGTATGCTCAAATATAGCCACTAAATGCTTGTGTAATACGTAATTTTTAGCAAAGAAAAGAATAAGACCAACCCCATTACACTAGGACTAGCCGTTCTCGAGATATTTTAATTTTTCGTATTTTTCCTACAGCATTTTTGAAAATAAGTCCAGTTTTCAAATGAGAACGAAAATTGAATTAAAAATTAATTAAATTTAATTTAAATAAATAGAACGTGAATATAAGTCTGCAGGGAAAGTCATGTGCTGCCCACATCAGATTTTTTGGTACCAGGACTCATTATCAAAGGTGACGTGGCGAAAATGTGAAAAAATTAAAATTTCTCGAGAACGACTAATTCTGGAGTAATGGGTTGGTCTTACTCGTTAAGTCTGCAACCATTACGTATCAAATAAGCATTTAATTGATATATTTTAGCATCCGTAGTCTTTTATATTTAGATTTAACGATTTTTGCGGGCCTTTTCGCAAAAAAGGCTAGTTTCTGTTTTTCGAATCATACCAAATTTTAATCAGCACCAGGGTCATCCAAAAGAGACTTACCTACAGAATTTTATGAAATTCTAACCATCAGTTTTTCGGTTACAGTGGATACATACATTGCGCAGACAAACACACACAGAGATGTCACGCTAAAGATAGTTTTTCGTATTCTAGAGGTCTCAAAACGTGTAGGTCCGTCGAAAACTCGAGTTGCAATTTTCGGCAGGATTCCAATACATTCCATACATTACCATGCATTGCAGGGAAAGTAAAAATCTGACGTGGGCAGCACATGACTTTCCCTGCAGACTTATATTAACGTTCTCTTTATATTAACTAAATTTATTTCACTTTTAATTCAATTTTCGTTCTCATGCGGTAACCGGGCTTATTTTCAAAGGTGGCGTAGGGAAAGTACGAAAAACTAAAATATCTCGAGAACGGCTAGTCCTAGTGTAATGGGGTTGGTCTTATTCTTTTCGTCGTTAAAAATTACGTATTAAACCAGCATTTAATGGATATATTTGAGTATACCCAGTTCTTTAGTTTAGATTTGGACGATTTTTGTGGGTCATTTACAAAAAAAGGCAGGTCATTTTTTTCCGAATCGTACCAAAATCTAATCAGCACCAAGGTGACCCACAAGTGACTTATCTACTGAATTTTGTGAAATTCGGTCCATCAGTTTTTCAGTTAGAGTAGATACAAGCTTTTGCGGGCCATTTCGCAAAAAAGGCGGGTTCTTTTATTCCGAATCGTACCCAAAACTAATCAGCACCAGACTCGCTCACAAGTAACTTACCTACCAAATTTTGTGAAATTCGGTCCATTAGTTTTTTAGTTAGAGTGGATAAAAAATCTGCACAGACAGACAGACAGACACACAGACACACAGACAGACACACAGACAGACACACAGACACACAGACAGACACACAGACAGACACACAGACACACACACAGACGTCACGCTAAAAATAGTGTTTTCGTATTCTAGAGGTCTCGAAACGTGCAGATCCGTCGAAAACTCGAGTTGTGATTTTCGGCATGATTCCAATACTTTCCCTATACATTACCATGTATTGCAGGGAAAGTAAAAATCTGATGTGAACAGCACATGACTTTCTCTGCAGACTTATATCCACGTTCTCTTTATTTTAATTAAATTTAATTAACTTTTAATTCAATTTTCGTTCTCATTTAGTAACTGGACTTATTTTCAAAGGTGGAGTAGATAAATTACGGAAAACTAAAATATCTCGAGAACGGCTAGTCCTAGTGTAATGGGGTTGTCTTATTCTTTTCTCCTTTAAAAATTACGCGTGAAAGAAGCATTTAATGGATATATTTGAGCATACATAGTTTTTTAATTAGATTTTGACAATTTTTGCGGGCCATTTTTATTTAAAAAAAGGTAGGTTATTTTTTCAGAATCGTATGGAAATCAAATCAGCACCAGGGTAACCCACAAGCGACTTATCCACCGAATTTTGTGAAATTCGGTTCATTAGCTTTTCAGCTAGATTGGACACAGGCAATTTTTGGGGGTAATTTTACAAAAAGAGCGGGTTCTTTTATCCCGAATCGTACTAAAAACTAATCAGCAACAGGGTCTCACACAAGTGACTTACCTGGCCAATTTTTATGAAATTCGTTCCATTAGTTTTTGAGTTACAGTGGATACATACATTGCACAGACAGACAGACAGGCAGACAGACAGACACACACATACAGACGTCATGCTAAAAATAGTTTTTTCGTATTCTAGAGGTCTCGAAACGTGTAGATCCTTCGAAAACTCGAGTTGCAATTTTCGGCATGATTCCAATACTTTCCCTATACATTTCCAAATATAGCAGGGAAAGTAAAAATGTTATCCTACTCTGCTTTCTGTTTTGATACATCAATAGCAAGAAAATAATGGCAAAATTTAGATTTCATACATAATACAATTTCTTGGATGTTACATTGTTAATAAATAATCGTCTACCGAAATGAGTTTTACTCATGAATGAGACATTGGCAACGATTGTTTTTTAATTGAAGATATTGATAGATTGCATTGTGATGATGTAAGGATGGGGAGATTAATTGAGTGGGGTGTTATTTTAGTTTTATCAAGGAGGCTCCGCTTATTTTTTAATACTGTAGTTGGAAATTCATATACAACACATATCATGTGGGTAGCACACGACATCACCCTAAAAAAAAATCCTTTATCTTTTCCTTCCCCTTTATATAGATTGACTTTTGTTTTATCGGGTGATATAACACATGAAGTTGTTAGTTATTTGCAATTTTATTGAATATGCAGTTTAATGTAATTTTTTTTTCAATTTTCAGTTTTTCAAAGGGCGCCTATTCTACGAAATACCAAAAACTGAGGTAAATTAAGAACGGTTTAGCGCAGGGATAGTCCAGTGATTAAAGCACGGAGATCGCACTTACAGGACCCGAGTTCTATTCCTAAGCCGCCCAAAACCATCTCCATTTTCTACGTTTAGTAGGGATACATGGAAACAGTAGGTGCTAAACTCGTTCCAAGAGGTGGTGGGTAGAGAAAACAGGGTGCGATCATGGTGGTCACTCCCATTTGGTTGAGTCTAAATTGGGTGGAAATGAAACGACATGTCACTGTTACAGTGTGTGTTTACGGGTTGTATACAACCAACGGTAGGCGCTCTCCTCACCTTTCTGGGATATATGAACAAGAATGATCAATCATACATGAAGTATTGATTATGAAGCACTTTCCATCTTCAATGCAATTTTATATAAACATATCTAAAATGCGATACATTCCTCTGTAATATTTTTAACAATTATCCCCATACTACAATTAATTTATTATATTTGAAAACATAAAACTTCATCGAAAAAAATGAACTTCATACAAATGACGGCATTGAAAGAAAAAATTGCCTGGTTTAAACATCTCTAAAATGCGATACATTCCTCGTTAATATTTTTAAAATTATCGTAATACTACAATAATTTATTATATTTGAAAACTTCATCGAAAACAAATGAACTTTATTCAAATGACGTCATCGAAATATGACGTCATCATTATTCAAATGACGTCATCGAAATCGCCTTTCTATAAAAGCAGCATTTCATTCATAAACTTGTTGCATTCCTTTCATTAATCACAATACTATAATAATTTATTTTATTTAAAAATTTAAAACTATGCAAGTACAAGTAATTTAACTCTATGCTTAAAATTTCAGCGAAAAAATCATCCTTCTCTCTGTAAAATCAATGAATATTTCATTCATATCAGCTATATTGCAGACTCCATGAGCTAAATAATTTTGCGATAAAGAAATGCAGCAATTCCTATACAATTCATTCTATATCTTTTGGTGTTTACATTCTCCATGAGTGAAAATGAGGCTTCGTTGTAGAAGTAATCAAAGTTGGATGATTATTTAAACTCAACTATATTGTAATTGCGTTGTTTTAATATGCAGATGCACAGAGTTTAAGCAAAATTAAAGTAGTTTTAGGACGGATACAACACTAAATATGAATTAAAAAGAACCTTAAAAATCACGAGTTTGATAGAAGATGGATGCCATATTTTATTTTGGAGTAGGTCACGTGATCTCTGCATGTAATTGTCACATGATCACTTCATATAAAGGGGTGTAATTATTATTTTAATTTTCATTTAAAAAACTATCGAATATATTTTGCTGAAATTTTTTTGAACACGAAAAAAAAATTTAAATTCTCTTAAAAAATGTTTAAAAAATTAGGTCCCATAGGGTTCAATGTATTTCATTTTTTCAACCCGGATTCAATCCAAAACTAATTGGATGATATTATTCATTTATATTCCCATAAGTTCCACAGACCGTCTGAACAACATACTAAAGTTTCATTTTGATAAAGTCATTTTTGCGGTAGTTATCGTGCTAACGGACAAACAGACAGACAGACAGACAAAATGAATAAAGCCATAAACACTTTTCAACTATGTTGTAAAGTGTTAAAAATCTGATGATTGAGAACAGCTTCACACTCAACAACGGTTTATTGAGATTACTATCGAACTCTAGAACGGTTTATTGAAAGTTTCAAACTCGAGAACAGTCTATTGAGAACGGTTTGCAATTCAAGAACGGTTGATTTAAAAAGGTTTTGAACTCGAGAACAGTTTATTGAGAACAGTTTCGAACTCAAGAACGGTTTATTGAAAAATTTTTGAACTCGTGAGCAGTTTATTGAGAACAGTTTTGAACGCAGAAACAGTTTATTAAGAACATTTCAAACTAAAAAACGGTTTTAGTGTCTAAATATGCGAGTGCATATGTGTATAAAAATAACAAAGTGTTCAGTAGGTCATCTCTCAGCATCCACTGACCAGGGCCGTCATTGCGTTTACGCAATATAAGTTTACGCCGTTAGTTCAGCATCCAATCAAAAATCGTTAAAATCTGATAACATTGGGAGATGCTTCGTTCGATGGTTCTTTGCCAAATTATAGAACTAGATATTTATTTATACAGATTATTATTTATTTATATAGATTATATAGATATTTATTTTTATTTTTATTGTCAATTTTTTTAATATAATTGTTTAAATTATCTGCGATGATTCAAAATAAAAAATTGTCAACTAATATCTGGAAAATATACATTAAATTATCGGACGTGCATTGATACGGGTAAATCCGACTAAAATAACGGATTTAAATTATTTTAAGTATAGTAGAGTGCAATTTATAAGATAAATATTTTCGATTTATTAATTATTACATTAATTTTGTTTCAAGCTAATATTTATCTATTTTTTCGTTACTTCAATTTATTCACATTTTTATAATTGCAATAAAGTTTGCTGTGCTAAAGTGGCAACTGAAATTTACTCCAAATGACTTGCATTGTCAACCGATTACATCACCAGGAAACACAAATAGCAATTTTTAGTCCCGAATAGCAGCCCCCCCCCCCTTTCACTTAGATGACAAAACTGAGCACAAAACTCTATTAAGTAAGCATTTCTAAGTTTTTATGGTAGAAGTATTGACTGCAAATCCAGGTTAACGAGCTAAGAGGAATGACCAGGATTGATAACACTTGGATGAACCTTATGGCTAGAATCACATGAAAAAATGGCCAGACAGCATAAATGACCATTTAGTTATTGAAAACTTCGACATTTTATGACTAGATGCTATTTTGGGAAACTAAATGTTCCAAGTAAAAAGTCTAGATCTAGCCATAAAATTGCTAGATTGGCAATATTGGGGATGACTCTTTGTGTATTTTCTTCCTTTTATGCAACACCCTGTTATAGTAAATAATTCACATAATTGTATGCATTTTAGTTTGCTAGATATGATTCCGATTATTACAAAAACCAAATACATCTGACACTATAGAATTTAATGTGTGAATAATCAAGTAAAACACTAGAACTGGAGAGAGACTTTTGCAATTCATAGAATGCAAACCACTCGATTTATGGAAATGCTGAGTTTTAAACAACAATTTCCTGTGAAACAACACAAATCCAAAAACAATGATACTAGTATTTTATGTGATGGAGAATGATAATTTCCAGTATATTACATATAAAAGCTATTTAATATATTAGAAAGAAATTAAAATTAGTATATATTGAAAGAGATTAACCAAATGCATCCAAATCATTGTTGTTACTAAGTTGTTGTTAATTTTGAACAAATAAGCATTAGCAGATTTTAAGAAATATTTCAATAATAGTATTTTTACTTATGAAGGAAAGCGCGTAAAATAATTTAATCTTAATAACATATGCAATTCTGTGAGAATCTCAGGAGGAGCTTCTCGCTGTATATAATTTAAAACATATTTTTATTTCACTTATTTGTTTTATCTAGCACAAGCATGCGTCAAGTAAATATATGGACCAGGCCAATAACTCGAGAAATATTAGGGTTATCGTATTGTTACGAATATGGAAAATCCTTCACTGTGTTTTATCTCCACGCATGGATAAAACACTTTTACAGATAACCATTGTTAATACGTAAAAGTAGAGCCGACTTTGGCGGCTTTTTCAGGTTGTGGATGTAAGACCTGAAGAAACATTGCCAACATAGCGAAAGTTGGCGAGTTTTCCAATCTGCTAGGCCTTCCAAAAATATCAACTAGTTTGGATCATATTCCATTCTTTCTAAAAAATTCTATAACTATATAAGGAATAACTACTTTTTTGAAACTATATAAATAAGTGTTCGTTCATTTAGAGAGAGTTGACGCGATACGATAGAGAGAGTTGACGTGATAAGTGAATTGTAAAATACGTTAATGTTTTGAGAAGAATATAATTGACTGTTTTGCGAATTAGTGGATCATTTAATTGCGTTTCTATTGTACCTAACAGTTATTTAGTGACCTTGTGAGATAGTTATTGAGCTATTCGCTGTATGTTTTTCTTGTTTACGCTTGTTAGTGCTTTTCAATAAAAACGTTACTTATGCTGTATTTCGGACTCATTTTTGTATCCTGAGAATACAACCACGATACTAAGGGATACGTTGTAATATTTTTATGCAAGTGTGAAGGAAATCCTATTGACACTACACGAGGAGAAAACTTTAGGGGGTGACCCCCCTTTTAAGGGGGTACAGAATATTTATTTAGCAAGGACGGATCCTTGCATAGCCAACGCCCCCCAAAAGCAATGTAACATTTATACACTGTGGCAAAATAAAATTAACTTTATTATATACAAAATGCAAATTGCTCATCAGCAGAGATTAATGCAGATTAATTAAATTTCCTCTTTTAAAATAGTTATTTAGCGAGTTATTTTGAAACTATCGCTGCGATACAAAAATACTTATGTACCCATTATGCAGTTTTATGCACTTTATGCTGCTTTATGTACATAGATTTATGTACTGTATACAACTTTATGTACTTCATTTTATGTACTATATGCAGCTTTATGTACTCATGTTGCAGCAGTCTTCAACTTTGCAATAGACTTTAGAACCTTATCACTAACAGGAAACAAGATATCTCTCCCATACTCACCCTAAATAGGGGGTCAAATCCCCACAATTTGTCTCATCGGAAAGCGTCTTAAGGGTTTCAATACACCTGCATAAAAATATATATGATTACTTTAATACCTCTCCAGTTTTGAGCATGGTCCGTGATTTTCTTCGACATGCTGTATAAATTAACAACTATAATTGTATAAAACAAAATAAAAAAAAAACACAAAGGAGAAAAATAAAAAATAATTTCAGAACACCTCGAAAACTTTCCCAGCCATATTGTGTTTTGAATATAACTCATGATCTTTCGTCGTCATTCTATTAATATCAATATTAATTAATGCCTTATTTTTAATTAAAGACTGAACGCTGTCTAATTCCATCTTGTGGTTGAAAAATATGACCCTTGAAGCAGTTAGTGTGATCCCAGATACCTCAAGTGATTGATCATAGCGCCGTCAGTCCTTCCACAGGCTTCCTTGTTAATCCTATCGATCAATTGCTGAATATTTATGAAGGCGGCGGCTTCTATGAAGTTTAGGTTGTTAAAAGCAGTTTAACACGTTCTTTGGAGAGTAAGAGTAGCGGAAATGGGAATTTAAAATAAAGTATTAATATGAACTCTAATAGAAAGTTTAACGTATTTTCTTAACGTACTGTTTTAAAATTTGAAACGATTTTGAAAACTTTTAAAGGTTTTGTTAAAATGTATTTATATTTTCTTTTCCTTTATTATTGCTGTCCATTTTGGTAAATTTTTACCCACTTTCTATTAAAACCAAGTGATGGATCTGTGTTTGACGGTTTGGTAAAATTTTATTTCACAAGAATTTAGCAACGAATTTAACCTTTTGCTTACCGGGGGGACAGCGTCTATACCTAACGACGAATCTCTCATAAGTACAGGTATTTGATACCCTATGCCAAACAGTTCGATCCCCTTTGCAGACACCGACGTCCATGGACGCCAATGCATGTAAAGGAGGATCGAACTGTTTGGGATGGGGTTTGTCAGATACCTGTCTTTTCGAGAGATTGATTCTTCGGTAGGGATAAACGCTGTTCCACCCGTAAGCAAAAGGTTATCAATAAATTTGGCAAATTTAAAGAAAATGCCAAAATTCTTATAAAATGCCAATTTTTTTAAAATGGTGCCAAATTCACAAAAATGACTCTAAATTAACGAAAATGACTCCAAATCGAGCATTAAAAGATGTAAAACGATCAAGTATTAATTTTATAATTCAAATGACTTTCGTATTAAAGAAAAGTTTAAATTACAAATTTTTATTTAAGTTTTAAAATAAAAAGTTGAAAATTAAAAATATAAAAGGACATTTCTTTCTATCCACATTCATAACACCTTATAAAATGTGAAACAAATATTCACTTGAAAATTTTAAGAATTTCAGTCTTCAAATTGAAAATGGGTGTTTGAGAACAATTTTTTATCTATTAATTGTTGAATTTTATATGTAATCAGATACATGCTTGTAATCCTCACAATACCAATCTACATCAGCTCAGCTTATAATCAGTCGCATTTTGTGACAATATTGCATTTCAAGAAGCTTTAAAATAAAAAGTTGAAAATTAAAAATATAAAATGACATTTCTTTCTATCCACTTTTATAACACCTTATAAAAAGTGAAACAAATATTCACTTGAAAATTTTAACAATTTCAGTCTTCAAATTGAAAATGGGTGTTTGAGAATAATTTCTTATCTATTAATTGTTGAATTTTATATGTAATAAGATACATGCTTGTAATCCTCACAATACCAATCTACATCAGCTCAGCTTATAATCAATTGCTTTTATTGACAATATTGCATTTCAAGAGTTTTTATATTAGAAATTGTTCTTAACCGCCTAATTTTAATAGCAAATACAAATTATTAAAATGTTCAAGTAAAAAAAGAAATATGTTTTTCTTTTGAGGGCGTTATAGAAAGTGGATATATCATTAATATATTATTAATATTTTATCTTTTTTACTTATTAATATCAGATAATAATTTTAAAACTACTATCCATATTGTGGTACACATTTAAAAAAAGTCTGATGTGGGCAACACATGACTTTCCTTATATAATGCAATGAATTTACTACTTTTATAATAAAAAAATAGGTTTTTCTTATAGTAGATATTTATATTCTTTCCAAGATACTGAATTTTCGTCAATTTGTCGTCATTTTCATTGATTTAGTGTCATTTCTATCCATTTGGCGAGATTCTCGTTAATGTGGCAATATTTCAAAAAGTCGCCAAGTTGACGACATTCCGCCAAATCCGTCGCCAAAATCTCGCCAAGCGTTATGGGCGGAGAAATAAGTTATTCTTATAGCGGATAAATAACTATTATCGTTAAAATACAAAAGTATTTCTCAAAGTATCTTTCGCATGAATGGAACGAGCTAGATCCACGAGAATGATGTCACCCAATTTATCGCATGATTTTACATATGAATAGTGAGCATTTTTCTCAACAGTTAATATATTTTTTTTAATTATGTGATTTTTTCATAAATTTATTTAAAAAATATGAAATATCTCAAGAACGATTCAAGCTAGCGTTCTGAAGTTTATGTCAATCGTTTTCTAAGGAAAAATTATATAAGAAATATTTATTTGCGTACTTTATTAAAGGTTTTGATTTCTTGATGATTTTTTCAATATTTCACTCGAAAATTTAGGGAGGTTTTGAACATTCGATTACGTTTAAAAACAATAATCTTCCAGTATCCACGGATTGTGATTTTTGTACCATATTTCATTCGAATCGCTCGATTTGTTCGTGAGATATCGTCTTCACAGACTCACACACACACACACACACACACACAAAGACATCACCTCAAAAATGTTTTATTCGTGATTAGGAATGTTTGAAACGTGTTCTCCCGTCGAAAACTTGAATTCGAATTTTCGACCCCGTCACAATACTTTCCTTATACATTATGTATATAAGGAAAGTAATAAACATTTAGTTGGGCTACTTTTAAAATCATAATTTTTTTAATTGAGTTAAATTATCATTCTTAAATTATTATCATTATTTTCTGTCAATCGTATATTCACACATTGCTGCACTTCTTTGCAGCATTATAATCCACCATTATTGCTTGTGTGAGTTCGTAAAATATAATTATTAATTAACATACTACACAATTGACTTCCCAATTTTAATTTTAAAATAAACATAATTTATTATATATATACTATTATTATTAATATTAACATATTGACTTATGTACATCAATTATATATATATATATATATATATATATATATATATATATATATATATACATATAAAAATAAGTATATCACGAACGGAACTCCTATTTAAGTAAAGGAGAAAACAGAAACCTTACAGAGGATGTGGCGCTTAGCAGCTCTGCATCCAGAGTGGCATATAAGGATATAAACAAGAAGAAAAAATAAGCGAGAACAGGAGTGACCATATGATTTGCATAGAATGGCAGGGGTGGATTGCGACACCCCTTTCCCGCTTAAAGCAGCTTTTACGACCCGGGCAACGCTCACGGCACCAATGTAACTCAATGGTCAATCTCCCACATGTGCAAAGACAGAAGCACCCGAACGGACACAAAAGCAAAGATGGAACCAAGCATGGAAGAGATACACCCTACAATCCAGCTTGAAAACACAACATTTTATAAGGGAAAGTCGCGCATGCGCGATAAGACTTCATGATGATAGGATCGCAGATATGAAAATATATATGATTAAGAATACTCATTTAGAATCAAACAATGCACAATTTCTTTCTTTGAAAAAGGAATAGTAATAATGTTGTAAAAAATATCTAGGGTAATTTCTTTTTAATGCATCATTTATTATTTTATTACATTCATAAATGCAATCTTTTTTAAAAGTACTGTAGTTTCTGTTTCTTCTGAAGTACCCGACAATAATATTTCTGAATATATTTTTAGTGAGGTTTGAATTCCAATCAATAATATTATTAATTTTGATATTGTATGAATTTCTCTTGTCGTGTATGGTTGTATAAATTCCATACTGTTGGTGCTTTCTTATTGACAAATCCAGGAAGTCTGTCGATCCATCCTCATTGATCGGGTTTTCAATTAAGTCCAATTCCCTTGGGTAGAATGCAAAATCTATGTCAGGGGTGTTTGCATAACCCCTAATATCACATCGTCAACATAACGGAAATAAGGTATTTCCGATAATAGATGGGTTCCTCTTTCATATTTGGATAGATAAATATCCGCCAATATTGATGAGCATGCACCACCCATGGGTATGCCTTTGACCTGTTTGTAGAAATGCATACCGTCATATAGTATGTTTTCATTTAAAACCAACTCAATCAAATCCAAATATCTTCTGAGAGTTATATATGGTTTTAAATTATACTCTTCATGTAATTCTTTCAAGATCATTTGTAGGTTTGTTAAATCGATGTTATTAAACAGATCCCTGAAATCGTAACTTCTGAAGTTTAAATCTTTATGGCAAAATTTCAGTCGGTCTATCAATTCTTGTCCGTTTTTTAACATTATGGAGTTTTGCTTCTTAATATCAGTCATAACATATTGGAGTAATTTCAGAAGTTCATTGGTATGGATATTAAATCAGTAAAATTTCCATACTTGATCCTCATTCCCAAGTTACACAAAAAGCCAGTCAAGTTCCGTACTGTAACAGTGGGATGCGGATCATACCTAGAACATGCAAATAAAAAACAAGAATCGCAGATATCAGAAATATTATTGTCGGGTACTTCAGAAGAAACAGAAACTACAGTACTTTTAAAAAAGACTGCATTTATGAATGTAATAAAATAATAAATGATGCATTAAAAAGAAATTACCCTAGATATTTTTTACAACATTATTACTATTCCTTTTTCAAAGAAAGAAATTGTGCATTGTTTGATTCTAAATGAGTATTCTTAACCATATATATCTTCATATCTGCGATCCTATCATCATGAAGTCTTATCGCGCATGTGCGACTTTCCCTTATAAAATGTTGTGTTTTCAAGCTGGATTGTAGGGTGTATCTCTTCCATGCTTGGTTCCATCTTTGCTTTTGTGTCCGTTCGGGTGCTTCTGTCTTTGCACATGTGGGAGATTGACCATTGAGTTACATTGGTGCCGTGAGCGTTGCCCGGGTCGTAAAAGCTGCTTTAAGCGGGAAAGGGGTGTCGCAATCCACCCCTGCCATTCTATGCAAATCATATGGTCACTCCTGTTCTCGCTTATTTTTTCTTCTTGTTTATATCCTTATATATATATATATATATATATATATATATATATATATATATATATATATAAGATTTAAAATGAAAAATGAAAAATATAGGTGGAATGATTGTGTTTACAGGGTTGCAGAAAGGTCAAGGGGGATTGAGACCCCTATTTCCTGGTTAGAAGCTAGCTTTGACTTCATGAAAACGCTCCCAGAGACTTTGCTAGCCCGAAACAACAATCGCACATGTCCGAGGGGAAAAATGGCCGAATCCCAGGCAACAGAAAAATGATCAAAATAGCATTAAAATTGGAAATATTACAAACCAGCAAGACGAGAATCATGGAAGAGTTGCATAAAGCGTATAAACTTCGGATAGGAAAGCATACATAAAAAAGTCGCGTCTAATAGAGCATTCTGGATGTGAAACAATCAGATAATCCTAGTTAAGAGTTGAGTTGTATTCCAGGATGTCGGAATTTCTTCAAGGGATTGTATTTCATTATATATATATATATTATATATATACATATATATATATATATATATATATATATATATATATATATATATATACACATATATACATATTATATATATATATATAAGGGGGAGAACCTGCATGTGTGAGAACACCTGCAATTTAAATGCACTTTATTTATTGTGGTCATGATCTCGCTGACAATGACAGTCGTAAACTGCTGCCTACGCGTCTGCGCTTTGTCTTGCTTGGTATATATCGTAAATCTCCGTAATATTACAACTGTCTGCATGTCTCCTGGTCTCATATATTTTATTATTCATTTGCAAGAGGCGAACATTTGGATGAAGAGCAAGAGTGGCAGAAATAGAAATTTTAAACAATGCATTAATATCCATCAGACATCCAAACGCTTTACGTTAAGCTCGTCATATGACCGGGTGTATATAAATGTGGCACTTGCATAAATGTATTTATGCATAAATTGCATTTATGCATAAATGCATAAATGTGGCACATGCATAAATATGGAACATGCATAAATGTGGCACATATTTTCGTGCTACCACTGCAGTTGGATGCTAATCCTAGCTAAAGTGCATTTAAAAATATACGGACAGATAGATCAATGGACCTCATTAGCTGGTATAGTAAATCTATATTAACACCCCAGTAAGTGGATTCTGCGAGTATAGGGGGAATAGTATTATGAAAAAAAATCTGACGTGGGCAACACATAACTTTCCCTACAGACTCAAATATATGTTATTTCTATTTTTTTAATTATTTATGAAAGAGTTTAATTGCACGAAATAACACTGTGATTTATAGGAATTCGAACTTTTAATTCAATTTCTATTTTTATTTGTTAACTGGACATTTTTACTTTCTTTTTATACATATAAAGTATAAGGAAAGTATTGTGTCGGGGTCGAAAATTCGAATTCGAGTTTTCGACGGGAGAGAACCTTTCAAGCATCCATGATCACGAATCGAACATTTGTGAGGTGATGTCTGTGTGTGTGTGTGTGTGTGTGTCAGTGATTTTGTGGGGAGGATATCTTGCGAACGAATGGAGCGATATGAATGAAATTTGGTACAGGAATTACAATCCGTGAATACTGGAAGTCTATTGTTTTTAAACACAATCGAATATTCAGAACACGACCATAATTTTGAAAAAATAATCAAAAAATCAAAACCTTTTATATAGTTACACAGATAGACATTTATTATGTAATTTTTCCTTAAAAAACGAATTTGTTATTGTTGTTGCAAGCGTGCTACGTTTAGAACGCTAGCATGGACCGTTCTCGAAATATTGCACATTTTTCAAATAAATTTATCGAAAAATCACATAAATTAAAAAAATATATTGACTGTTGAGAAACATGTTTACTTTTCATATGTAATATCATGCGATAAATTTAGTGACATCATTCCGGTGGATCTAGCTCGTTCCATTCCTGAGAAAAAATACTTTGAGTAATACTTTTGTATTTGAATGTCAATAGTCATTTATCTGCCATAAGAATAACTTATGTGTCCATCCATACCACTTGAGGAGATTTTGACGACGAATTTGGCGGAATGTCGCTAACTTGGCGACTTTATAAAATGTTGCCAAATTAGTTAAAAAGAAATGGATAAAAATGACGACTAATTGACGAAAATTCAATATCTTGGAAAGAATGTATCTACTATAAGAATAACCTATTTTTTTTACTGGAGAAATAGTAAATTCATTGCATTATATAAGGAAATTCATGTTGTGTCCACGTCAGATTTTTTTAAAAGCGGCGTAATTAAAATGTGAAAAAAACTACTATATCTCGACTTATTCTTTTCCTTGTCAAAAATTACGCGTAAAACAAGCATTGAATTAATACATTTGATCATGCGTAGTCTTTTATTTCAGATTTTGACGATTTTTGCGGAGCATTTCGTAAGAGAAGGCAGGTTTTTTTTTCCGAATCATAATGAAATCTAGTCAGCAGTGTATCCCACAAATGACTTATCTACCAAATTTCGTGAAATTCGGCATGTTAGTTTTTCAGCAAGAGTAGATAGAGTCGATTTTTGCGGGCCATTTTGCAAAAATAGGCAGGCTGTTTTTTTCCCCAGGTCAAACCAATACCTAATCAACAAGTGAGTTACCTTTAAAATTTTATGAAATTTGGTCCATAAATTTTTGAGTTGGAGTGGATATATACTTTGCACAGACAGACACACATATACACATACAGACATACACACACACACATACATCACGCTAAAATAGTATTTCTGTGTCCTAGAGGTCTCAAAATGTGTAGATCCGTCGAAAACGCGACTTGCGATTTTCTACACGATTCCAATAATTTTCCTATACATTACCATGTATTGCAGAGAAAGTGATATTCTCGTCCATACGTCCACAAGTAGAGTTTGAGCTCCTAAAACCCCCGGTCACCCTTAATCCACACAGCATTCCCGATCAATATTATTAATTACCATATGATCCTCCGACAACGCGTGATTACTTTCTGACCCTTAAGATCCTCGTAGCACTAAATTCTAATCGACCCAACAAAACGGACAGCAGAACGACAACAGAACGTACAACAAAACGACAACAAAGTGTACAACATAACGACAATAAAACGTACAACAGAACGACAACAAAACGTACAACAGAACGACAACAAAACGTACATCAGAACGACAACAAAACGTATTTGTCTCAAGAACAATAAAACTGACTGTATTTTAAAACAAGAATATAAGAATAATTTCAACAGGGATTATCCAAAATTTCGACAAGAATCATCAACCATATTATCAATCCTGGAGGGACGTCAGCATCGACCGTACTCTCCTTCCCATAACCCAACCTCTCAAAAGGACTTTCAGATCTTCAGATTTATCATGACCGCAGATAGAAATAGTTCGGCGAGGCACATAGGATCAAACTCGATTCCTTTGAATGTGATTGTATAGCTTTAACCACTGATCTCATCCTTCCCGACAGTTTTTGTGGCGTATAAAAAAGAATAGTTAATATATTAAATTTATATACAATTGCCGAACTGATAACCCACCATACTTAATTTGGGTTTCTTATATAGTAGTGATTAGTACACTTGGCCGCAAAAACCCGCCATAATAATTTAATGTGTTGCCTGGTGTTTCTTCAGAAAGTAATTTGATCAATAACATGAAATTAATTTCACTTATCCAATAAACAGACATGGAATTGCGTAAACAAAACGTATAATTAATTTTATCATTAAATATTATTTACCAACTTTATCACTTATTAACGTATTAACATAATTAGTAGAGCTGTTTTCATATTGTGATACAGTACGAATACTTTTAATTTAGTACGCTGGATACTGAGCTTCAAAATCTTTCCTTAAAATGTTTATGTAAATTGTGACCTAATGCATCCATGATGCCTCTAGTTGGGCCTAGACACTTTGGCCAGTCGTCAAGTTCTCATCAACACTTCTGATCATCACACTACTGTTTCTATAGTAACAGGAGACATCGACTTATAAAAGTCAAGGTAATTGTAATGTACTTCGTAGGAAAGTATAATGATATGTCATTCGTAAGAAAGTAATCTCAAGTCTATGTTCGCCATTTTATGCCAACAGTTCGTCAGGTATCTATGTACGTCATTTTATGTCTTTTCACAAAATATCGTATGAGGTACTATGTGTTTTCCCCCTTCTTCTCATTGGCTTTGGCGATTTGTTCTGCTATTGGTTCCAATTCTGTGGGTGAACTTATGTTAAGCTCAATTGGACATCTCCTTTTGTCTTGGAGTCTTGTTTGCGTCATAAAGCTCACGTGTTACGAGGTCATAATTTAATAGATTGCGCAGTAAATTACTGCCCGCTCTATCATACAAACTGGCGTTTCAAAACTGGTAATAAAACTGCTATCTGTGGTTTAGTACCAGCATGTTGCTTTTTGCATTTGTAGACAAAAATATGCTTTCTATTCGTAAAACCTAACATTTTAATGGCTATATTCGCGTACTGTAACACAGCTTTACTGTCAATTCCTAAGCAGACAATACTATACAACTGTGTCACTGGCTCTTTTCGTATAATTCGCTTTGTTGGAGTTTGTTACTCTAACTTTTCAAATGCGTCGTTAGAGGCATTGCAGTCACTTTAATTTGATTAAGCCTGATAACTTTAATATAAATAAATTTAACGTGCACACATGTCGTCCTTTCCATACAAATTCATCGGAGTGCTTAAGAACTTTTCTATGAAGCCTGTAAATAATACACAATTTCCCATCTATTCCTTGCTAAATGTCATGAAAATATACAAACCATTTTCTCTTCAATATATTTTGCTTTCGACGTTCTACGAACAAATCCAACAAGTGATCACATGTTTTCAAGAGGAAGCGAAAGAGAAAAGTGACAGCTCCTTTGATCGATCGCTCTGATGATAAGGAAGGTCACTTCTGCACCATTGATTTGTCGCTGAATGCAGTTTGCGTTAGCACAGAGTTTTCTCCCCATTAAAGTGTATTTTAAGTTTCATTAAAAATTGGTGGGGGAATTGTGGAGAATCTATGCTTGATATGAATTTAAGTAATCTGGATACTATGGCTATGTGCGAGCAAGACCTGTTGTGTAGAACAATTTAGCCCTGAAATAGAACAATCTGATGTGGGATCGTATGGATTTTCCAACACATCGTGTTAAAATAGTTTGGTATATTTAGAAAATATTTATTTTCACTTTCATTTATACACAAGTTAAAGAACTTAAGTGGTGTTAAAAACGGGCATCTGTCCGAAAAATTCAGTATGTTCAGAATAAATGAATATAGCGTAACAAACCCAAATGTTGCATCACATTTTAGTACATTGCATTAGATAAGAGATATAAGGGATATTGGGAGCTCGTGACTTCACGAATGGGTAAAGCAGATTCAGTAGAAGGAGCCTTCCCTCCTCTTCGACAACGAACGTCATCAAAACACAACCCGATACTGGCACAAGTGTTGTCAAATAATATCTAAAAATAGTCAAACGAGTCTGAAAAAATTGCCAAATAATAATAATAATCCATTGAACCGATAACTTCAGGTGGCGCAGGGTGAAACCCTGCTTCACCTGACGAGCCGCCACTGATAAGGGATAACGCAGTGTAGGCATCTCTCCATACCTGTTTTCGGCAAAAAAGCGGCGATATACCAATTAACAATAGAGTGTTATCTGATTCTATGAGTGTTGTTAGTAAAACAGCGCAATATGGCAAAGTTTATGCAATGAATACCCCGAAAGAAAAATGGTGGTATTGTTTTACTAAAGAAGTTTTTTACTCGCGAAATTGCCCACAAGAATGAAACGTAACACGCCATGTAAACGTCTTGTAAGTCATATAACTCTAGAAGTTATATAAGTCTACAAGTCATTGTCTACAGTCTAAATGTAGAAGACTTCGACGAGAAATTTGGCAAAATGTACCCAACTTAGTGTGTTTTGAAGAGTTTTGGAAAGTTCAAGGGGTAACTGATTTTGACAAAATCTCATTTTACAGCTGAACTATAATCTTTTATCGGATTTTATTTCTGCTTTCAAATTCACATAATATATGACATTTGCTATGCAAATTCGGTCTAGATTGCTTCAGCGGTTCTGAGATTACGAAAGGCCAATATTTTGGCCTTCACACACACATATACAAACGGACAAATGTTGTTTCTGGTATCTATAGACCCCACTGATGTATGAAAACTCGACTTGTGATTAAATCACCATCACTGTACTTTTCAAAAGCTACATCAGTGAGAGTCAAAATTATACTTAATTTGCTGTTGAAAACATATTTATCGAGAAAGCGTACAAGTCACAATTATCTGTTGCGTAGATTCAGTGAATAATCTGAAGGCATTATAAATTCAACATTTCAAAAATGCCCATAATTCAACTTTGAATTCGTTCTTGATTTACCAAAAATATCTGGCAAATTTCTGGATCAATTCCGCTTCGTTAAAAAAAATGAAGATCTACGGAGTAGATTCGAGAGCACTCTTTGGGACTGCTAAAATCTTCAATGGACATAATTCGACTTTTAATGCCATTTCAAGTTTATGCGTGAGCAAAAAATATAAAACAGGGAATGGAGGGGCATAACGAGAAAAACGCAAATTTCACCAGTATCTTTAAAATACCAATCATACTCTCAAGATTCGCATATAATGCGAATAAAATTTGAGGTATCAAAATCTAAAAATTTGAGCTAGTCTATACTTTATTGATACTACTATGTGAAAAGGATAAAAAATATGCTTAAATTCCATCCACACATGGTTTGAGATATGGCAGTTTTGAATAAATTTTACGATCAGAAAGACCCTGAAAAAATAAAATATACAAAGGAACTTACTTGTTTCATTGCTCATGCCCAATGGTCGGATCCGGCTGTCATAGCGACCAGCACCAATGATGCTGTCCAAAATCTGTTTCTCCCTCGCCCGGAAGTTCTTGGGATCCCTATGATGAAAAAGACTGAATTCAAATATCAAAGTTGGTGAAAAATATATCGTTTTAGTATCGTATTTTTGTTGTTTTGCTTTATATATTATTTAAATTTTATACAAGTTATTACTTTTATAATTACTTTACAGTCCAATAAATACTCAGAGGAATAATTAAAATGTTTCCGCAGAGTTGCGATCTACGCAAGTACAAAGTTATATTAGCATAGATGATATTAGCATAGATGAGCGGAAATGTATTACATACATTTTCACTCCATATGTTATGTTCAGATTAATATCTAGTCAAGAAAAATACATTCATCCCATTTTGAATATTTTTAATTTATGCCCGCTGACGAAGTTATTCAAAATCTCTTCACATGCTTGATTGTCATCAAGCCGTTACTTCTAAGCTTGATTTTCTTGAACATGTTATGCATACGAATCTCTGTTTGAAGAAATGATAAAATGGTTTAAAAATATCAAATATCTCTGGCATATACATAGATGTTTAGTTTAAAAAAACATAGATGTTTAGTTTAAAAAAAAAATAGATGTTACGATCAATGTCACTTTATTGCAAATTTCGATTTCATCTCTCAATATTCACTGTCATAATTTTGGCAATTTTCTGATGTATTTTCGTCATATTTTCGGCAAAATTATGTCAATAATATAAACGTCTTTTCCATGGTGTATTGAAATTTACAAAATGAAATTCTATTTTATTAAAATAATAAATAAAATAGTTTCATATACACGTTTCTACCAAATCTTAGTTAAAAACCCGTGAAAAGGACTTGCTTATTCCGACAATTTAAATGCTATTTCTATTCTGTACAATTTTGTCACTTTTTATACAATATGAGAATCTTTTTTATCTCGCTATCTATAAGGGAACTGTATGCAATGTTTCTGAATGTGTTTAGGATATATTCTATTCAAGTTCGTTTGGATGTGTTGCATCTCTGCAATGAAAGCGATCATATATATTAATTTTTGACTCAATATACTAATAATTTGTTCTCGAAATATTTATATTCATCTTAAATATCACAAAATAAATAGGTCGTCGATAAATATGGTAAAATCACCTCATTATTATGATTGATAAACTGTAATTAGAGTTGCAACCGGGTTTTTTTGGGGGAAGGGGTTTTTGTAAAAGCTGGGAATTTTCAGTCACTGCACTTTACAGTGTTAAAGAAACGTGTATGACCCAAAACAAATATTCATTTTTTATACTCAGAATTGTAAAGAGCTGATGCATGGAAAATTGTGAGAAATTTGTTAGCATCAAGAAAAACATTTAAATTACGTGACTTTCTTATTATACACTCTTTTGAAAAAAAAAGAAACACCATAAAAAGTGACTGCTTTTATTGAAATTAAATATACGTACAGCTCACACACAGTTAATGAAATGATTTCAAAATCAAGGCCGCAGGACCCATCAATGGTTAGCAATTACACATTGAATTTTTAAATCAGTAATTGGTGAAACCCCCTTGGCGGCAATGCATGCTTGTATATGTCTGGGTAAGGAGTGATAAAGTTTCCTAATGTCATCCTGTGATACATTCTGCCAAGCATTCCTCAATTGTTGCACCAGATCCGCAACATTTTTGGATGCCCGAATTTGTCCCATACATGTCACATACATGATCGATTGGCGAAAGGTCTGGTGACCTTGCTGTCCAAAGGACAGTATCAAAAGCAGAGACAGTCCACAAATATACGAGCCGTGTGTGGTGTGGCATTATCTAGATGGAAAATGGCCCCAGAATGACGTGCTATGAAGGGTAACGCAAACGACCCCAGGATTTCATCAACATATCATTGAGCCGTTAAAGCTGTACGCAGAATAAATTGTGGCGACCTGCTGTCGTAGGAAATAGCACCCCACACCATCTCACCAGGGGTAATGGGTGTGTGTCTGTGTAAAACAAAAGCTGATTGGGACCGCTGGCCCTGGCGCTTGTACACACGTGCCCGATGATACTCCCCCACTGGGTTCCGGTCTAAATTGAGTGGCACTTCCCGGCCGTCCATACAGTTACCTTACACCTTTCTGGTAGGTCGGACGGTCTGGGTCTCAACAACAACAACACGTGCCCGATGGTCATCTGCTGGAAGACTGAAGCGTGATTCATCGCTGAACACTATGCGATACCAGTCTGCTGGCAGCCATGACGTTCGGCTACGACACCACTCCAAACGACTCGGTCACTGTTGTGGGGGTTATAGGTAGACGTCTTAATGGCCGCCGTGAGCGTAACTCCCACTCAGCCAACCACCGTGAGATGGTGGGAGGTACAACGGGTGGGATGGAAGAGGCTGCAGTACGTTGGATGGCGGACAATGATGCCGTTGGGCCATTTCGGGCCTGTCGCATAATCATGCGATCTTACCTCGCATTCGTGCCCCTTGGCCTTCCACAGCCTTCATCCCGCCAATGAGTTCCTTGCAGCAGCCATTGCTGCCAGCACCTTTGCACAGCAGTGTCCGTTCGGTGCAGGTGGCGGCCTACTGCTCGATATGACCAGACAGCTTCACGCATCCCGACTATATGACCACGTTCGAACTCGTCTAATTGCCTATAAGGTCTTCGGCAATGTCTTAACGGCATTATTGGATGTGTGTCCACGAAACTGCAACGCCGATAACGAGCAATGATAAACCGTCCACATTTTTAACCTGTTGTATAGGATGCTAGTTGGGCAGTAGAGACGCACGCTATAACCGAAGTTAACACTCATTGGTCTTGCCAATTTAATCATTTGCTTACTTGGTATAAAGTAATTTGTATGCGAAATTTCGAGATGATCGAATTATTTTTTAGGGGTGCTTCGTTTTTTTTTTTTTTTTTTTTTTTTTTTTTTTTTTTTTTTTTTTTGCAAAAGTGTGTATATATGTAAAACTTAAAATTAATTCCACAAAAATTAATGTTTAATTTGCTAATTTTTAAAAGTAAAAACACCCCGAACGATGAAATGCCTATTACAATGTGATTTATTCATTCATATTCATTTAATATTGAACAATAATGAGAAATCTATATTGGTCCCTATAAAATTTAATAATTTTGTGACTAATAACATTTGCGCATTTTCAATAACGTTTTTGCAAATTCAAATTTTTAAAAATGTTATTTCAAAAGACTTTACCCTTAAATTAATACAAATACTTAGTAGATTTGTCTAAATGGCGATCCATCTTTAAAGTTGAAACTGCGTAAGGGACTGGATTAGCCGGAACATAGAAGAAATGCGTACACAAGTTTATCACCAGCAAAGTTACCGATGCGTCCCCGGCTAATTCCTCAAATGTCCCATGTTTTTTGCATTTCTATTTTTAGTGTAATGCATTTAATGGGATAACAATTTATTTTAACAGAATAATTTAAAACAAACTATAGCTACATCTGTATAGCATATCAATTTTTGATTAGCTTATTGTTTTTATCACCTTTTCTCTAACGATCTGACAAAAGTTTTACTCTATGTACAAATTTCATGACATTTTATAGATTTCGAAACTGTTATCCATCTGACTGTTGGAAGGGTACGTTTGGCAGGGCATCAAATAATGTTTCTATTATAAATGATCTTTTTATCTGCAGTTTTATGATTATGTTTTAATTATGAAACATCCAGTCAAGAATAGCATGTAATCAAATAATTTCTTTGTTCTACAATAAAAAGGATTTATGAAATGAATGTATTAAATAAGTTTATCTTACAGAAATATGCATTGGTAGAGAACAATTGTTATACATTTAAAAACTCATATTTTACACTGAGTTCGAGTATTCCTCTGATCGTTCAACGTATGTCCTTTTGCATTGAAATTATTTGAAATTACCGTTGCAATTTCTATTGACCCAGGAACTTATGGAATTGAATATCACAAAGTTACTATATTTATAGGCACTTAAGGATAACTCATTCTGAAGGTGAAGAAGAATATTCCACCGGTATCTTTCCCAGGGTATGTTCATAGATCTTTTACAGTTTTCTGCATCTTCTATGCACATGATAAAATAATGTGGTAGCTGCGGTTTTTCAAGTGTGCTTCATAGCAATGGCATATGTCGCAATGCATAGAGGAATCCAGAGAAACAACTGAACTGCTATGCTGATTTCCATCTATTTAAATTGCACCGAGATAAGGTTGAGCTGATACACGAAAGGTGTGCGGAGACTTGAGTCTGGATACGAATCTGGAATGCCGTACTTTTAGCTTTTATATACATTTAGCCTTTCTATTCTGCCCTACTTTTAGCAATCTAACTAAATTAAAAGTGGCTAATGTGGGAAGATGCAGTAAAGATCAGTATGGTTTCAGACTGGCTTTTAGATATTGTTGTTGTTGTTTTCTAATCACTTCCTGTTTCGGTACAGTCGATACAGGATCAGTGACGCAGGAAAGAACGAAGAAAGACACACAAGACAAGAGGTCGTGGGGTCTGGGTTTTCTACACAAGAGAGAACCGGCTACACATTTAACTGCCGTAAACCCTAGGGTTGACTGTGTGGTCTGGGCCTTCTACACAAGACAAGAGGAGTCAACGGCCCTACCGTGCTTAAAACACCGGTTCTCATTAGATCACCGAAGTCATGCAGCATCGGGCGCGCTTAATCCTTAGGTGGGTGACCACCTGGGAACGCCGCGTGCTGTTGGCACATTTCAGACGCGGTAGCCCGGTGGTTTGCGCGCTGGATTTTCACGCTGCCACAACTGTCGCCGTGTTCGTGCGGAGTACGATCATGTTAAACATGTGGGTCCGTAAGTCCTTCCGAGAGGTTGGTGGTAGGAGAAGGAGGGTACGGTCCCTGTGGATGCCTCCCCCACTGGGTTCCGTTCTAAATTGGGTGGCACTTCCCGGCCGTCCAAACGGTTACCTTACACCTTTTTGGTAGATCGGACGGTCTAGGTCTCAATAACAACAACACAAGACAAGAGAACAAAGTTTATTACAAACAAGCATCACTGACGAAGGTCGGAGGGGGTGCAGCTTAACATTTAGACGAGGACCCAGAAGGAGGAAGACTGACTTAACTCAATAAACATTCATGCCTTACTCGGGATTCGAACCCGAGCCTATCAGACAGCAGTCGAAGACGCTATCCACTTCACCGCCTGGGCGGCTGCTTTTAGATATGAATCCCATTGACAACATATGTTCTGCTTTACTCATAGCAATCTGTTTAGATTGTGCATTAGTTTATGTAGTTAAGATACGTGATATGATTGTATGGGAACTGGTCTCAGGTCGGAGACTTACAAACCGCATCTCTGAATATTTTCTGTGTCCATTTGCCCGCATTATTAATTTAAGTATTCTGCTGCCGACATCATATCTCGAAAGGCGGTCTAAGCAGATCAATGAAAGTGCATAAATTTACGCTATTTTTTTGGTTATATAAAGTAAAACAATAACATTTATAAATATGGAAGTATAAATATTTAAATGAATTTTAATTTATAAATAAAAACTCAATAATAAAATGTTTAAGTATTTTCATTGGTAGGAATCTTGTAAAATTTCACAACTCATCAATAATTTTTATATTGGTGTCAGGAAAAAATTCACGTCCACTCTTTCATATATATTTTTTATTTTTTCTCTCAACAGATAATATATATATAGATATATATATATATATGTTTAGGAAAAAGTCAGTTAAAAGATGAAAATTCTTAGAACAGCTAACTTTTACTTTATTTACAATATTTTATCTCTGTGGCAGTTTCAATACTCAATTTAGAAATATGCAGTATACAATGTTATCATAAATTTCAAATTACATTGGAGTTTAACTATGGATGCAACATATATTTCAAAAAAAAGAAAAACAGATGACCTGAAAAATAAAATTAATTTTCTGGCGAATTTAATATAAAATGTCATATAAGCTACTTCGCAAATTAATAAAATTATAAAAAGCAATTGCATCCAATACAAATTCTCCAAATGTGAAAATATATATATAATTTAAACAGGAATAATATCAAATAATACAAAAATATTTGTACCTGTGTTGAGGGTTTGATGCCAATTCTATTTAGAACATAAGCCTTTACGTTTGATTTTATAAGAGCTTTACTCATTTCTCATTCTGTTTAATGTAAAATTGAATTCAAATATATCAAAGTTGGTAGGAAAGATATCGCTTTAATATCGCAAGTTTTTTTTGCCTTATATATATTTTTTAATTTCATACAAGTTATTACCCTTGATAATTTATTTCTCTCGATAATTACTTTTTAAGCCAATAAATACTCAGAAGAATAATTAAAATGTATCTGCAGAATTACGTCCTGTGCACGCAACAAGTTATATTAGCATAGATGTTGTTCCAATGATGAGAGGAAATGCATTACATATATTTTGGTGTGACCTCCCCATTACTACCAATACTACTACTATTACTATTACATACATTTTCACACTCGTTCTTATGTTCAGCTTAATATCTAGTCAAGGAAAAAGGCGGGCATCCCATTTTAAATGTTTGGACTATATGCCCTCTTAACGAAGTTACTCAAAATGTCTTCACATGCCTGATTAACAAAGTGTTATTTCTAAGCTTGATTTTCTTGAACATGTTATGCATACTGATCTCCGTTTGAAGAAATGATAAAATGGTTTAAAAATATCAAACATCTCTGCCATATACACGAGCATATATGTTTCGTTTAAAAAAAATAGATTTTATGATCAATATCACTTTATTGCAAATTTCGATTTCTTCCCTCAACATTCATAGGCGGCACCAAGGGGTAAACTAGGGGTGTTCTGCACCCCCGTTGCAAATTGAGCAAACACTTCTTTTTAATTAACACCTACCCTTATTTCAACAATTTTTACTTTCTCTCTCTCTCTCTCTCTCTCTTTATTTTAAAGTCGTTATTTTTTACTGATTTACATGTCTGAGATCTGCACCTTCCATTGGTTAGCACCCACTAAGGCATAGCACTCACAATTATGAAAGCCTAGTATCTCCAATTCTTTCCAATATATTGAATTTTCTTCAACTAGTCGTCATTTTCATTGATTTAGCGTCATTTGTATCCATTTGGCGAGATTTTTGTTAATTTGGCAGCAATTAAAAATGTCGCCAAGTTGGCGACATTCTGACAAATTTGTCGCCAAAATCTCGCCAAGCGTTATGGACGGAGAAAAAAGTTATTCTTACAGCAGATAAATGACTATTGGCGTTCAAATACAAAAGTATTACTCAAAGTATCTTTCTTCAAAAATGGAACGTGCTAGATCCACGAAAATAATGTCACCCAATTTATCGCATGGTATTACATATGAAAAGTGAACATGTTTCTCAATAGGAAATATATATTTTTTATTTTATATAACTTTTTGATAATTTTTTTGAAAAATGTGCAATATCTCGAGAACTGTTCATGTTAGCGTTCTAAAATTTATATCAATCGTTTTCTAATGAAAAATTACATAAGAAATGTCTATTAGCGTAACTTTATTAGCCGTTTTGATTTTTTGACGAATTTTTCAAAATTTCACTCGGAAATTTAGGGGGGTTCTGAACATTCGATTGCATATAAAAACAATAGGTTTCCAGTGTTTACAAATTGTGATTTTTGTACTAAATTTCGTTCGAATCGGTCCATCCGTTCGTCAGTTATCGTCTCCACAGTCTCACTGACACACACACACACACACACACACACACACACACACACACACACATACTTTATGTGGGGTATATATATATGTGGGGTATATATATATGTGGGGTATATATTATGTGGGGTATATATATATGTGGGGTCGGGAAGCGGAACAATTTGGTGAATGACTAATCTGTGGCTAATTCTTTATTTGGGAGAGTCAGTGATCCTAAAACTGTACTTTGCTTGCGTTCTCTTAAAATATCATCTAAACTATAAAAATTGATATAAATAGTAAGTGACAAAATATTTAGTAGAAAATCGAGTTTCCAGAAAGATCTATAATTCGTTTTTGCAAAGCCCGTATAGTTTTCGAGGAATCGCCCTGACAAGTTCAAGACGATTGAACTTGTTCCGTTTTTCAAGTTTGTAAAACTTATATCTCGGAAACTAAAAGTGCTAGCTATAAACTATAGAAAATACTTAGTAGTCCATTAAACGTCCTATAAGGATACATAATTTAGTTTTGGATAGGGTTCTTAGTTTTCACAATATAGTGGTCATAATTTCGATATTTTAAAATTTTGAACTATTTTGAAAAGGTAGTTCTAATTGACAGAGGAATTGTTCATCTATTTAATAACTTAAATAACATTGTCATTATTTTGCATTCTCAATATACCTCACTTTAAAGTCAATTTTTATGCTTGAATATAATCCAAAATTCTTCATTTAAAACTGACTCTTGCAACACTCAGCGTTTCACATTTACAATATTGATTTTTACCTATAAATTATTAACTCAGACGAAGTAAAATATAGAAAATTATATACGTGAACTTTCAGCAAACATATAAATCAGATATATTTTGTCGTCATGTAGCAGTCGTCATTCCATCTGAACTTGCGCCCTCGTAATATAATTGCTTTTAGACAGGATCGAGCAGTTCTGGACACTAATTGTCAGGAGATGTATGTAATCACCGTTATATCTCATATTTAGTGGATAATGTTAGTCGTAACCAGAATAGAGAAATGGGAATATTTGTGTGATTTATATTTATCTATAATTTTTAATATTTGCGATAGCAGATGCATACGTTGTCTGCACAATATGATGAATTGAATTACAATTCTTGGAAATAAAATATGATGCACTTTTTAACGTGTTGACAGTAAATGTGTTGTTATCTGTTTTGTCAGAATTATATTGCTCAACCACGAAAAACATATTTGTTCGGAAATTTTTTGTAGGCGATCGGTATAATACGAATCTCATGGTGTATGTATTGTGCGTGTTTTTTTAATTTTGGCGACACACCTTATAGGAGGGATTTGTATTTATGAACTTTGCCTTAGCAGCTTCGTGTGACCTTGGCTAAATTGTAAACCTATTTTATGCTGGCCATGTGGAAGGACTGAAATTGCCAGTTCCCATAAAAGTTTCAAAAATTGTACCTTATAGTAAGTTTCCTGCTGACATTGCACTTATCTGTTATTCCATACTAACCAGGGCATAGTAAGCACAAAACCAGGATTATATATATATATATATATATATATATATATATAAAATCACATGTGGGAGATAGACCATTGAGTTACATTGGTACCGTGAGCGTTGCCCGGGTCGTAAAAGCTGCTTTAAGCTGGAAAGGGGTGTCGAAATCCACCCCTGCCATTCTATGCAAATCATATGGACACTCCTGTTCTCGCTTATTTTTTCTTCTTGTTTATATCCTTATATGCCACTCTGGATGCAGAGCTGCTAAGCGCCACATCCTCTGTAAGGTTTCTATTTTCTCCTTTACTTAAATAGGAGTTCCTTTCGTGATATACTTATTTTTATATGTATATATATATATATATATATATATATATATATATATATATGTACAATATATTTACAATGCCACCGGATATCTGCAGTTGAAATGTTTTACAAAACTTAATATTTATGTCCCTCTTTATATTTTCAAATTACACTCGTCAAAAGTGAAATTGCAACATCATGAAGGAATACACGTAGCCATATTCAAATTATAGTACCGGTAGAAGAGAGAGTCATTTGCAAACGATTAAAAGAAGAAACAAAGATATGCAAAGTAAACCTGTCAATTCAGTAAAGAATGCAGACCACACGGGTAGATATATAGGCCGTCAAACGGCGAGATATACTATTGATGAGGCTATTATTAATGATTGCCTGCGATAATCATTGTCAAGCAGCTTCCACCGATGTACACAGTCTGCGTACGGTATGTGCCGGTGGTCCCCGGAGCACCTGATGGCCAATGCGGGACCACCCGTGTTCAATGGGAGAAAGATCAGACGAGGCTGCGGGCCAGGAAAGTATGTGGATTCTGTTCTGGCTGTTTAGAGATCGTCTTGGGGTGTGCGGTGTGGCATTGTCTTGCTGGAACATCGTGCCGAAGACAGCCTGCACCACTGACCGAACCACAATCATCACAACTTGTGTGACGTACCAGTCCGCTGTTAGATTACCTGCAATGTGCACCAGAGCTGTTCTCTGATCGAACATGATACCACTCCAAACCATGAGACACAGTGTAGGGATGGTGTGACGCTTGGTGATATGGGCTGGCAAGTGCCTTTTCCCGAAAAGCCGCCACACCCCTCCATATGGCTGTCAGTACTATCCAGGCAGAAAAGTGATGCATCTGTAAATAATACCCGATGTCATTGATTGGTCCAGCTGTGATGACAACGACACCATGCCAGACGTGCATCCCTGTGTTGAGCGCTTTATCGCACCCCAGTGGCTGGCCGTCGTGCACGCAGCTGTACTTCAATATTTTGAGAATGGTTTAGGTGCACGCAGTTACCACCGTTGATGGCAGCAGGCTGTTTCGGATGTCACTCGCCGTTGCGAACGGGTCTCAACTAGCTGTCCGACGAAGTTGCCGGTCGTTCCCATGTTCGACCCCCCCCCCCCCCCCCCTTCGTGATCACTGATGTTCCTGCGTCCATCGCGTCACACATCGATGGATGCTACTCACGTCGTGCCCAATACGCGTGACAATTGCACGCATCGACAAATCCACGTCACGCAGCTTCAGGATACGGTCTTTTCCCCCAGCCGTTAACTGCTGATATTGTACAGCTCGCTGACGTCTTCGAGGCAGCGCTTCGTCACTTTTTCGAAAGTTCGGCAGCTGCAAATCGTCGCTGATAGCATTTGCGGGACGAACCGTCTGCTGGTCTGTATCACCCGAAACTGAGTATTACGTGACTCGATACGTACGAAAACTTAATCATTTGCATATGATTCTCTCTTTTACCGGTTTTATGATATGCATATGGCTACGTTTGTTTCTTCGTGGTGTTGCGATTTCACTTTTGACGACTGTAGTATAACACCTGTGGGTAAATTATAGAGGTAAGGGGCGTCACATACTCAAAATACAAGATATCGAAAAAATTAACTCGTAGTTGGCAATCTGCCATTAAATGTTTACTACGAGTTATCTCGCAGTTGATAGATCGATCTGAGCGCCAACTATGACAATTCTTGTACGAAATACTTGCTAACAATAGTATGTGTTGGACGTCTGTGATAAATCTAATAAAAGTTATGGCGGTTGGAACTCGAGCGATAACTTTTATTACTTTCCCTGCAATACATGGTAATGTATAGGGAAAGTATTGGAATCGTGTCGAAAATCGCAACTCGAGTTTTCGACGGATCTACACGTTTCGAGACCTCTAGAATACGAAAAAAACCATTTTTAGCGTGACGTCTGTGTGTCTGTCTGTCTGTGCAGATTTTGTATCCACTCTAACTAAAAAACTAATGGATCAAATTTCACAAAATTCGGTAGGTAAGTCACTTGTGAGCGAGTCTGGTGCTGATCAGTTTTGGGTACGATTTGGGATAAAATAACCCGCCATTTTTTGCGAAATGGCCCGCAAAAGCTTGTATCCACTCTAACTGAAAAACTAATGGACCGAATTTCACAAAATTCGGTAGATGAGTCACTTGTGGGTTACCCTGGTGCTGATTAGATTTTGGCACGATTCGAAAAAGAAATAACCTGCCTTTTTTTGCAAAATGGGCCGCAAAAATCATCAAAATCTAAACTAAAGAACTAGGTATACTCAAATATATCCATTAAATGCTCGTTTAATACGTATGTTTTAACGATGAAAAGAATAAGACCAACCCCATTACACTAGGTCTAGTCGTTCTCGAGATATTTTAGTTTTTCGTACTTTCTCTACGCCACCTTTGAAAATAAGCCCGGTTACCGAATGAGAACGAAAATTGAATTAAAAGTGAAATAAATTTAATTAAAATAAAGATAACGTTAATATAAGTCTGCAGGGAAAGTCATGTGCTGCTCACATCAGATTTTTTTTTTTGTTTTTAAAAACAAAACTCATTTTGTCATAAAATGTATCAAGAAATCACAGATTTTCAAGTTTTTTTTATTGAATAAATTAGTTTATAGACCGTTGCGCCCGGTGTCTGATTTGACGAACTCCCCCGTGGATCTCAACGTGTTAAGCCACATTGGAAATGTTTAGTACTGAGCACTGAATGCTTTTGGCTAGATATCAAATAGCCAACTCGTTTCATCACTTATTTCGGAAGTCGGAAATATGGTTTTTAAATTCAAGTCAAAGATGGATACAAAGATTCACATTGAAGTGACTTTCTGGTGAAGAACGTGCTGTAAACCCTAAAATTACGAACTGCAAAAATTCGATATATTTTACTTTCCCTGCAATACATGGTAATGTATAGGGAAAGTATTGGAATCATGCCGAAAATCACAACTCGAGTTTTCGACGGATCTACACGTTTCGAGACCTCTAGAATACGAAAAAACCATTTTTAGCGTGACGTCTGTGCGTGTGTCTGTGTGTCTGTCTGTCTGTCTGTCTGTCTGTGTGTCTGTCTGTCTGTGTGTCTGTCTGTCTGTCTGTGCAGATTTTGTATCCACTGTAACTAAAAAACTAATCGACCGAATTTCACAAAATTTGGTAGGTAAGTCACTTGTGGGCGGGGCTAGTGCTGATTACTTTTGGGTACGATTCGGAATAAAAGAACCCGCCTTTTTTTGCGAAATGGCCCGCAAAAGCTTGTATCCACTCTAGCTGAAAAACTAATGAACCGAATTTCACAAAATTCGGTACATGAGTCACGTATAGGTCACTCTGGTGCTGATTAGATTTTGGTACGATTCGGAAAAAAATAACCTGCCTTTTTTTGCAAAACGGCCCGCAAAAATCTTCAAAATCTAAACTAAAGAACTTGGTATACTTAGATATATCCATTAAATGCCCGTTTAATACGTAATGTTTAACGACGAAAAGAATAAGACCAACCCCATTACACTAGGACTAGCCGTTCTCGAGATATTTTAGTTTTTCGTACTTTCCCTACGCCACCTTTGAAAATAAGCCCGGTTACCGAATGAGAACGAAAATTGAATTAAAAGTGAATTACATTTAATTGAAATAAATAGAACGTGGATATAAGTTTGCAGGGAAAGTCATGTGCTGCCCACATCAGATTTTTTGTTGTTGTTGTTACAAATCCCCATGGTGCCGGAAAGCCTACACCAAGTCTAAAGACCCTTGGTCCATGCCGAAGGGTAGAATACAGCTTCAGTTTGCACGAGGCACCACTAGGGCAGAAGACTGACTTAACCTCTGCATCACATCACCCATGCCCACAGGTGGAACTCGAACCCACAACCCGGCAACCGAACGATCACAAGGAAACGCCTGCCTCCTGACCGCTCGACCACCGCGTCGGCCGATATATTTTTAAACGAGAACTATGCCTTCCTGTAAAATAACATGAGTGAATTTTCAGTGAAAACACTTATTTAATTTTAACATATTTATTGAATAAATTGGTAACTCATTAGATTTTACATTCTGTTAAAATTGCATTATACGTGTACATCTTCATCTGCTAATCAAGTGCAATTCTATATTAATGTCAAAAGAGTAATTAAACTCAATCAAATATCGAGAAGGGTACCGTAATGATAAGTTTGATGATTTGCATTCTGAATCATAGTAACATTTAAATAAATAAATTCGTTTTTACTTTCCCTGCAATACATGGTAATGTATAGGGAAAGTATTGGAATCATGCCGAAAATCGCAACTCGAGTTTTCGAAGGATCTACACGTTTCGAGACCTCTAGAATACGATAAAACCATTTTTAGCGTGACGTTTGTGTGTGTGTCTGTCTGTGTGTCTGTGTGTCTGTGTGTTTGTCTGTCTGTGTGTCTGTGTGTCTGTCTGTCTGTGCAGATTTTGTATCCACTCCAACTAAAAAACTAATGGACCGAATTTCACTAAATTTTGCAAGTAAGTCACTTGTGGGCGGGGCTAGTGCTGATCTGTTTTGGGTACGAGTCGGAATAAAAGAACCCGCCTTTTTTTGCGAAATGGCCCGCAAAAGCTTGTATCCACTCTAGCTGAAAAACTGATGGACCGAATTTCACAAAATTTGGTAGATAAGTCGCTTGTAGGCCACCCTAGTGCTGATTAGATTTTGGTATAATTCGAAAAAAAATAACCTGCCTTTTTTTGCAAAATGGCCCGCAAAAATCATCAAAATCTAAACTTAAGAACTACGTATGCTCAAATATAGCCATTAAATGCTTGTTTAATACGTAATTTTTAGCGAAGAAAAGAATAAGACCAACCCCATTACACTAGGACTAGCCGTTCTCGAGATATTTTAGTTTTTCTTATTTTTCCTACATCAATTTTGAAAATAAGTCCAGTTTTCAAATGAGAACGAAAATTGAATTAAAAATGAATTAAATTTAATTTAAATAAATAGAACGTGAATATAAGTCTGCAGGGAAAGTCATGTGCTGCCCACATCAGATTTTTTACTTTCCCTGCAACACATGGTAATGTATAGGGAAGTATTGGAATCATATCGAAAATCGCAACTCGAGTTCTCGACGGATCTACGCTTTTCGAGACCTCTAGAATACGAAAAAACTATTTTTAGCGTGTCGTCTGTGTGTGTGTCTGTGTGTCTGTCTGTGTGTCTGTCCGTATGTGTGTCTGTGTGTCTGTCTGTGCAGATTTTGTATCCACTCTAACTAAAGAACTAATGGACCGAATTTCACAAAATTTGGTAGGTAAGTTACTTGTGAGCGAGTCTGGTGCTGATTAGCTTTGGGTACGATTCGGGATAAAAAAAAAACATACTTTTTTTTGCGAAATGGCCCGCAAAAGCTTGTATCCACTCTAACTGAAAAACAAATGGACCGAATTTCACAAAATTCGGTAGATGAGTCACTTGTGGGTTACCCTGGTGCTGATTAGATTTTGGTACGATTCGGAAAAAAATGACCTGCCTTTTTTTGCAAAATGGCCCGCAAAAATCGTCCAAATCTAAACTAAAGAACTGGGTAAACTTAAATATATCCATTAAATGCTGATTTAATACGTAATGTTTAACGACGAAAAGAATAAGACCAACCCCATTACACTAGGACTAGCCGTTCTCGAGATATTTTAGTTTTTCGTACTTTCCCTACGCCACCTTTGAAAATAAGCCCGGTTACCGAATGAGAACGAAAATTGAATTAAAAGTGAAATAAATTTAATTAAAATAAAGAGAGCGTTAATATAAGTCTGCAGGGAAAGTCATGTGCTGCTCACATCAGATTTTTTTTAACTCCAACCATATATTTTATTGTGAATAAATGAAATAATGCATCGACTGTTTTAGTTGATTCTGTGTAGACTTTTGATTCACACAGTTTTAGCTTTCAATCATTCGTAAGTATCACATATTTGAATATTTTCTTCGGCACAATTATCGCTACTTCTGTCCATGTCTACACTTAGAAGTGAGAGTTATCATCAAGCTGGATTTGAATGAATAAATATTTTGTACTGTAATTGAAGATGGAATCATAAAATTAATTAAACTGAAGTCTCTAAAAATATAAAATGCTGTTTTTTAAAATATAGATGACTGCATTTGTTTCAAGAGTGTTATATTCTTTTATAAAAATATGAGGACAAATATCAATTGCTGGTGTATTTTGCGTGATTTACAGATAAAATGAGAAAGCTTGGTATGTTGACAATTATTGATAAAAGTTTGATAAAGTAAAAATATTGGACAACGTTAATTAGAATGTACGTTTGGTAGATCGCACCCCTCCCACGCCTTATAGTAACTGTCCCATTGTCCCAAATGTGGGCATTCTTATTGGACTAGGATGCCTGATGTAGCAACATTACCATCTCACAAATCGGAACACTCTGCTTCAATGGGGTCCACAATTTTATGGTAACTTTTTAATTAGGATGCCCTTAGTAAATTGTGTTACCATTTAGGTGTCAACCGCTTGCAACAGTCAATCAAACGTACATTCTAACAAACGTTGCCCACCAATTTTTACTTTATCAAACTTTTACCAATTGTTAACTTACCAAACTTACTTATTTTACCTGTAAATACCGCCGAATACACCAACGATTGATATTTGTCCTCACATTCATAAAAGTGGATATTAACGCCATGGAAACAATTGCAGTCATCTGTATTTTTGATTTTGGCTTTTTTTTAAGGGAAATAGGGGGCGATTGTTTTGGTTTGTTACTTTCCTTATATACATATAATGTATCAGGAAAGTATCGTGACGGGGTCGAAAATTCGAATTTGATTTTTCGACGGGAGAGCACGTTTCAAGCATCCCTGAACACGAATCAGACGTTTTGGAGATGCCTGTGCGTATGTGTGTGTGTGTATGTGTGTCAGTGAGTTTGTGGAGACGATAACTGACGAAAGAATGGACAGATTCGAACGGAATTTGGTAAAAAATCACAATCCATGAATTCTGGAAGCTTATTGTCTTTATACGCAATCGTATGTTCAGACCGCCCCCCTAAATTTTCAAGTGAAATTTTGAAAAAATCCTCCAAAAGTCAAAACCTTTAATAAAGTTACGAAAATATTCATTTCTTATGCAATTTTTCATTAGAAAACGATTAAAATAAATTTTAGAACTCTATTATGAACCGTTCTCGAGATATTGTACATTGTTAAAAAAAATTACCAAAAAGTCATGTAAAATTAAAAAAAATATTACCTATTTTTTAAATATGTTCACTTTGCATAAGCAATATCATGCGATAAATTGGGTGACATCATTCTCGTGGACTTAGCTAGTTCCATTCATGAAAAAAAATATTTTAGGTAATACTTTAGTATTTGGACGCCAATAGTCAGTTATCTGCTACAAGAATAACTTATTTTTTCGACCATAACGCTTGGAGAAATTTTGGCGGAATGTCACCAACTTGGCGACTTTTGAAATGTTGCCAAATTAACGAAAATGTCGTCAAATGGATAGAAATGACGCTAAATCAAAGAAAGTTACTACTAGATGATGAAGTAATTATTAAAGTATTTTAATGCATGGGGTATATCGCTTATTGAGGATGCTATTAATATTGATGGGTGTTTAGAGTTGTGCGAAGTATAAGGTAATTGAGTATTTTGAAATAGTTTTACATGTTGTCATCTTGAAAATCCCCCAATGTACAATTCCACGATAAAAACACAGCGCCGTGGATCTTATGCATTATTTTGTTATTATAAAGCTAGTAAATCCATTGCATTATATAAGGGAAGTCATGTCCTGCCCACATCAGATTTTTATTAATGTATTCGTAACCAACAGAAGAATATTTAGTGCATAAAAACAAGTTCGGTTGGTAAATACATGGTTTCAAGGAAAATCCTTAAGCAGCCAAAGAACTTAAAGAACAAGAAGACCCTGAGTATAACCATTAGTTCTATCTATAGATGTGGATTTTCCGGAAAATTTTCCCAGAAAATTTTCCGCAGCGGAAAAATTTCCGGAAATATTCTCTATATTACATTTAAGCTGGAATAATATGCTAAGTGACTTTTAAAAGTATTTATTCTTATATTTCAGCTACAGTCAAACATGTATTATATAACAAGGCTAAAAATGTTTTAATCTAGAAATATATAAAAAAATCTATGCATGTAAATTTCTTATATCTGTATACCTTAGTTAGCTGCTGCAATTTATTATTTTTCTTAAATACGCTTGCTTTTGAATAGTTATAAAAAATTCTATTTCATCTATAAAAATGTTTTTATATCTTCAAAATTCCAATTTTAAATCATTGAACAAGAGGAATAGCTAAGGAAATAATTTAAAACTGTTAAACCTTATCAGAAACATGAATAATTTATTATTTATTATAGGTATAAAAATAGATTATAAATATATAATATTCTAAAAAAGCATACAAAACAGATTATAATAAAAAAATACATTAAAATTTATATTGCATTTCCTTCAATACGTACTGATAATTCAAAGGGACACATTTTGCCATCTTTTTAAAAAATAACAAAAATAAAAAATAAATTACTAGTTTATTATATGTATAACAATAAATTATTAAATATATAAACATACAACAAAAAATGAATAAATTCTTGTAATTAATCATTTTTAAAAATAACTTAATTTATATAATATTAAAAAATTGTTTAAAAAATACCTGTTTGTAATTGAACAAGTGAGTATCATTAGAAAGAAGAGATAATTTATGAGTTCAGCATATATTTAGTGCTATTAAGACATTTTTCATTCGGAAGAACTTGCAAAAACATTCCATTCTTTTTAATATTTTATAAATGTTGGAAAACTTAATACTGAAAAAATAGGATTTGTAAAAAATAGGATTTGTTTTTTTTTCGAGAATGAGTGAAATGTTATTTGTATCCTTTGGGTTGTTATCCATTCCTTTTTCTTCAAAATAAAACGCACGTACACACATTCGCCCCCTCCCCTTCATTTTCCATTTCAAAGTTAGAAAACTCAATGATCAGAAACTTATTCTAAAGCTATTTGCTTTTGAGAAAAACAGTTTGGAAAGAGTATTACATTCTATTTTCAAATTAATAAAAAAATAGGGTAAAATTTTCCAGAGAAAGTTAGCGGGAAATTTTCCAATTTCCAGAAAATTTTTGGCGAAAAATTTTCCGACGCACATCTATAGTTCTATCTATAATAAGGTGACTATGACCGATTAAATAAAGTGATTGCTATGTTCTTAGCGGAGAGTTAAAGAACTTAAAGAGTACGAACTCTTCAGTAAAGCGAGATAAATGAAAAATGTCAATTAGAAGGTATAAAACTTTGTCTAAAAAGAAGAATTCGATATTAAATTGGTGATAGAAGGCATTTATCTAATACGTTTGGGATATCCCCCCCCCCGGTCGCTGATGGTTTCCAATTCCTGGAACCGTGTCGGGGTTTCCGGTCCAAATTCGCTGGCATTAACTGGCTTCATAAGCCCCCTTTGGCTGCCCGTACGAAGATATTTTTATGGCGTGAACAAAATGGCTATAGCCCGATAAGTTTATTAACCTTAAAGAAGAAAATATGTTGCTGTCTTCTTCTGACGAACACAATTTAAATACGCCCGGGAAATAAATCGGCATCTACATGTGCATGACGTTACGCACAATATGTAACCTCTGCTTCAAGGCTTATCCATCATGCCTTTATATCCAGGATAACGTGATGTCAGTAATTTCACGGCCATAGTCGAAAAAGTCAATTTCCCGACGGTTTTTCAAATTTGTGACAATTTGCGAATTCCAAAGACAGATATAAATTTTATATTTTCTTTCAAAGTCCCAAATAAATATACAACCCCGAAATAAAGTGTATTATAATCTAAAAAAATCTGGTGTGGGCAACCCATGACTTTCCTTATATAATGTAATGAATTTACTACTTTTACAGTAAAAAAAATAGGTTTTTCTTATAGTAGATACTAATCTTTCCAAGATATTGGATTTTCGACAATTGGACGTCATTTTCATTGATATAGCGTCATTTTTACCAATTTGGAGAGATTTTGGTTAATTTGGCAACATTTCAGAAAGTCGCCAAGTTGGCGACATTCCGCCAGATTCGTCGCCAAAATCTCGCCAAGCGTTATGGACGGAGAAATAAGTTATTCTTATAGCATATAAGGGATTATTGGCGTTCAAATGCAAACGTATTACTCAAAGTACCTTTTCTCATGAATGGAACGAGCTAGATCCACAAGAATGATGCCACCCAATTTATCGCATGGTATTACATATGAAAAGTGAACATGTTTCTCAATAAGAAATATTTTTTTTTTTATTTTATATGTCTTTTTGATAATTGTTTTGAAAAATGTGCAATATCTCGAAAACGGTTCATGTTAGCTTTCTAAAATTTATGTCAATCGTTTTTTAATGAAAAATTACATAAGAAATGTCTATTTGCGTAATTTTTTTAGTGGTTTTGATTTTTTGGTGATTTTTTTAAATTGTATTCGAAAATTTTGGGGGGTTCTGAACATTCGATTGCGTATAAAAACAATAGGCATCCAGTGTTTATGGATTGTGATTTTTGTACCAAATTTCGTTCGAATCGGTCCATTCATTCGTCAGTTATCGTCTCAAAAGTCTTACTGACACACACACACACACACACTCACACACACACACACACACACACACACACACACACACACACAGACACAGACATAACTTCAAAAATGTTTGATTCGTGATCAGGGATGCTTGAAACGTGCTCTCCCGTCTAAAACTCGAATTCGAATTTTCGACCCCGTCACAATACTTTCCTTATACATTATGTATATAAGGAAAGCAAAAACTGTAGTACTTAGAGCACTAGCAATTAGGAAAAATATGAAACAGTTTATAATTAATCGTTTAATATGAATGTTTACAGTTTTTTGATAAGAACGGCGCGGTCACTTATAATTACATCTAAGACTCATAAAAATTAATTTGCAGATAAGGAACTACTTGCATTGAAAGATACTTAAGTGAGCATTTTGATCACGTGAAAATTAAAAATTTCAGATAGATTGCTATAATACAAGAATGGAATTTTCATTTCAACATTGAACAAAAAGTAGAAATTTTAATCCGATTGTAATCAAATTTGGAATCGATATATTCTATACTAACCACCATGGGCACGGTAGCCAAGTGGTTAACGCCCAATGGTTAGCGCGCAGTGGTTAGCACACGGGAATTGCACTCGGTAGGCTCGAGTTCGATTCCCTCCGCTGCCAAAACTGCCGCCGTGTTCACGCGGAGAACGGTCACGTTAAACATGTGGGTCCATAAGTCCTTTCGAGAGGTTGGTGGTAGGGGGAAGGAGGGTACGGTTCCTGTGGATGCCTCCCCCACTGAGTTCCGGTTTAAATAGGGTGGCTGTTTCCGGCCGTCCAAACAGTTACCCTACACCTTTCTGGTAGGTCGGACGGTCTGGGTCTCAACTCACACACACACTATGATTTTTTAATAATTATTTTTGAAAAATGTGCAATATCTCGAGAATGGTTTATGCTAGCATTCTAAAATTTATGTCAACCGTCTTCAAATGAAAAATTATATAAGAAATGCTTATTTGCGTAACTTTATTAGAGGTTTTTTTTGGCGAATTTTTCAAAATTTCACTCGAAAATTTAAGAGGGTTCTGAACATTCGATTGCGTATAAAAACAAAAGGCTTCCAGTTCTCACGGATTGTAATTTTTGTACCAAATTTTGTTCGAATCGGTCCATTCGTTCGTCAGTTATAGTCTCCGCAGACTCACTGACACGCACACACACAGACATCACTTCTAAAATGTTCGATGCGTGATCAGGGATGCTTGAACACGTGCTCTCCCGTCAAAAACTCGAATTCAAATTTCGACCCCGTCACAATACTTTCCTTATACATTATTGTATATAAGGAAAGTAATATTTTTCTTTCCTTATAAAAATATAATGTACATATAACGAAAGTATTGTGACGAGGTCGAAAATTCGAATTCGAGTTTTCGTCGGGAAAGCACGTTTCAAGCATCCCTGAACACGAATCAGACGTTTTTGAGGTGTTGTCTATGTGTGTGGGAGTGAGTCTGTGGAGACGATAACTGACGAACGAATGGACCGATTCGAATGAAATTTGGTACAAAACTTACAATCCGTAAATACTGGAAGCATATTGTTTTTAAACGCAATCCAGTATTCAGAACCCCCCTAAATTTCCTAGTGAAATTTTGAAAAATCATCAAAAATTAAAACCTTTAATAAAGTTACTCAAATAGACATTTCGTATGTAATTTTTCATTAGAAAACGATTTACATAAATTGTGGAACGCTAGCATGAACCGCTCTCGAGCTATTGCGCATTTTTCAAGTAAATTTATTGAAATATCCATGCCATAAATTAAACAAGAAAGATCAATCATGCATAAGCATTGATTATGAAACACTTTCCAACTGAAATGTAATTTCATTTAAAAATTTCTAAAATGTGATTCATTCAGTGGTAATATCTTTTACATTATCACAGTACTACAGTAATTTATTATACTTAAATATTTAAAACTGTATCGAAATATAAATCATCTGATTCTTTATGCAAAATCAATGAATATTTCATTCATATAACTTGTATTCCAGACTCCAGAGCTAAATAATTTTGTGTGAAAAAAATTCAGCAATTCTTATGTAATTCATCTTACAATCGCTTGAGATATTTGCATTCTGCATATGTTAAAATTAGGCTTCCTTGAAGAAATAATAAAAGTTTAGGGATCATTTAAAATCACAACTATTGTAATTGCATTGGCACGGAATTTAGATACACAGATAATATATATGTGTATGTGTATGTACTCAAAGTATTGGAATCGTGCCGAAGATCGGAACTCGAATTTTCAAAGGATCTACACGTTTTGGGACTTCTAGAACACGAAAAAACTACTTTTAGGAAGACGTCTGTGTGTGTAAGGGTGTATTTGTGTATGTTTCTGTGTGTCTGTGTGGATATTACATCCACTCTAATTGAAAAACTAATGGACCGAATTTCATACAATTTGGTAGGTATGTTTTTTGTGGGAAATCCTGATGTTCATTAGATTATAGTACGATTCGTAATAAAAGAATCTGCCTTCTTTGCGAAATGGCCGCAGAAATTGCCTTTATCCACTCTAGCTAAAAACTAATGAACCAAATTTAACAAAATTTGGTGTATAATATTTCAATAACCTACAAGTGATTTATATACCAAATTTAACAAAATTTTGTATATAAATCATTTGTAGGTTATTCTACTACGATTCGGGAAAAAGGAACGGGCTATTTTTGCGAAATGGCCAGCAAAAATCGTTATATATAAAAATAAAAGACTACGTGTGCTCAATTATATCAATTAAATTCCTATTTAATATGTGATTTTTGACAACAAAAAGAATAAGACTAACCCCATTACTCTAGGACTAGCCGTTCTTGAGATATTCTAGTTCTTTCGCGTTTTCGCTACGCCATCTTTGACAATAAGTCCAGCTGTCAAATGAGAACCAAATTTAAGTTTAACGTGTAAATTCAATGTCATTTAAAATACTTATGTTGTGCAGATAAACTCAAATTATCATTGAATAAATAAAGAGAACGAATATGAGTCTGCAGAGAAAGACATGTGCTGTCCACATCAGAATTTTTAACAATATTACAACAATGATTTATAGAAGTGAACGGGGATTATTTTCAGGCCATTTCGAAAAAAATGTATGATCTATATTTAAAGCTCCATCAAATTTTTGTCGAATAAAATGTTCAACAAATTTAAGCTGTGTACCAAATTTTAACTCTCTAGGACGTAGGAAAGTGCATTTAAAATGCCATCAATTAAATTTATCATGAAGAGTTATATAAAATTTTAAAAAAATGAAAAATTGTTATCTACCAAATTTATTTTAAAATATGAAGCCACTCCCATATGCAAAACGTTTAAGCAAATGGAGAGATATTTATTATATAATATCTCTTTCTTTTCTTTCTGGAAGATATCCCAAAGTCAGAATTTAATTGAATTTGTTTTTTTCCCTATATTAAATAATTTTTTTAATTAAAAAACTACTTAACATATTTTACTGAATTTTTTTTTATATATTCTATGGGATAATGTGAATATTTCCTAAAAATTTCGAAGCAATTCGTGAATTTTAAATTTACTTAAAAAATGTTTGAAAAATTAGGTCCCATAGGGTTCAATGTATTTCATTTTTTCAACCCGGGTTCAATAAAAAACTAATTGGGTGATATTGTTTATTTATATTCCCATAGGTCCTACAGACCGTCTGAACAACATACTAAAATTTCATTTTGATAAACTCATTTTTACAGCAGTTATCGTGCTAACGGACAGACAGACAGACAGACAGACAGACAGACAGACAGACAGACAGAATGAACAAAGTCATAAACACTTTTCAACTTTGTTGTAAAGTGTTAAAAAATATATTAACTGTTGAGAAACATGTTCACTTTTCATATGTAATATCATGCGATAAAGTTGATGACATCATTCTCGGGATCCAGCTTGTTCCATTCATGAGAAAGAATACTGAGTAATACTTTTGTATTTGAACGCCAATAATCATTTATCTGCTATATTAATAACTCATTTCGTTATCCAAAACGCTTGGTGATTTTGGCGAAGAATTTGGCGGAATGTCGCCAACCTGGCGACTTTTTTAAATTTTGCCAAAATAATGATCTCGCCAAATGGATAAAAATGGCGCTAAATCCATGAAAATGTTGACTAATTGACGAAAATTCAATTTCTTGGAAAGGATATAAGTATCTACTATAGGGATAACATATTGTTTTTACTGTAAAAGTAGTAAATTTATTGCATATAAGGAAAGTCATGTGCTACCTACATCAGATTTTTTGTTAAATTTTCGAGTTAGTGGACTATTTCCAACGAGCCCGACTTCTGCCTGATGACTGTAACCAAGTGGTGGAAGTGACTCTGATCACAGCCAAAGGCGATTCTGAAGTGGTCCCCGGTCCCTGTTTTAATGCTGGTGACGTTATAACGAATAATCATCTACCAGATCAATGACAGAGTAGCGCTAATGATTACAAGCAATAACGAGGCACTTAAGCCTTGAGATATTAATATTATTGGATTACGTAGATATGTACTACTATTGTTGCAGAGTTTAAAATAAATTCTGGTAGTTAAACTTTTGAAATTGTCGCATTCAAGGATGTCTTACTATTGATCAAACACTGTATTCTGTAATAATTGTCAACAAGATGCGTGAAGAAGCACTTGGGGGAAAAGTTAACTTCGCTCTATGGTTATAATTTTCGAGTACTTCACTTTTTCTGCAATTTATAGCACGTGAAATAGGAAAGTATTATGATATGATGGGATTACAAAAGATTTATTCGTTTAGAGCATCTCTGTAAATGACTGAGCCAATATTCATCGATTTCTATATATGGATAAGATAACGTCTAAACACAATAATCAACTAGAATGGAATAGATTATAACAACCGATGTTCAAAAGACTATTTATTTTCGAATAAAAAATGGGACATAGGAAAGACGTTAAATTTCTCAATCATTCATTTCAATTTCTCAAACATTCTTTTCAATTTTTCAACATAAACGGACATTACGATTGATTTGTAAAAAATCTGATGTGAGCAACACATGACTTTTCTTATATAATGCAATGAATTAAATAGTTTTACAGATAAAAAAAATTTTTCTCTTATAGTACATACTTATTTTCTTTCCAAGATATAGAATATTCTTCAATTAGTCGTAATTCTCTTTGATTTAGAGTCATTTTTATCCATTTGGCGAGATTTTCGTTAATTTGGCAACATCTAAAAATGTCACTAAGTTGGCGACATTCCGCTAAATTCATCGCCAAAATCTCGTCAAGTGTTATGGACGGAAAAATAAGTTATTTTTACAGCAGATAAATGACTATTGGCGTTCAAATACAAAAGTATTACGCAAAGTATTTTTTCTCGTGAATGGAACGAGTTAGATCCACTGGACTGATGTCACCAAATTTGTCGCATGATATTACATAGGAAAAGTAAGCATGTTTCTCAACAGTTATTTCTATTTAAAATTATGGGATTTATTTGAAAAATTTATTTGAAAAATGTGCAATATCTCGAGAACGGTTCATGCTAGCTTTCTAAAATTTATGTCAGTCGTTTTCTAAGGAAAAATTACGTAAGAAATGTCTATTTGCGTAAACTTTATTAAAGGTTTTGATTTTTTGATGATTTTTTCAAAATTTCACTCGAAAATTTAGGGTGGTTCTGAACATTCGATTGTGTTTAAAAACGATAGGCTTCCAGTATTCATAGATTTTGATTTTTGTATCAAATTTCATTCGAAACGCTCCATTTTTTATTGAGATATCGCCTCCACAGACTCATTGACACACACACATACACACACATACTTTCACACACACACATACTTTCACACACACACATACTTTCACACACACACATACTTTCACACACACACATACTTTCACACACACACACATACTTTCACACACACACACATACTTTCACACACACACACACACACACACACACACACACACACACACACACACACACACACATCACCTCAAAAATGTTCGATTCGTTATCAGGGATGCTTGAAACATGCTCTCCCGTCGAAAACACGAATTCGAATTTTCGATCTCGTCACAATACTTTCTTTATACATTATGTATATAAGTAAAGTAAAAAGTTGGAATTAATTTAAAGTTAAAATAATTGAAATGAGTTTAAGGTTAAAAAGTTGGAATGAATTTAAAGTTGTTTAAAAAAAATTGAAATGCATAGGAAAGCCAAAGTTTGCAAAGGTATAATATTTTAATTTATGATGTTTGAAAATAAAAAAAGTAGTTACAACAATATAAACCAAAACCATTTTCTCATTACACAGTTCATGCCAAATACTACTCGTTCATAATATAATTGTCGCGTTTAGACACAATTCAATTGCGTCTAAACTCTATATAATTGTCGCGTTTAGACGCAATTCAATTATTACGTACCCTAATTGCTGGGAAATGTATATAATGACCGTCAGGTTTCGGAATTAGTGGATAATGTGAGAGTCTGACAACAGGAAAGTGTGCATACTTAAATCATTGGTATTTATGACAAAAGATTAGGATACCACATAGCAGAAACGTTTATGCGTTGATATTTAAACAGTTTGTGAATATGTTACTTTCCTTATATACATAATGTATAAGGAAAGAATTGTGACGGGGTCGAAATTTCGAATTCGAGTTTTCGACGGGAGAGCACGTTTCAAGCATCCCTGATCACGAATCAAACATTTTTAAAGTGATGTCTGTGTGTGTGTGTGTGTGTGTCAGTGGGTCTGTGGAGACGATAACTGACGAACGAATGGATCCATTTGAACCAAATTTGGTACAAAAATCACAATCTGTAAACACTGGAAGCCTATTGTTTTTATACGCAATCGAATGCTCAGAACCCCTCTAAATTTTCGAATAAAATTTTGAAAAAATCGTCAAAAAATCAAAACCACTAATAAAGTTACGCAAATAGACATTTTTTATGCAATTTTACATTAGAAAACGATTGACATAACTTTTAGAACGCTAACACGAACCGTTCTCGAGATATTTTACATTTTTCAAAAAAAAATATCAAAAAGTCATAGAAAATAAAAAAAAATATTTCCTATTGATAAACATGTTCACTTTTCATATGTAATACCATGCGATAAATTGGGTGACATCCTTCTCGTGGATCTAGCTCGTTCCATTCATGAAAAAAGATGCTCTGAGTAATACTTTTGTATTTGAACGCCAATAGTCATTTATCTGCTGTAAGAATAACTTATTTCTTAGTGCATAACGCTTGGCGAGATTTTGGCGACGAATTTAGCAGAATGTCGCCAACTTGGCGAGTTTTTTAAATGTTGCCAAATTAACGAAAATCTCGCCAATTGGATAAAAATGACGCTAAATCAATGAAAATTTCGACTAATTGTCGAAAATTCAATGTCTTGGAAAGAATATTAGTATCTACTATAAGAAAACCCTATTTTTTTACTGTAAACGTAGTAAATTCATTACATTATATAAGGAAAGTCATGTGTTGCCCACATCAGATTTTTTACAGATATATTTATAAGGGGCAGTCAAATGAAAACGAGGCAGACTATATAAGGGGCCTGGCGCGGAAGTTGGTAATGCAGGTAGGGTTGTGTATAGAAGCGCCTCTCTATTGGGTATCAATAAGGAACAGCGAGAACGCCGTATAGCCGTGTAGAACGTCATATAGCCGTATAGAACGAGCTGTATAGCCGTGTCATTCGTCTGTTAGATGTGCTCGAAGTGAGGTGAGCGAGTCGTGTGTGCATCCGACATCACTATAGAGGCCAGGAGAGAAGAACAGCGTGCTGTAGAGAGTTTTTTGACTGTGGAAGGAGAGTCAGGAAGTGAAATTCATGCCCGAATGTCTGCTGTGTATAGCGGATACAGCATGTCACGTGCGCGTGTGTTTGAGTGGACTAAACGATATCGAGACGGTCGGGTGTCATTGAAAGACAACAGTCGGCCAGGACTGGCTCATCCTGTCATTACCCCCTTCTGTCATTGCTGCGGTGGTTGCTGCCGTTAGAAATGGTCGACAGTGGACAGTGGAAGACATTCGGACCTGCAATTCCTGAAGAAAGACATTCGTGGCCGTCGATTTGCCTCGGACGAAGAGGTGCATGCCTGGGTACAATCATGGCTCCGTAGGTGTCATAAGATAAAATTGTCCTTATCAAAATTACCACTATAGAACTTACCTATGATGCCGACACTAAGGGTGGAGCATGTAAGCTCCAGGTTCTCAAGCTGGAGAGACGAACACACAAAATACAAATTAATACACTTGACTTAATTGATCAAATTATTTTAATATTTTAAGTTATAGATATCCATTGTATCTTGATTAATGATACTATTATTAAATCTATTATTATAAGACATATGACACTGACAATATTTCATAAATACATATTTACACACATAATAAAATTGATATTTATTTTTAAAACAGTTTCCTTTAAACAATCGATACTCAAAATAGTTCTTTTAGTTCAATATCTAAGAACTCGTCAATATAATCTATTCTTACGAACTGATTGTTCATTATTTGAATAATCGATAAAAGTGTGTGCCTTCCGTGCTAATTAGTGACAAATTGAAAGTTGATTTACCTCTACTCTTTTGTGTTAAGTACTTATTCGTGCAATCTCAATGATATACGAAACTGTTGCACATCTCATAACTGCAACAAGCTTCCATTTTATCGCTCACATTCGATATACCTTTTTCACAAAACCAAGAAACATGATGTTAGCTCGTTCGAAAATTTGAAGTCGACTGAACTTTTTGGAATACGGCTTTGGGGCGCTTTTTTCTTTCCCCCATTGGTTCCCTACCACATCTACCATTCGTTGTTGATGCAGACGGGGATGACCACTGTTTATGTATGCATGTGTTGTCATTGGTTCCCTCTGCAGCATTTAAATAGGTCATTATTTTGGTTGGCATCCGTAATTGAAATTACAAAATGTCGTGCACGTCGTACGACAGTAGGCAACCAATAACATTCATCCATAAAGTCACTGACCGTCTTGTCTCACAGTAGGACAAATGCTTTAACAGTTATGGCGATTACTTTTGAAAGAATAAACAGTTCACGTACTTTTTTTCCATCTGTCTCGTTTTCATTTGACAGCCCCTTATATTTTATTCAAAGGGAACAGGTGATGCAATATTTATTTTGAATATTAAATACTAGAAACACATATACAGACACAAAAACTTTTAACATATCTAACAACATATGTGAACTGGAGCAAGTATATTCACAGGTACACACGTGTAGCTTTTCAATTTCATACAGATGTCGTAAGTAAATCTAGATACAGTAAATATTATATCATGCATTCTGAATCAGAAGCACGTTGCTATTACACCATAATTAGAATTTTATGCCTACTGTATATCCTAACGGTGCAATCATTGCATTTGGGCACAGGTGGCTAATCACAAGACTTTATTGCAGGCCAATATATATAACTAGATAATTTCGGCGACATGGGCAATCATTTTTTGGGGAAAGTTCTTAACTTGCAGTAGCTCTGAAATATCCTGGATATCCATCTGTATAGAACGAAGTTCTTGCTGTCGTAAATAGCAGCTGTAAATAATTCAAATCTTCTTAGATATATTTCTTTCCTTATATACATAATGTATAAGGAAAGTATTGTGACGGGGTCGAAAATTCGTATTCGAGTTTTCGACGGGAGAACACGTTTCAAGCATCTCTGATCACGAATCGAACATTTTTTAAGTGATGTATGCGTGTGTGTGAGTGTTTGTGTGAAAGTATGTGTGTGTGTGTGTGTCAGTGAGTCTGTGGAGATGATAACTGACGAACGAATGGACCGATTTGAAAGAAATTTGGTACAAAAATTACAATCCATAAATACTGGAAGCCTATTGTTTTTATACCCAATAGAATGTTCAGAATCCCCTAAATTTTCCAGTGAAATTTTGATAACATCGTCAAAAAATCAAAACCTCTAATAAAGTTACACAAATAGACATTTCTTATGTAATATTTCATTAGAAAATGATTGACATAAATTTTAGAACGTTAACATGAACCGTTCTCAAGATATTGCACATTTTTAAAAAAAATTATTAAAAAATCATATAAAATAAAAAAAAATATTTCCTATTGAGAAACATGTTCACTTATTATATGTAATACCATGCGATAAATTTGGAGACATTATTCTCGTGGATCTAGCTCGTTCCATTCATGAAAAATATACTTTGAGTAATACTTTTTTATTTGAACGCCAATAGTCATTTATCTGCTGTAAGAATGACTTATTTCTCCGTCCATAACGTTTGGCGACATTTTGACGACGAATTTGGTGGATTGTCGCCAACTTGGCGACTTTTTTAAATGTTGCTAAATTAACGAAAATCTAGCTAAATGGATAAAAATAACGCTAAATCAATGAAAATGGCAACTCATTGACGATAATTCAATATCTTGGAAAGAATATAAATATCTACTATAAAAATAATCTATTTTTTTTACTGTAAAAGTAGTAAATTCATTGCATTATATAAGAAAAGTCATGTGCTGCCAACATCAGATTTTTTTATTATTGCAACGAGATAAAAAGCATAGAAAGGTAAATTATTCTGCAACCTAATTCAGCTTATTTCAATTTTTAATGCAATTACCAAATATAATTTAATTAATTGGTTTTAAATAGAGACCTTAACAGTGTATTCTTTAGTACATGTGTTGTTGTTATTTTTCAGAAAGAACTTATATTTTTATTATTTTATGTTTTGTACGGCAAATGCACATTTTTGAATAACGAAATGATAATGAATTATATTATATATTGCGCATATTTTAAATTGCAAGTAATGCTGGTTATGTGCATGTAAACTGCTTCCCACTAGCAAAACCGTGTAAAATGCTCTATATCAGACAAAATAATACTTAATAATAAGGGTGTAAATCGGTTTCGAGGGCAAAAGCAACCTTCTTCATTAGGGAAAAAAGGCAGCGTGACCAAAATTTACCAAAGTGTAGTTAATATTTATATAGCAGCACACGCGATTCAAACAAAAAAGTTGTCAAATAGCACGCAGAGAAGTGAAAGCTAAAACTAAGGAGGAACTGAACGAACAGCAGAAGCATTCGTTTGAAGAAGTTTGAAACCAAAGATGAATTATATCGAACTGCAAGAATCAAAGCATTTGTGCAGTGAACAAAACTGTCGAGTTTTGTTCTATAATAAATTAAATGTAAAACCAACTGGTTTTAGAAGTTACATGACTCGTTTAAAATAGCTGTAAGACCAGCTGAATGAAATATATTTGGGGAAGAGCTCCCATAACAGTGACTCAAATTATGAAATGTTCGAAATCGTATTACTTCAAAACGCTTCAAATGATTTTGATATTTTCCGGCCGTACCTTGTAACTGCTCCATACCTTTTGAGTGAGCTGGACAGCCTGGGTAACAAATAAAAAACCAAAAAGATCAATCATGCATAAAGCATTGATTATGAAGCACTTTCCAATTGAAATGCAATTTTATTTAAACATCTCTAAAATGCGATACATTCAGAGGTGATATATTTCGGTGGATGCTTCCCCCACTGGGTTCGGGTCTAAATTGGGTGGCACTTCCCGGCCATTCAAACCTTACACCTTCGGGTAAATTGGACAATATGGGCCGAAAAAAAAAGAAATATCTATATTAAAATAAAAATTTGTGAATCACTAATACATAATTCAGTATATCTAAGTTCAACTCTCAGCGAACAATATTCATTGTATGTGACATTGACGAAGATAATATCACTTAAACCAATTACTCTTATTTTAACTACTGAAAAAACATCACTATATAAAATTAACTAGCGTATGAAACGTGTTTTTGTGTTTCCAGACTATCCTTAAGCCCCGATGATCTAAAAGATTGAAACATAGTCGACACAATTATCGACTATTGTACGCAGTTTAACAAAGTTATATTTACCGTCCTGGGGGCTGAGAAAATGGAGTGATTTCGAAAATTATCTTTAGATCCCTTTCCAAACCACCCTCCGTTGGCCTAAAAGGATGAATCTTTGTACACTAATAGCATCGACTGCGGTACAGAACCTAATTCAGCCGGATTTTCAATTTAACTTCTGGGGGCGGGGAAAATGGGGGTTCTAGGAACGACTTTGCATGCCCTTCAAAAGCCGCCTGGAGGCCCAAAAAGCTGAATCATTGCACACGCATAGTGTTGGCTATCGAACAGAACTTAAAGCAGCCAAATTTTCGATTTACCCCTAGGGGGCTATGAAATGGGAAATGTTTCGAAAATGCTATTTCGAAAAATATTTCCATACTCTCCAGCAGACACCTGATAACCTAACAGTATGAATTATGTCTCGCTTATAATATTAATCAAAGAGCAGAACGTAATCGGGGACGTCAAAATTTGAAACTCGACTATGAGACGTAACTTAACTTTGCAAAGTTTCAATCCAGGCAACTTTTTTCCACGATATGCATCAAAAAATTGTTTAAACGGAACATGTTACAGCTTACTTTACAAACTTAATTTGCAGTTTAAAAAATGTCCGACATGAAGGTAAAAGTAAGGAGTTAAAACTTTATATAAAGAAGACGCCAATATCGTTTGAGACAATCATTCAGGTGGCGCTGGGATAAGATAAGTAGCCCTTGTTTTGTATGTACTTCTATGGCAAAAGGCCTGAAATATATATATAAACTGTCAGTTTTGTAAAAATAAAGTATTAGCGCAATGCAAATTAGAACTGAAGCAATAAAGAATATTCTACGTATTCAAAATTATTTTACCTTCCAATTTAATTTTATCTCCATATGTTTTGTACTCTGTTCTAAAACTATAAAAAAAATCTGATGTGGGTAACATATGACTTTCCTTATATAATGCAATGAATTTACTACTTTTACAATAAAAATGTAGGTTTTTATTATAGTAGATATTTATATTCTTTCCAAGGTATTGAATTTTCGTCAATTTGTCGTCATTTTCATTGATTTAGTGTCATTTTTATCCATTTGGCGAGATTTTCGTTAATTTGGCAACATTAAAAAAAGTCGCCAAGTTGGCGACATTTCGCCAAATTCGACGCCAAAGTCTCGCGTTATGGACGGAGAAATAAGTTATTCTTATAGCAGATAAATAACTATTGGCGTTCAAATACAAAAGTATTACTTAAAGTATATTTTTTCATGAATGGAACGACATAAATCCACGAGAATAATGTTACCCAATTTATCGCATGATGTTACATATGAAAAGTGAACATATTTCTCAACAGTTAATATATTTTTTACATAAGTAAATACATAAGTTTTTACATAAGGAAAAATTACATAAGTAATGTCTATTTCCGTAACTTTATTAAAGGTTTTGATTTTTTGATGATTTTTTTCAAAATTTCACTCGAAAATTTAGGGGGGTCTGAACATTCGATTACATGTAAAAACAATAGACTTCCAGTATTCACGGATTACAATTTTTGTACCAAATTGCATTCGAATTGCTCCGTTCGGTTGTGAGATATCGTCTCCACAGGCTCACTGACACACACACACAGACATCACCTCACAAATGTTTGATTCGTGATCAGGGATGCTTGAAACGTGCTCTGCCGTCGAAAAATCGAATTCGAATTTTCGACTCCGTCACAAAAATTTCATTTAACCTTATGTATATAAGGAAAAAAATACTTGTTAACTATACTGGTTATTATAATAAGGAATCCTACATTTAAAAACAATAAAAAAAAATCTGATGTGGGCAACAACTACTATCCATATTGTGGTGCACATTTAAAAAACATCTGATGTGGGCAACACATGACTTTCCTTATATAATGTAATGAATTTACTACTTTTACAGTAAAAAATAGGGTTTCTTTATGGTAGATACTAATATTCTTCCCAAGATATTGAATTTTCGACAATTAGTCGTCATTTTCATTGATTTAGCGTCATTTTTATCCATTTAGCGAGATTTTCGTTAATTTGGCAACATTTCAAAAAGTCGCCAAGTTTGCGACATTCCGCCAAATTCGTCGCCAAAATCTCGACAAGCGTTATGGACGAAGAAATAAGTTGTTCTTACAGCAGATAAATGACTATTGGCGTTCAAATACCAAAGTATTACTCAAAGTATCTTTTTTCATGAATGGAATGAGCTAGATCCACGAGAATGATGTCACATAATTTATCGTATGGTATTACATATGAAAAGTGAACATGTTTCTCAATAGGAAATATTTTTTTTTTCATTTTAAATGACTTTTTAATAATTGTTTTGAAAAATGTGTAATATCTCGAGAACGGTTCATGTTAGCGTTCTAAAATTTATGTCAATCGTTTTCTAATGAAAAATTACATAAGAAATATCTATTTGCGTAACTTTATTAGTGGTTTTGATTTTTTGACGATTTTTTCAAAATTTTATTCGAAATTTTAGGGGGGTTCTGAACATTCGATTACGTATAAAAACAACAGGCTTCCAGTGTTTACAGATTGTGATTTTTGTTCCAAATTTGGCTCGAATCGGTCCATTCGTTCGTCAGTTATCGTCTCCACAGACTCACTGACACACACACACACACACACATACTTTCACACACACACACACACACACACACACACACACACACAGACACAGACATCACTTCAAAAATGTATGATTCGTGATCAGGCATGCTTGAAACGTGCTCTCCCGTCGAAAACTCGATTTCGAATTTTCGACCCCGTCACAATACTTTCCTTATACATTATGTATATAAGGAAAGTAATACATATACTATATAATGGGCTTTTCTGTAGTGTCAACTAAGATTATATACTACTGTACTAACACTAGCAACATCTAGATATAATTCTCAAAGCATTACGGCATTTCCAAATGTTTGTCCATAGGTGTTTTATCTCCTTTCTAACTCGAAAAAATCACAGCTTAATTTCTTAAAAGTGTTAGTTTCCGCACCTTTAACAGGCTTAAAAACGAGTTACGATATGAATATCGTAACACTTCATCATGTAACTGACACCTTCCCATATATTACGAATACAAAACCATCCCATTTCACAGTAATCACAATTTCACTTATTACCACGTTCATGTATCATTTCCCGACGCTACCATTGCACTTGGATACGGTTGACTGATCATGGATGCAAATTGCTAGAAAATAGTCTTATCATTGTGGTGAGCAGAATTTAGAAGGATTAAGTGAATGCAATAAAGTCGCTATGTTAATAGTAATAAATAATAATCTACATCAAATTCAATATCTATGTATTTGTCTTCCCATTGCGAGAAAACGGTTGTACCAAATTTCACGAAATTTTGATGGATGGTCTTGGTGTGGTCAGACTTCCAATTTAGAAATCCGTATGTCCTTCTGTATGTCTGCCTGCATGTCCGTCTGACTGTTTCTTTAAGCATAGCAAGATCCTTGTATGAACTTCCTAAATAACAGGACTCAATTTTCATTTGAGTCTCCAAACTAACGTAACCTAATCATTTTTTAAGCCTCTATACAATAAATAGTATTCAAAATCCGATAAAGTGATCAAATCGATATTTGTACCTGTATCTAAAATAATATAGAAGCCTTGTAAGTAAGGACAACCAGCCGAAGTAATGAGAGAATTTGGAACTGCGGACGTAGACTTAAATGTCTGTTGCTTGGACAAATGTATGTTGCCTGCTCAAGGGCCATACATGAAATATATCTTTATTCCTGCACCTAATAATTAGATCAGAAGAGTAATCTACACGAGAGCTTTTATTTAATTCTAAAAGTGTTATTATCTATATACATAAAATTGCAAGCTGTTTTTACTTTTTCTGCAATACATGGTAATGTATAGGGAAAGTATTGGAATCATGCCGAAAATCGCAACTCGAGTTTTCGACGGATCAACACGTTTCGAGACCTCTAGAATACGAAAAAACTATTTTTAGCGTGACGTCTCTGTGTGTGTCTCTGTGTCTATCTGTGTGTCTGTCTGTCTGTGCAGATTTTGTATCCAATCTAACTCAAAAACAAATGCACCGAATTTCATAAAATATGGTAGGTAAGTCACTTGTGGGCGAATATGGTGCGTAACGGTTACTTTTGGGTACGGTTCGGGATAAAAGAACACGCCTTTTTTTGCGAAATGGCCCACAAAAGATTGTATCCACTTTAGCTGAAAAACCAATGGACCGAATTTTGTGAAATTCGGTAGATAAGTCACTTGTGGGACACCCTGGTGCTGATTAGATTTTGGTACAATTCGAAAAAAAATAACCTGCCTTTGTTTGCAAAATTGTCCGCAAAAATCGCCAAAATCTAAAATAAAAAACTACGTATGCTGAAATCTATCCATTAAATGCTTGTTTAATACGTAATTTTTAACGAAGAAAAGAATAAGACCAACCCCATTACACTAGGACTAGCCGTTCTTGATATATTTTAGTTTTTTTTTATTTTCTCTACTCCACCTTTGAAAATAAGTCCAGTTCTCAAATGAGGATGAAAATTGAATTAAAAGTTAATTAAATTTAATTAAAATAAAGAGAACGTGAATATAAGTCTGTAGGGAAAGTCATGTGCTGCCCACATCAGATTTTTTTTATCTCAGCAGAGGAGAGCCCACCCTTTTCCTCTCTGAAATTTTTTTTATAAAATTTCAAAAAGAAAGACTCTTAATTTTAAAAGTTCACCTCGAAATGTAGTTATTTTACATTTTATATTCCGCACCAATAACGGTTACAGTTAGTATTGGAACAATAGATATATAACCGTATGAAAATGACTTACATATGTTAACTAATAAACAACGAGTCAAATGTTGAAGTCTTTCTAAATCAGAAAAGCTGGATACCATATACATAATTTACCAGATAGTTATAAGACATTATAAAGAATTTTGGGAATTTGAACTTGTCAGCATCGCATGTTAATTAAATTAGTACTTATTAGATACCGAATATTTATGATGAAAAATTTTGCAGCAAATGAGTATTTTCAGTCGATCAGCCAAATGGGAGAAAAGAAATGCATTAAGAGTCTTCATATGATGGTAAGTATTCAAGATGCTTCATTTATTACGAAACTGTTAAACATTTTAATCATCTATTGCATATTTATTTCAAAGTCATACGCATTTTCTGAAAAGCCATAAGTGACATCTCCAGAACTGAAAGTGGAAATACTTTGAAAACACCAGTATTCTCCTGCGAAATTCGCTCTGAATCCATATCTGTCATTCTCTAAGCCCCATTGATAGTCAATGCAATGGCATATATTTGCAAGGAAGATGTTTGAACCAGAAATATTAAAACCATAAATGATATTATTAATCTTCCCCTCTGAAATTTGATGCTGAATCAATATAAGCCATTATTTAAGCTCTATCTATAATTGATCCTGAGACGCAGATGTCCAAGGGCAATGTAAATTTTTGAATCGGGAGATATATCTCCAGAAACGAAAGTTAAAATGAAAATAACATTAATACAATTGTTGTACTACCTCTCCAACCTAAAACTAAACCGCAATGAAATGCGCAAATAGCGTTATAGAAGACAGGGAAGATACGAAAAACTTGGTTTACTTTTTGTTTTTATATATAGACTAGCAGCATACCCGTTCTTCGTACGGAGTATATAATATAAAGAAACTTGAAATTCATAATCATGCCCAAATTCTTATAGTATACTAAATGACATGTTTAATCAAAATATTCTGTTAAAATATTTAATATAATGCTCCTAAAAAGAAGTTTAAGAATCTCTGTTCTCGCTATATAAAATTATCTTCATGGACATATCTGAAGAATAAAACATCTTGGACCCCTTATGTAAGCAAATATAAAAAAAAAATATGGAATTGAATCAATATATGCAAAATAAAAGCGTTAAAATTGTATGGGACCCGTACTAATTATATACGCGAATATTAGAAAATATAACCTGTATTAGTAGATTACATGTATAAATTGAAAATACCAATAAACCCGTAATCTTTAAATCTGAAGACAGTCATTTATTCCAATATATGTCAAAATTAAAGTGCTAAAATTATATGGGAAGATATACACGTACTACTTATAATGTCCGATTATTAGTAGAAGATTACCCGTTTTGCAATATGAGTCTCAAATGTTTTTTGGTAAAATACAACAGACGACGTAATAAATTGAATATATAATTAATCCCCTTAATCTTCATACCAGAAGACTATACTTGATTCCAATATATATGCCAATATATGTCAAAATATATGTCAATATACCTGTACTACTTATATTCTCGTAGGTTAGAAGATATACCCGTGCATTCCTAGAAGATTACTCGTACAACGTACAATATGCGTGTGTCAGCAATTTTTGCCGCAATAAAACAATGGCGTAATAACTTAAAAATATCAATAATCCCTGAATCAATAATTCCGGAAAATATCAATAATAATAATGTTTAAACCTGAAGAGTATAATTGATATTATCCAGTCCAAAATGAAATGGCAATGAAATTTATTTTATATACATATCTTCATTATTCAAATCGGAAAGGATTTAATAAAAATCGTCTGCCGCATAAACACATTGGATTTAAATCCGTTGCTAAGCGACATGATATCATTTGCTTCAAATAAATTGGTAGAAAAAATATCGTCTAAATAGTTATATTTCTATGGAACATTTGGCGACAGTTTAGTCAAATTAGCGACATTTTAAAAAATCGCCAAATTTATCGCCAAGTGGGACTGTTGAACTGACAGTTCCACTTTGCGACAAATTGATGAAATATCATCACAATACTATCCCCTAACAAAAAACAATTAATATCATTTATGTAGCGCAATTTTATCAATTTCAAGATATTTTTATAGATTTGAAAACATTTTTATCAATTTGGTGACATTTTAAAAATTCGCTAAATGTATTACTAAGTAGGATGGTTGGTCTGACAGATAAATGCTAACCAAACATCATTTCAGTACTCTCTTCTAACAAAACAAAAAAAAATTTCATTGATATGTAGAAGACCCAAGCCACACGACCAACCCGAAGGTTTATGGCAGCTGTTTGTGTGTCGTTTATATCAATTTGGCGACATTTCCGTCAATTTGGCAAAGTTTAAGAAAAGTTGTCAAATTAGCGATATCCCTCCAAATTCGTAGCTTTGAATTTGCAGATCTGAATGAAACATTCTTATCCTGTTTCAATATACTAAATGAAAACACTACAATTGTATTGGAAGATATACCCGCTCTACTCTTTTCCTGTTTCAACAATCGGCTATATGAATTTATTGGCTAAACACAATATATGAGTTTAGTAGCTAAATACGATATAAGCTTGAAAACTCTTTGCCAAAATAAATGAAATTGATGTACGCAGTCAGCAATTAATATAATTAAAAGAAAAATCAAACCGTCCATTCATAAGATATACTTTTATATCCATTTATCCATTTATTTATTATTTAAATCGAAAAAAAATAATAAAAACATTAACAAACACATTTAATTTAATTGCGATGCCGAGCAACATGATATATCCTCCTAAAATGTTAAAATTTATCAACCACTAACAGCACACCCGTTATTCGTACGGAGTGTATAATTTAAAGAAACTTAAAGTTCGCAATCCTGTGAAAATTCTGTTAAAATATTAAATTTATTGCTCCTAAAGAGAAGTTTAAGAATATATGTTATCACTATGCAAAATTATCTTCACGATCAGATCTGAAGAATAAAACATCCTGCCCCCTTTTGTAAGCAAATTTACAGAAGAAAAAATAGGAATTGAATGAATATATGCAACCCCGTACTAATTATATTGTCGCAGATCAGAAAATATGCCAATGTGTTAGTAGAAGATTACCCGTATTACAATATGCGTCTCAAAAATATTTGCCAAAATAAAAGAGATGACGTAATAAATTGAAAACATCAATAATATCCGTACTCTTTATACCAGAAGGTCGTAATTGATTCCAATATATGCCAATATATATCAAAACATATGTCAATATACCTGTACTACTTATATTCTCGTAGATTAAAAGATATACACGTGTATTTGTAGAAGATTCGTACAACATACTATATATGAGTTTAAACAATGTTTGTCATAATAAAATAATTGCATAATAACTTGAAAATATCAATAATCCTTGAATCAATAATCCCCGAAAATATAAATAATAATAATTTTTAAACCTGAAGACCGTAATTGATATTATCCAGTCAAAAATGCTATAAGAAAAATCAAATCGTTCTTTTCTAAAATATATTTTTATATCCATTTATTTATTATTCAAATCGAAAAAATAATTATTATAATTAACAGACAGATTTAATTTAATTGCGTTTCTGAGTAACATGATATAAGATAGAATCTTATAACATGTTAAATATGTCATGTCTTATAACATAAACTGCGAAATTAAATAACGATTTTGATTTCTCTATACTTCTCATTGTTCCGTAAAAGCTTGTTTTAAATAAACCATGAACCATGGAGATAGATTTCCCCTTTAAATCATGTTTCAAACAATTCATTTTTTCAGAAAGTGACTAATTAACGCAAAAAATCTCCCATCAAACTCAGAGATTAAATTTTAATTCACTTTCAAACGATTTTCAAGCTTTTCGTTTGGATAAACCACGGAGTTAGGGAGTAGAACTCCTAGGAAAAAGTTCAGTTTTTCATTAATATCTCGACAACCCCTGGTCTTCGAAACTCGAAACTTGGACAAAATTTATGGGGGGATATTTCAAGGCTATTCACCAAATTTCATTAAATTCGGTTCAGCCGTTTTTCCGTGATGATGAGACAAACGAAAATTTCGTTTTTTACTAATATCTCGAGAACCACTGGTCGTAGAAACTCAAAACACGGATATAATTTTAAGTGGGGCCATTTCTGGGCTACCCACAAAATTTCATCAAATTCGGTTCAGCCGTTCTCCCGTGATGGTGTGACAAACAGACAGACAGACAGACAGACAGACAGACAGACAGACAGACAGATTTTCATTTTTATTTATATAGATTTAAGCTCAAATTTTGCTGTAGGCATGTCAAGCATTTTATGTATAATATTTTTATTAATAGCGTTTCCTTATTATAAGATTATCCTACGTACAATTTTTTGTTACATGAAATATTTAGGCATTTTAAAATGCTAAATGTAACTAATATTGGCGAAAGTAATATAAATGTCTTATTAAATTCTTACTTTTAATCATGATTTTTAACCTCTTCTTTTATTTATATGGAGACATGGAGTCTCCCAAATAAAATAATATTTCAATGGAATCACACAACATAAAGGTTGTGCATGACTGCACTAAGGTACAAAACCATGCACAAATACCATGTTATGTTTGAGTTTAAGCTCATACCTTAACAAGCTTCATCAATCTGAAGTACTCTTATTATTGCAGCAATCTAAATTTTAAATGGCATGGCATTCATGTATGTCCTCTCAGCGCAATAATTATGCGTGGCACTTGGCCACTCTGAAAGGTAATTGCCAGATATATCTAATAAACGAGGTGTAAACAGAGCATAATGGATAATATGAATGAATTAAAATCGTCTTGGGAACTAACTGGTCTTGCTGGAATAAGTGTTTAAAATGCATCATTAAACAGAATCGGCATGTCAAACTCCAGAAACAATTGAAGACAATTTATGGATCAGAGATGAAAGTCCAAGATTTAATATATTATGCAAAATGGAATATGCATGCAATAGAGGAGTTGGGGATGAAGTTAGTTATTGCATTATATTAGTTATTTAATTTAACTTACACATATCGTATGGCGAGTTAGTCAACCGGGTCAAAATAATCTGTGAGAATTATAGCTTTCTTCTTGCAGTGGCGTCTTGCAGTGCTTGGCTTCACAAATACATTGATTCTGCAGTGAATAAATGACAAGTACCACTGTAACTTTCATATTTATCGTCAAGCTACCCACTCCCCTCACAGCAAAGATCGTCACATGTGTGACAGTGACGTTGTAGTCACGTGACACCTGGATCACAAAGTGACATCATATTTGTGACTTCTATGCGACGTTACGTATTGGTAACTATGTAACTTTATTGTGACTATATTCTGTGACGTTTCCACAATTTAATTAACACGTGACAATGTGACGACATTACAATGGCAATTACAATGTGACGTCACAATCAAGTTAATATGCGAAGTCACAAACGACCATGAAAATGACAAAAATGACTTCGCTAAGACCTCAATATGACTTTGCTGAGACGTACTGCGACGTCCTGTGATGTCCCAAAGTCACAGTGTGACGTAAATTTTACGTCACTGTGATAAAAAATGCTGTTAGGGTCCCCTCTGCAATATGATATTCAGGCTATATCTACGTGCCATTGCAATTTAATAATAGATAAATACTATTTTAAACTGAATAGCTCGTGTTCAAGATCTGACCTGAGAATTATTACTAGTTTAAGAATCAGGTTATCTTGTTGTAAAGTATCAAATTTGAATGTCACATTTGCTACAGGTGTTTCAAACCATGTACAACTTCAGTTTTCCTTGAAATTAAGCCAACTGGATATAAAGTGACTGGGGATAATAATTCACCTACTTCAACAAATGGAATAAATGTCAAGATCTCCATAAAGAATGCAAAGTTATAACCTATAATTTTATATGAGCGAAATTTTAGCCATTTACTAAAACAGAACTGTTATATTACTTGTAAGGTCCACTTCAAATTTAGATGGAAATATAATGGTTTCAGCATCTGGATTTTCTTTTGTGCCTCAGCAAGAGATTATAGGACTGATTCCTTGCTTAGTTGTTTACAATATCACCCAAGAGATTTAGCCCTAATGATGATTAAGTGAATGACTAAGATTAGAATATTACCAAAGTGAGAGTTTTCCCATGATCATTACCATGGCAATATGATATATGGCATGGTAATGATTTGAGTTCATGGACAATTACAATGCCCAGAATGCTATCCTCTTTGAAAAAAAAAGAACTACGGAATGAAAAAGTGGAACTCATCAGAAGTTTCACTTAGATCTGTAGTAAAAGTAGGAGTCATCTCCATATATAGGATGTAAGATAATCGTATATATAATTCAATAAATAGAATGTATTGTAGTCAACAAGCCATCCGTAGTTTGATTTCCGATTAGACAAGCAATATTTATATAGACAGATTTCAAGTGTATCCTCAATTAAGTCTATGTTTTTTATTTAAGCAGTAGTGCTGTGATATAAATTATTCACCAGTTCACACTCAGTGTACATAGGGAGAGAATATCGTGGGGACACCAGTACTTAAATAAAAACCTTAAAAAAGCAATATCAATATAAGACAAACAGTCATAAAGTCAATCATTATCAAGCATTGGTAGTATTTTCCTGGCATGCAAGTATCTTTCATATACGACTCCTATTAAGGGCACGTGGTCTGCAATATGGGAAGATTCCATTTCCATATTATTCTTTCAAATGACACAATTGGGGGATTTATACAGGGTGATTCAGAAAAGATGGATCAAACTATACGAGATGGTAGTACACACCAAGCCAAGGATTTTCCGTCATAGATTACCGGGTCGGAAATGAAATGTAAAGGTGTTTGGGCAAGGGGTTTTCCACGATCGCCGATCTGTCATGCCTTGACTTCTTTTTGTGGGGATATCTCAAAACTTTCGTCTATGACAGTCTTTTTACTTTCCTTATATACATAATGTATAAGGAAAGTATTGTGACGGGGTCGAAAATTCGAAATCGAGTTTTCGACGGGAGAGCACGTTTCAAGCATCCCTGATTACGAATCAAACATTTTTGAAGTGATGTCTGTGTGTGTGTGTCAGTGAGTCTGTGGAGACGATAACTGACGAACGAATGGACCGATTTGAACCAAATTTGGTACAAAAATCACAATCCGTAAACACTGGAAGCCTATTGTTTTTATACGTAATCGAATGTTCAGAACCCCCCTAAGTTTTCGAATAAAATTTTGAAAAAATCGTCAAAAAATCAAAACCACTAATAAAGTTACGCAAATAGACATTTCTTATGTAATTTTTCATTAGAAAACGATTGAGATAAATTTTAGAACGCTAACATGAATCATTCTCGAGATATTGCACATTTTTAAAAAAATTATTAAAAAGTCATATAAAATGAAAAAAAATATTTCCTATTGAGAAACATGTTCACTTTTCATATGTAATACCATGCGATAAATTGGATGACATCATTCTCGTGGATCTAGCTCGTTTCATTCCTAAAAAAAGATACTTTGAGTAATACTCGTACTTTTGTATTTGAACGCCACGATAGTCATTTATTTGCTGTAAGAACAACTTATTTCTTCGTCCATAACGCTTGGCTAGATTTTGGGGACGAATTTGGTGGAATGTCGCCAACTTGGCGACTTTTTGAAATGTTGCCAAATTCACGAAAATCTCGCCAAATGGATAAAACTGACGCTAAATCAATGAAAATGAAGACTAATTGTCGAAAATTCAATATCTTGGAAAGAATATTAGTATCTACTTTAAGAAAAACCTATTTTTTTTCTGTAAAATTAGTAAATTGATTACATTATATATAAGGAAAGTCATGTGTTGCCCACATCAGATTTTTAATTTAATTTTCGTTTCCATTTGGTAACTGGGTGTATGTTCAAAGGAGGCGTATTAAAAATGCAAATATACTGTGTCTTAAGAATGGTCAGTCCTAGAGTAATGGGGTTGATTTTATTATTTTAATCGTCAAAAATGACATATAAAACAAGTATTTAATTATTATTTGAGCATACGTAGACTTTTATTTTAGATTTTGACGATTTTTGCGGGACATTTTGCTAATAAGGGCAAATAAATATTCTGTCCGGAATCGTACCAAAATATAATCAGCACCAGGGTAACCCACTTTTTTTTAATATTTTTTTTTATTATTTTAGATTAGAAATTATGTTGTTTTAAATTAAATAATTTTGAGTTCCACTGTATATATTAGTCTTTTAAGTTTTGTCTTTCAGTTAATAAGTTTACAACAAAATGTGTCAAGTATGAAAAGAAAACATGTTATTGACTGTAAATTGTTGTTTCGACGAGTTATGCATTTGAGTGCTATAAAAGTCGGATGTGGGCAGCACATGACTTTCCTTATATAATGCAATGAATTTACTATTTTTACAGTACAAAAATAATGTATAAGATCTACGGTACTGTGCTTTTATAGTTGGATTGTACATTTGCGAATTTTCAGTATGTCAGCATGTAAAACTATTTCAAATTACCCAATTAACTTATATTTCGCGCAACTCTAAAATAACAATATCAATAGTAATAACATGCTCAATAAGCGATACAGTCCATATATTAAAAAGTCTTTTAATAATTAATTCACCAATTAGGCGTCATTTTCATTAATTTAGTATCATTTTTGCAATTTTGATGATATTCTTACGAATCTGGGGACGACATATCGCCAAGTTGGCGAAACACTGCTAAATTATTCGCTAAGATCGCCAAATGCATCAGCAAGTGTTACAGACAAACGGAGAGAAAAACAGTTCTTATACATTGTATATATGCTATACTCTATTATATTGTATACTAGAAGGTATGCCCGTCATATGGCGGAAATCAGAATTTGCAAAACATTATTTCTCATTTCTAGATTTGTCAATTTGGTGACATTTTTGTCACTTTGGCAATATTTAAAATAGTCTCCAAGTTGGCGACGTCCCGCTAAATTTCTCGCCAAGCATTACGAACGGACGGACGAAGAAATGGGTTATTCTTCTCTTATGTTCTTTCCAAGATATTGAACTTTCATCAACTAGCCGTCGTTGTCCTTGATTTAATGTTACTTTTATCAATTTGGGGACATTTTTGTTAATTTCCCAACATTTCAAATATAAATTGGCGCATTCCTCCTAAATCTCGCCAAGCGTTATGCAGGGAGAAAGAAGTTATTCTTATAGCAGTTAAATGATTATTGGCGTCCAAATACAAAATTATTGCCCAAAGTATCTTTTTCTCATGAATGAAACTAGCTAAATCCACGAGAATGATGTCACCAAATTCATTGCATGATATTACTTATGAAAAGTGAACATATTTCACAATAGTTAAGATATTTTTTTATTTTACAAGATTTTTTGATATTTTTTAAATGTGCAATATCTCGAGAAAAGTTTATGCTAGTGTTTTAAAAGGTATGTCAATCGTTTTCTAATGAAAATTACATAAGAAATGACTATTTACGTAACATTATTAAAGGATTTGAGTTTGTCATGATTTTTTCAAATTTTCACTCAAAAATTTAGGGGGTCCTGGACATTCGATTGCGCATGAAAACAATAGGCTTCCAGTATTCACGGATTGAAATTTCTGTAGTAAATTCCGTTCGAATTGCTTCATTCATTCGTGACATATCGTCTCCACAGTCACACTGACACACGTACACACACACACAAACATCATCTCCTAAATGTTTGATTCGTGTTCAGGGATGTTTGAAATATGCTCTACCGTCGAAAACTCGAATTCGAATTTTCGACTCCGTCACAATAATTTCCTTATACGTTATACTATGTATATAAATAAAGTAATAAAAGGCATTAGTCAAAGAAACACTAAAGAATTTCTAATTAAATCAGTCTAAATAGGGATTGAAAATAAATTTCTGTACGAATTATTACAGCAAAATACCAATGATTTTCACCCAACTTCTTGGGAAAAAATAATTATTGTTTCCTGGGATACTAAAATGTGCTTCTTGAATAAACCTAATTTAATATTAACGTGTTGTTGGTTAAAAATACGCTGTCCCCAAAATTAATGGAATCTGGACTCTACAAGCGTTTTGATAATATATTTTTTTGAAAAAAATGTGTCATTTCAACGAAATAGTGCAGATGCAACTGCTAAGTATGCTTAACCTTTATTTTTCTAACTTAAATTTGGAGATGGACCCCGTATAGTTTTTTTCGTCTACCTTCCGGATTTATGGTCGGAATTGCACGCAGGTTTATATTTAGAATAATATTGACACGGGGGAATCGTATGATGACATAAAAAATGTTGGGTTGCCCTTTAAATTTTCGGAAATATTGAGGAACTAAATATGAAGATGACCCCCTTATGCAAATAAGAAGCACAGTTAATTACAGTAGCCATTAGTCTGAGTCTTATAATGATTTTTCTTCAACTGTACGACACGAAAAGTCAGAATAGTGACAGCTGTTCGATTATTTTGTCGGACTATACCTATATTGGACTAATAATAAAATATTATCTTCTGCACACAAATGCTTGGATCCTTGATTTCGATATACTCGTTGCTCCTGTTGACTAACTGTAACAATGAGTTACTTGCTGACAGTGCAATGTCAGTTCTAGATTGCAAAATCACTGATCATTATTTAACATATTGCTACGTCTTACTGAAAATTATTCACCTCTCATTTAAATGTTATCTGCAACTTGTATTCATGGCAATCTCATCTATTTTACACTACCCCTCTAAGCACTGGATAGCTAGGTTGCACATTAGCTGACAATTAGCCTCCGTGATTTCTCACCGGCGCTCATGGACAGTTATTTAATTGGATGAAGAGTATTGGTAAATGGCATCGCAGGTGATGTTGGGACAACATTTAATGAGAAAGTTTAGAGTTTTGGCTTATGGAAAGATAAGTATCATATCAACATCGTTTCATATCAACACGTATTTTTTCATGAAGTTTATTAGTTTACTTTTGAAAAATATCATCAACAAATGCATAATGTTATTTTTTGTAGAGAACGCCTGTCTTATCAGGGAATCAAACCGCCCAATTTCTATCTGTTTAGTTCAAGCTCTTCCTTTACAACTACAGAGTTGATTGTCTCTGATTGTTTACATTGGATTTATATTTGACTTATAATTGAAGTGGATAATACATTACTATGTACAATTATGAAAATGTGTAGTCTTTGTTAACTGTTGTGTAACATAAAATCAATGGAGCACACGTTGACCAAGATACCAACATTCCTGCGGCGACACGCAGTAACTGTCATTCGTCTAGAGACTGGACATAATTGTTTGGACTAGCACTTGCACACTTTTAAGATCTACAGAGTGATTAAAGAAAAAGATGGGCCAAACTTTAGGAAGTGGTTCAGACGCCAAAAACCAAGCATTTTTCGTTATAGTTTACCGGATCGAAAATGAACGTAAATACACCAGTGGGCGCTTAATGGTGAAACCGATGAGGTGAGGCGAAAACCCAAGAATGACTCAGAAGTTATAAAATGGCATTTGTGAAACAATAATTACAGTAATGGCACAAATGAGCGACCGCTAACCTGACTGTACGTCTCACAGAGACGGTGAGGGACTAGCGAACTCTCTCGAACAGACCAGGCATGTCGGAAACTTCGGCAGCAGCGGCCGAAATTCTGGCGGCGAGTTCCTCTTCAGATTTAAAAATGCAAATTCAGTGCCATTTCAGATAATTATGCGTGTTATTTTGTGCAATGAAACTCCATTTAATGAATTATTAAAGAAATAAAGAAAAATGAAGTTCAGTCTGTAGGGAAAGTCTTGTGCTGCCCATATCAGATTAGTTTTTACTATAGTTAAAAACCTAATCCATGAAATTTCTTAAAAAGTAGTAAGTAAGTTACTTATGAACTATCATGGTCCTGAATAGATTTTGGTATGATTCGGAGAAACAGAACCGTTCTTTTTTGCATTATGGCCAGATAAAATCGTCAAAATTTGATATAAAAGACTAAATACGTATACATATTGTGAGACAATAATTCATGCAGACAGGTTTATATGTAGATTTATGATTACTAGCAGACCAGACAACGGTACCAGACTGGAAGACGCCAGTGTATTGCGGCGCTGACCCGAAAGGTTAAAAATACTATAAATAAGGGGGCTGCAAGAACAGGTAGCATGTATTTTCATTTTGCAGCACCACAAATATATTAATTAAATGCTGGTTTTTTACTTACTTTTTGACAAGGAAAGATCAAGCCAGTAAACTTAAGATAAACAATTCTAGATATATTTGAGTTGGAAATTTTAAGTAATTGGCGAGGTTTTAAAATTGTCAATTGAAAAAAAAATACGTATTAAAACTGCAAATTCGATATAATTTCAAATGTTATTTTGTACAATTGAATTCAATTTGATGCATTATGAAAGACTTTTCTACAATGCCTGTTACTGTATAGGGATATTATTGGATTCATATCGAAAATCGGAACTTAAGTTTTAGACTGATCAATATGTTTGATTCGCTCAAGAACACGAAAAACCTATGTTTAACACGATGTATGTGCGTCTGTCTGTGTCTATACAATGTGTCTGTATAATGTGTCTGTTCAATGTATTCACTCTAACTAAAGAACTATTTCACAAATGTTTAAAAATTTGGAAGATAGATCACTTTTTGGTTACCCTGTTTCTTATTAGATTTAGGCAAGATTCCGACAAAAATGACCAGTCTTTTTACCGAAATGGTCCTCAAAAAGTGCCAAAATCTGATAAATATAACTACATTTGCTCAAATGTTTAAATGCTTGTTTCATAAAATTAAATGCGTGTTTTATACGTAATTTTTAACGATAAAAAAAATCAGTCCTTAATTACTCCACTATGGACTTTTTTCGAGATATTAGGTGTTTTGATTGCAGTGAAGTTAAAAACACTGAAGTTAACAAAACTATTTTCATAAAATTTAGTAGCTAAGTCATTTGTAAATTACCTTGGTGCTGATTAGAGTTTAGTACGATTCGAAAAGAATAGAACTAGCGTTTTTAACACTTTCCAACATAGTTGAAAAGTGTTTACGACCTTGTTCATTTTGTCTGTCTGTCCGTTCGCTAACCACTCGGCTATCCCACTCCCACATAGAATCTTTCAAAGTTTTTTTCATGCGCCGTTCAAATTGCAAGGGTTTACTAGTACCCCGCTCGATGGGAAGTGCCAATTGTTACCCACTGGCGTACCTTTGCAGCTAGTGAGCATAGACGAACTAACAGATTTAACACCGCTGGATTATTTTTCTGTGGGTTTATATGAAAAACATTGTGTATCAGTTTAAGAACAACAGCCTTCAGCGCATATAAGTCGACACACCAGACGCTGTGACTACAGTTGCACTGAACATAATTTAGGAAATGTGGAATGACGTCGACTGTCGTCTGGATGTTTGTCTTCCCACCAAGACTGCAAACAGGGACATTTATTAAGACAATTATAATGCCAATATTAGCAGCCTTGGTGCTTGCTGTCAATCTTTAGCTTATGTCAATTGTTTTCTAATAAAAAGTTACATAAGAAATGATTATTTACATAACATTATTGGAAGTTCTAATTTTTCGATGATTTTTTCAAAATTGCATTCGAAAGTTTGGGGGACATCGGAAAATTTGAGTGCGTTTAAAATCAAAATAATTCCAGGTTAATTGTAAATTTTTGTAATAAATTTCATTCAAAACTCTCCATTTGTCCATAAGATATCGCTTCCACAGACTCACGAATACACATACGCTCACACACACAAACTTCACGTCAAATACGTGCGATTCGAGTTCAGTTATTCTTGAAACGTACTGTTCAGTCAAAAACTCGAATTCGAACTTTCGCCTCCGTCATAACACTTTCCCTATGCATTACACAATGCATAAGAAAATGCATAAGTAAAATTTAGATGTCATGACGAACGAGTTTGACATGCAACTCATGCATTTTCACATATCATGAATATAAAGCATACTCTCATACCTACACAGATATCCTCTCAAATACGCTTGATTCGACTTCAGGGATTCTTGAAACGTACTCTTGTCGAAAAGTCGAATTCAAATTTTCTACCTCTCCATAACACTTTTTCTACACATTATATTATGTACAGGGTGATTCAAGAGTTCGAAGCAAAAGTAAAACGCTATAAAAAAAAATAGCTATGGGTCGGAGAGACATGCGGTTTGCAGATCAATATTCACCGTGGTGGGGTATTTTGTATGACATAAAAAATAGTTCAAAATATCGACACTAGGGGGCGCTGCTGCAAAGAAAACAATGCGAGGCAATAATTGTGAAATGAGATATTTTATTTCAGCATGCTTTACAGCTGCAAGTGCTCAATGTGTCCACCAACACATTCCAGTACTGAGTGCAGTCGCGGTATTACGGCTGATACAGCATATCAATGGGAATGGTTGCTACCACCTGCCGTAAGGCGTCTTTTAGTGCTGGTAAGGATGTTTAAACTCGCAAACTGAGCGAACGGGATCATTTCGCCAACCGTGGATCGTTTTTCGTGACGTCACTAATTTGACTGCCAACGCCCCGTCTCGAGCGGAGGCCCCAGCTATTGTCGCTCAGTAGGCGATCGGCTGTCAAACGTTGACAGTAGCAACGCCATCACTTGACGTGCCGTCTGAAGGTGGTATTCAATAATGTTTTTGTCTGATCCTAATTTTGCGTTGCGTCGGCGATATGCATAAGTCATCTCCATGGCTTTATCTGCAGCAGCGCCCCTAGTGTCGAGATTTTAAACTACTATTTTTTTCATGCCATACAAAATCCCCCACCACGGTGAATATTAATCTGCAAACCGCATGTGTCACCGACCCGTAGATTTTTTTTATAGCGTTTTATTTTTGCTTCGAACTTTTGAATCACCCTGTATATAGGAAAAGTATAATCCAGCTGTCACCACCAGTTTCACATGCAACTCATGCCTCATGTATTATGAATAAGAAGCACACTCTCATAACTACAGGCCTTCCCTCAAACACATTCGATTCGAGTTCAGGGATGCTTGAAACGTGCTCTTCAGTCGAAATCGAATTTTCGATCCCGTCAGAACACTTTGCCTATGTATATAGGAAAAATAAAATTCAGATGTCATCACGAGTTTGAAATGCAACTCATGGCTTTTCACGTATCATGGATATGAAGCATACTCTCATTACTACAGCAATCAGGGCTTTACGTGGAATGTCATTCATGCATTTCTCTTCCCAGAGCTATGATTACACTTAGACACCGGTCACTGATCACGGACACTAATTGCCAGATAATGCGTATAATGGCCGTGGTATCCAGAGCTTAGAAGGATAATGTGAATGAGATGTGGTTACCATGACAACAGGGAAATGGGCACGCCGGAATGGGTGATAAAATAATCATGAGTAAGCCGCAGCAACATGTCAACTAATAAACGGCGAGTTAAGTTATTGGACTATCTTCTGCAGTGGGTATGAAGGAGTTTATTATGATTTCAGTACTAAAGGGGGTAGTGAAGTGTGTATATAATTGGAATGTTGGTAAATCATTTGCGTAATGAAATGCTGCATTTATCGTATTGCACAAATCATAGAATTGCAGGAATCATGAAATGTGTATAAAGGAGTGAATGGGGGATTTGCCGTGTAGATTTCGTTTACCCAATGATGCGTGGTTTAGAATGGAGTTCTTAAAGCATCCAATTAAATTTGTAAGGAAAGTCCCATGAGTGTACATGTCAGGCTTATCTATAGCAGTGCTTCTCAACTGTTGTGAGACCGCGACCAGGTAGATAATTTTTACGTAAGACGATTTTTATATACGCGGTCCGGCCCCAACAAATTGACTCATAAATGCCTTTGCAATTATTTTCAAGTTCATAAACTAATATAAGTATTAATACTTAATCATGACATAGTTATAAAGAGTATTAGTACATTTATATACACTGTGTGGTATGTTGAAAAATATAAAATTACATTTAAATAAGTTATCAATCACTGGACTCATGGTAACTCAATCAATTTCCTCAGGCAAATATTATTCAATTAATGTGTGCTGATTTTCAGTGACATATCCCATTCTAATCACGAAAAATGTATACTATTATTCAGTGTAAAATTCATTATTTTATTGTTAAACTGATTTTACAGATGTTGGTTTGAAAAAAAAAAAGAACGGTATTGAAAAAATATTTATTCATTGTAATTCCACAGAGAAGTCAGCTGATCAGTCTCATTCATATTAAAATATAAACGCGACTTGGTCACTGAAATTTGCTACACAGGTGTTATAGGCGTTCTTTTCGACACATTCACGAATATTCACGGCGCATTCACAGAATATTCTCCACGGTTCACTACACATTCACCGAAATGTTCTTCTTAGAATATTTCCACTATGAAATATTTATTCTCAAAAAATACTCAGAAAATTAAGGTGACAAATTCCAAGAGAATCTCTTGCTGCCCGGTATAGATGACGCTAGGACCCGGTAATGAGGCCGTGGCCAGGCTGTTGAAAAACACTGATCTAGTATAGTGACCATGATTTATAGTAATGTGACCATGATCTATAGTAAAGTAAATAAAAGGGATTGCAGCGCCCCTAGCGGAGCATTTAAAATATAGAATAAGAAACTCGACAATAAAGCGAGATAGAAGAAAAATGTCAATTACATATTTGTTGAAGATTATCTAAGTAAGGATCGTTCGTGCGAAATGCATATATGGAAGGCAACAAATACCTATTAAAAAGTCATATCATCATAGACTGACTAAAGACCTAAATGTATCTTTATCCTCTTTAGATGCCTTTGTAGAGGATGTTTACTTAATCTGTCAAAAGTGACTTTACCCAAACTTAGGGTACTCGATATTTCGACCTTTTGGTCTAAGAGCAATAACACAGGATTAAACTGTTTAAATACAACTCAGTTTATTAGGGACTTGACAGAAATTGCAGCAGCTTGCTGTTTAAAGTAACGGACAACATAATATACTAATTGTTATTGAACACGCCCAGAGTAGATGACAATTACACAAGCTAATACAGTATACTAGGTTGGTGATAATGAGATGTAAATGCTTACATGGATAAGCAATTGCAAAGTTTATATACTTACTCCGGCATTATGTTGCTTCGCCCCCGTACTGCGGTCAAACCCCGAATACTAGACTCGGTACTTACGTATTAACGCCACCGCAGCTACAGATTTGGCGGTTTTTAAGTGCCGCCAATGTACACCTAAAATTTTTGCGACAAATCATAAAATGAAACACTTTATTTAGAATCAAATTAAGTGCCGCCAATCTACTCCTACAATTTTTGCGACAAATCATAAAATAAAACACTTTATTTAAAATCAAAACACTTTCAAAATTCAAAACACTTTATTTAAAAACAAAGTAGTCAATCGGATTTCGGTGGAAAATGGGCCGATATAGAGTTTAACATAGATTCAAAACAGTCTCTATTTTCTTTCACCTGATGCTGTCGCCATATGAACTCTGATAAATAAGAATCCAAAAGATAACTGCGTGCTCGCGCGAACAACAAGATTGCTCTTTATTGGCGCATTAGCGTAACGCGGTGGCGTTAATACGTAAGTACTCTAGACTCTTCCTAGACAACGTTGTATCGAATGGAGTTTCCTTCCACTCACTACTAGAATCCTACAACGTCTACTCAAGAACTCTTCTTTCATTCCAAGAACCTTGAAACTCCCAGGATTCGAAAGATATCCATTATACCGTAAACATCTCCATTCATCCTATTCTACCGTAGGAACGCAGAAAATGATGATTAGGTCAGTGAGTGGTCTTACAACCAAACCTGTTAGGATGGTTAGTTTAAGGAAACATAAATTGTAATGCAAATTGGAGGCAATAATAATCGAAAAGTTATTTAAACCTCACAAATGTGACATGGTGATATCTGCAGTACTTGTCAAAGTTCGGGGTTATATTTTTTCTCGAAATCAAGTCTGCATTTGCTGCTGATGGAGGGCATTTTGAATGGGTTGTACATCAGATTCCTGTGCATGAAAGTGTTTATTTTAGCATTTCGTTTGCTATCCTACCTTTTTAACTCTCCGCTTAGGGCGCTGCAATCACTCTTATTCAGTATTGCATGGTCACATTAGTCTAGATGTACTTAAATTGTACACTTATGTATCTTTCCTTGCAGCGCTATTGTGTGAATAATGACATCCTAAGAACTCGGTATGTATACAGGGTGTCCCAAAAAGATTGAAACGCGCTTTAATTCTTTACCTGTTGGAGATAAGTGGACAATGTAAATTTCAAAAATGTTAAAAGTAAGGTAGGAAATATGACTACGTTAATAAAAAAGTCCCCTCCCCCCCATTAATTTTCAAAAGTTACACTTTTTAAATTTTTATACGACCCACTTAGAAAAATTTGGTCAATCAAAAAAATTGCATTTCTAATGCAACAAGATCATTAAAAAAATCGTAAAAGGGAACAAAAAGGGAGCTAATGCAATTGTTCAGTCAATGACTGGTTGTGATCATAACATATATTTCTATGACTCTGATACAAGAAAGAGCGTCGATCGAATGGGTGTTTGTGCTAATTATTGCTTAACGAATATGGACCTACTGGAGAACTAATAAACTTGTTCATCCATTATGTGGTTAAAATGTTCTCCCTCTTTTCCTGGCTATGCTATTGACACCAATTACACTTATTTACGCGTTTAGTGTTTCTCTTATGGTGAATGGTGTTTTTCATGCAGTTATCAATCTGAATTCAAAATTTGGATAAAAAAAGTTGAGAGAAAGAGAGAGGTCGTTATTATTCAAGCAGTGTTGTTAAGCGAAAGAGTCTTGTTTTCAAGTAGTGTAGTTGTTACTCATTTTGAGTAGTAAAAATGTTATAGAGAAAAACGAAATCTGACTACAAATGTCAGAAAAAGTATCTGAACAGTTGACAGTCATGCCGAGCTACAGACCCGAAATGCTGAGGTTGTGCGCCAGTCTTCATATATATTAGGTCAAATGTTGGTCTTTGGAATAAGATTCAAAGTACCTGGTTTCCTCCTCCTTAAGCTTTTGTTAAAATTGATGTAATTTTAATTATAACAATAATAGAGGTGTGAATAAATGATAATTTATTTTAAAAGTTACAAATGTAGATTTTAATGTGTAGTGATTTGATTTAATGATTATATAAAGGAACTCGGGCGACGAGGTAATGGTGGACTTTGTGGCTACAATGGCAATGTACAAATACTACGATTTGCGACCACTTTAATTAAGATCAATAATTTAATCAACTAAATGTATATTTAACAAGAAAGATCAATACTGCTTAAAGCATTGATTATGAAACATTTTCGAACTTCAATGCAATTTTGTTTAAACATCTCTAAAATTCAATACATTCCTAAGTAATATTTTAAAACTTATCGCAATACTACATTATTTTATAAGATTTGAAAACTTAAACCTTCATCGAAAAAAATGAACTTCATTCAAATGACGGCATTGAAATATAAATTGCCTGGTGTAAACATCTCTAAAATGCAATACATTCCTCGTTAATATTTTTAAAATCATCAAAATACTACAATAATTTATTATATTTGAAAACTTCATCGAAAACAACTGATATTCATTCAAATGACGTCATAGAAAAATAACACGTCTGGCTCTCTCTATAAAAGCAACATTTCATTCATAATATTTTCCCAATCATTTCATTCATCACAGTACTAAAATAATTTATTTTATTTAAAAACTTAACACCATGCAGCTATATGTTATTGAACTCTATGCTTAAAACTTCATCGAAAAAAATCGTCCGTGTCTGTAAAATCAATGAATATTTCATTCATATCAGCCATGCAGACTCCATGAGCTAAATACTTTTAACTTAAAAAATACAGCAATTCTTATACAACTCATCCTACTCATTTTGTTGTTTATATTTTGCATAAATGAAAAATAGGCTTCGTTATAAAAATAATCAAATTTGGATGATCATTTAAACTCAAATATATTGTCATTGCGTTGTTTCAGTATATAGATGCACTGAATTTAAGCAAAAATAAAGTGGTTTTAGGACGAATACGACATTCAATATGAATTAAAGAGAACTTTAAAAATCACGATTTTGAGACAAGAGGGATGCCATATTTTATTTTGAAGTGGGTCACGTGATCTTTCATATCATGGTCACGTGATCGCTTCATATAAGAGAAGTAGTTATTATTTAAATTTTTATTTAAAAAACTACAGAATATATTTTGCTGAATTTTTTTTATATATTTTATGGAATAATTTGAATATTACCTAACATTTTCGAATCAATTTATGAATTTTAAATCCGCTTAAAAAGTGTTTGAAAAATTAAGTCCCATAGGATTCAATTTATTTCATTTTTTCAACTCGGGTTCAGTCCAAAATCAATTGAGTGTTATTGTTCATTTATATTCCCATAGGTCCGGTCCTACTGACCGTCTGAACAACATACTAAAATTTCATTTTGATTAAGTCATTTTTACGGCAATTATAGTGCTAACGGACAGACAGACAGACAGACAGATTGAACAAAGTCATAAACACTTTTCAACTTTGTTGCAAAGTGTTAAAAAGGATATCCACCCACTTAATGTTTAACCACCACAGTATCAGCCAGTGATTTTAAAAAAAAGCAAATGCTTTTTTCAAAATATACTATTTTAGTGCATTTACTACATATAAATAAATGTTTTGAAGTATTGATAACTATGTCTGATGATTATATTTGTTAGACAGCATTTTTAGCAGCTCTTGTCAGGGTCTAACAGTAGTCTACTACCAAGTTTATTGTCTATATTTCGTGCTAACTTGCAATACCTTGATAAAATGCATCAGTGCATTAATCTCTGACATCTACCAACTGCCCGTCTGCTGTCAATTTCTCGTTTGCTGTCAACTCCACATTTACAGGCAACTGCCCGACTGCAGCTAACTATCCGCTTGCTGGCAAGTGTCCGACTGCTGGCAAGTATCCGACTGCTGGAAAGTATCCGACTGCTGGTAATGGTCCTCCTGCTGGAAACTAACTATTCAACAATTTATAACAACTATCTAGAACAACTATCTTCTTAAACATATGCGCTCTATATTTTACGTATTTCGATCAAAAATAATCACTTCTAAAGAAGATACGTTTTAACACTTTACAACAAAGTTGAAAAGTGTTTATGACATTGCTCATTCTGTCTGTCTGTCTGTATGTCCATCCGTTAGCACGATAACTGCCGTAAAAATGGTTTAATCAAAATGAAATATTAGTATGTTGTTTAGACGGTCTGTAGGACCTATCTGAATATAAATGAATAATATCACCCAATTAGTTTTGGATTGAACCCGGGTTGAAAAAATGAAATACATTGAACCCTATGGGACCTAATTTTTCAAACAATTTTTAAGCGGATTTAAATATCATAAATTGCTTCGAAAATTTTAGGTAATTGTCAAATTATTCCATAAAATATATAAAAAAAATTTCAGCAAAATATATTCAGTAGTTTTTTAAATAAAAATTAAAATAATAATTACATCTCTTATGTAAAGCGATCACGTGACCATGATATGAAAAGATCACGTGACCCACCTCAAAATATAATATGGCATCCATCTTGTCTCAAAATCGTGATTTTTAAAGTTCTTTTTAATTCATATTGAGTGTTGTATTCGCCCTAAAACCGCTTTATTTTTTCTTAAATTCTGTACATCTACATACTGAAACAACGCAATGATAGTGCAACATACTATCATTGATAACAACGCAATGATAGTGCAACATACTGTGCATCTACATACTGAAACAACGCTATGAAGGTGCATATTTGAGTTAAAATGGTCATCCAAATTTAATTATTTTTACGACGAAGCCTATTTTTCACTTATGTAAAACGTAAACAGCAAAATATATAGGATGAGTTGTATAAGGATTGCTGTATTTCTTTAACTCAAAAGTATTTTGCTCATGGAGTCTGCATAGCAGATATGAATGAAATATTCATTGATTTTACAGAGAGAAGGACGATTTTTTCGATGAAATTTTAAGCATAGAGTTTAATTACTTGTATCTCCATGCTCTTAAGTTTCTAAATAAAATAAGTTATTTTAGTACTGTGATGAATGAAATGAATGGAAAAATGTTGTAAATGAAATGCTGCTTTTATAGAGAGAGCCAGGCGTGTTATTTTTCCTATGACGTCATTTCAATGAATGTCCGTTGTTTTCGATGAAGTTTTCAAATATAATAAATTATTGTAGTATTATGATGATTTTAAAAATATTACCGAGGAATGTATCGCATTTTAGAGATGTTTAAACCAGGCAATTTATATTTCAATGCCTTCACTAAAATGAAGTTAATGTTTTAATAAAATTGCATTGACGTTGGAAAGTGTTTCATAATCAGTGGTTTAAGCATGATTGATCTTTCTTCTAATACTTTCCAAGACAGTTGAAAAGTGTTTATGACTTTGGTCATTCTGTCTGTCTGTCTGCCCGTTTGCACGATAACTGCCGTAAAAATAACTTCATCAAAATGAAACTTCAGTATGTTGTTCAGATGATATTTGGGATACATGGGAATGCAAATAAATAATATCACCCAATTAGTTTTGGATTGAACCCGGGTTGAAAAAGTGAAATACATTGAATCCTATGGGACCTAATTTTTCGAACATTTTTAAGCGAAGTTAAAATTCGCAAATTGCTTTGAAAATGTCAGGAAATATTCAAATTATCCCATAAAATATATAAAAAAAATTGAGGAAATTTTGTTCGGTAAGATTTTAAAATAAAAATTAAAATAATAATTACACTCATATTATATGAATAGATCACGTAACTCATTTCAAAATATAATATAGCATCCATCTTTTTTCACAGTGTCAAAATCGTGACTTTTAGAGTTCTTTTAAGTTTATATTTAGTGTTGCATCCGTCCTAAAATCGCTTTATTTTTGCCTGATATCTATGCAACTATATTTTACACCAACGCAATTACAATCTTTTTGAGTGTAAATGATCATCAAGCTTTGATTATTAATACAGTGAAGCCTAATTTTAACGTATGCAGAATGTAAGTAAAGTAAATTATTGTAATAATGTGAGTCATTTGAATGAAGTTCATTTCTTTCGATGAAGTTTTAAGTTTTCCAATATAATAAATTAATGTATTATTGTTATAATTTAAAAAATATCACCGCTGAATGTATCGTAATTTGGAGATATTTAAATAAAATTGTATTGCTTAATAAGTGTTTAATAATCAATGTTTTATGCATGATTGAACTTTCTTGTTTTTAAAGGTATCCCAGTAATCTACAGATCAAGAGCAACAAAAATACCATAGACATGTAGAGAAACAAGAAGTTGACAACAATTTGCTCGATAGAGTTTTTGATTGAATTAAGCCAAAGGCTAATGAATAATTGCTAGAGATTCAATGAAGGGAGCAAATCAAGAATACTGAAAGAAAAGAATGAGAAATAAAATAGGTTGTATTATTTGAGACGTGCTGTGGGATTCAGAGTTCAATTGGGAAGAAGAGAATTCAAAAATTGAAGGGAGTACTCTCGTAACCCAGCCTTGTTTTATGAGAATACTTTCGTAACCCACCCTTGTTTTATGAGAATACTCTCGTAACCCACCCTTGTTTTATGAGAATACTCTCTTAACCTACCCTTGTTTTATGAGAATACTCTCGTAACCCACCCTTGTTTTATGAGAATTTTCTAGTAATCCACCCTTGTTTTATGAGAATTCTCTCGTAACCCATCCTCGTTTTATGAGAATACTCTCGTAACCCACCCTTGCTTTATGATAATTCTCTAGTAACCCACCCTTGCTTTATGAGAATTCCCTCGTAACCCACCTTTGTTTTATGAGAATAATCTCGTAATCCACCCTTGTTTTATGAGAATACTCTCGTAACCCACCCTTGTTTGAGAATTATCTCGTAACCCACCCTTGTTTTATGAGAATACTCTCGCAATCCAAGAATTTTCGTAGCCAATAATTGGGAAAAAGATAATTCTCAAATTTACGAGAGTACTGTCTTAACCCGGCGAAAGTACCCTTGTTCGAGAGTATTCTCGGACAAAAGTACACAAACCCTGGCCATATCCGGCCAGATAAATGATTTTATTCGGCTGGCTGACAACTTACCGTATAAAATTAACAAGGAAGATCAATCATGCTTAAAGCATTGATTATGAAACACTTTACAACTTCAATGCAATTTTATTTAAACATCTCTAAAATTCAATACATTCCTAAGTAATATTTTAAAACTTATCGGAAGAACTACATTAATTTATTATATTTGAAAACGTAAACTTTCATCGAAAAAAAGGAATTTCATTCAAATGACGGCATTGAAATATAAATTGCCTGGTTTAAACATCTCTAAAATGCGATACATTCCTCGGTAATATTTTTAAAATCATCATAATACTACAATAATTTATTACATTTGAAAACTTCATCAAAAACAACTGACATGCATTTAAATGACGTCATATAAAAAATAACACGCCTGGCTCTCTCTATAAAAGCAGCAATACATTCATAACATTTTCTCATTCATTTCAGTCATCACAGTACTAAAATAATTTATTTTATTTAAAAACTTAAGACCATGGAGCTACAAGTAATTAAAATCTATGCTTAAAACTTCATCGAAAAAAAATCGTCCTTGTCTGTAAAATCAATGAATATTTCATTCATATCAGCCATACAGACTCCATGAGCTAAATACTTTTAACTTAAAAAATACAGCAATTCTTATACAACTCATCCTACTCATTTTGTTGTTTATATTTTACATAAATGAAAAATAAGCTTCGTTGTAGAAATAATCAAATTTGGATCACCATTTAAATTCAAATATATTATCATTGCGTTGTTGCAGTATGTAGATGCACAGAATTTAGCCAAAAATAAAGCGGCTTTAGGAGGGATACAACACTCAATATGAATTAAAAAGAACTATAAAAATCACGATTTTGAGACAAGATGGATGCCATATCTCATTTTGAAGTTTGTCACTTGATCCATTCATACAATGGTCACGTGAACGCTTCATATAAGAGATGTAATTAATATTTTAATTTTTATTTAAAAACCTACTGAATGTATTTTGCTGAAAATTTTTTTATATATTTTATGAGATAATTTGAATATTACTTAAACTTTTCGAAGCAATTTGTGAATTTTAAATCCGCTTAAAAAATGTTTTTAAAATTATATCTCATAGGGTTCAATGTATTTCAATTTTTCATCCTGTTTCCAATCCAAAACTAATTGGGTGATATTATTCATTTATATTCCCATAGGTTCTACTGACCGTCTGAATAACATACTAAAATTTCATTTTGTTTAAGTCATTTTTACGGCAGTTGTCGTACTAACGGACAGACATACAGAGAGAATGAACAAAGTTATAAACACTTTTGACCTTTGTTATAAAGTGTTAAAAATAAGGAAAAATATTTAAAAATTCTGTATTTTGTTCAAAATTCATTCGATGCTCTTCATGATAATATTAATGCAGATGTGCAGTTAAAATTAATAGATTCTCAATTAGATAATATCGTGATTAAAACATGGGGATATTATTATATTTTTAGTATTATTAGTATTGTAATACAGCAATTGTCGTTATGGACAGTCACTTGATACACTTTTTTATGCAATCTGGCGGCCACCTGTAAAAAGCAAGCATCCTAAACTATATTAAAATAAGCACTACCTAATGATGACACCTTGTTTTTGGCATTTTAATTATTTATTAAAATATTATTTTTACTTTAATTTCCTATTTTACAGTCCCAATTAAATATATTTTCATCTAACTCAAGCTGAGTAAAATGACAGCGTGAGATCCTTCTATAATTAATTTTATAATTAATTAATTATTAAAACTAGGAATCTTCGTAGGGAATAAAAGTGTACTTATTGCATCTTCTATTCCACAAAAATCCCAAATTGAAATCCACCAATATTAAATCATCAAGATGATTTCATTTAAATGAAGAAAAATGAATAATCGCGGAGACTAATAAAAAATAACAATTTGAAATATTAAAGCACTTAAAGATGGGAGAAAAACTGCGGAGACTAATTATAAGCTAATGCGTATTACCTTGGGGTCTAGAGCTTTGAAAGATAATTCGAATCAAATAAGGTCATCATCAGTTATTAGTTTTTTTCAGTTAGTATTAAAACTAATAATATACTGAATTTATTAAAATTTCCGGTAGTTATTAAACTTACATGTAGTTTACTAGACTAAATAAACTTACATGTAGTTTACTAAATTAATAAACCTATCGGTATTTTACTGAACTAAATAAACTTACCTGTAGTTGAACTTTACTCAACACTGTGCAACTTGAATTCGACAAGCGTTTCAGTACACAAAAATAACAATTTGGAATATTAAAGCACTTAAAGATGGGAGAATAATTGCAATGACTAATTATAGGCTAATGCGTATAATCACCGTGGTGTCGAGAGCTTAGAAAGATAATTCGAATCAAATAAGGTCACCATCAGTTACTGCTTTTTTTTCAGTTAGTATTAAAACAAATAATATACTGAATTTATTAAAATTACCGGTAGTTATTAAACTTAAACTTTCTTACATGTAGTTTACTAGACTAAATAAACTTACATGTAGTTTACTATATTAATAAACCTGCCGGTATTTTACTGAACTCAATAAACTTACATGTAGTTAAACTTTACTCAACACTGTGCAACTTGAATCTGAATCGCATCTCATTAAACAAAAATTCCAATTTGAAGTGTACCGACATTAAAGCATCAACATAATTGCACTTAAACACGGGAGAATAACCTCACAGACTAATTGCGGGGTTATACTTATAATGACCGTGGTGTCCATAGCTTAGAGAGATAATGCGAATCAGATGAGATCGCCTGAAAATAAGGCAGTGGGAATATTGGAATGTGTCATAAATAATCGGTTAAAAGTCGTCGCAATGTGTCAAGTCATAAGCTATAATCTATGTAGTGGGTTATGTTACACAGTAGAGAGGTCGAGGTTAATAAAGAATTGATCTCAGAGGAAGAAGGGGAATAAATATAGCAAGGTTGTGTTTAACGATGGGGTTAATGTTCTTGTAAATTAGGTTGCATGATAAATTGTTGTGGAATAATTTATAAGGTCATTAAATGGAATAAATTATTGGCTTATACGTATATACGTATAAATCTTTTTGTTTTAACACTTTCATTAACGTATCAAAGTATAACAATAAAATTTATGATTTTTGCAATTTAAAGAAACTTAAATATGCAAAACATAACTAAAATATAGTTTTAATCTAAATTTATACTGAATTAATAAATGCTGGTGATATTTTATTTTACGAATATGGAAATATACATTTGGCTGGGGGCTACGGTTACTATCGTATGCAAACTATAAGAGACGCATTTTGGCTTCTGAAATGTCTTAGGAGATACATTGGCTTCATTAATATGTTTTTTGCCAAGCGATTCGCGGGTAAATTTTTTTATAATACATATACTATTATTAATAATATAACCATCTTGATTTATCTGTCTGTTTATCTATATATCTCTGGGTAACGCTGCTATAAACTGTTGCCAAACGTATTTCAGTCAAGGATAAATATTTCAATTTAGATACTAATCCAGACCATCAGCATTTTCATAACCCTGCACGTGAACATTAAATTTTTTCGACCAACCATTGACTTTCCACGTTCACTGCTGCTTGAATTCAGTGTTCATATTGAAAACTGGAGTTTTCGTCTTAGCTAATTAAATTTTTGCTTGAACGCAGTTCGTTTTTTCTTATTATTATTTTTCCCTTTGAGTGATGTCAGCAGATTTAAATTTATATTTAAAAAGTGTTGTGACACGTCACAACACTTTTTATTTATTATTCCAAATTAACATTTTTTTTATAAATCATTAAATATTTATTTTACTTAATTTATTATTCCAAATTATTCTATTCAAAATTGCTTTTATTTTATATATCCATTAATAGGCCAATTATCTCTTTTATTAAATTAAATTATAACGCACGGTTGTATTCATATTCATGTACAGTCCACGCCCTCTCTCTTAGTGCGTTGAAACGACATCCTTTTTCCCTTTGATGATTGGCAAACGAATCTCCCTGTTCAGCGAGAATTTAGTTTTTGTCTGATGGCAACTTCCTGTTAGGCGGGAAAATTCTTCCTGTGTGCAAAAAGTGCTATCTCACTCTCTTCTCTCGAAAATTGGTGTAGCGTGAAGGTGATATTTGGGGTCCCCTTCTGGGGACCTTGACCTTATTCTGAGATGCCTCGTGCTTATTTTTTTAGCCATTTTTGTTCATTGTGTGAACTTTAAAGTACTGTAAGAATGCAATCATTACGTTTTGAAATCAACATAATTGTTTGGTGTTTATGTTTATGAATTGAGTATGAATTTCTTGAATTTATTTCCTGTAATATATATATTTTACAAGGTGAAAATGTAGGAGTGTGAGATTGTCAAGTGGATTCTTGTAATTGATTACTACACCAAATATCTGACTGATTAATATTTAATAAATTATTGAGACAAGTTTGAGAATTTTATCAATTTGACAGCAGCATTTGTCACTATGGATATTTTTCTGTGGATTTCAATTTTTTGCCAATTACTATTAAATTATATGATTCTGCAAGAATAGTTGCGTCTGTGGCTATGCATTTTGGATTTTTAGCAATATTTATTGGAATCGTAATGTTAGTGATAAATTGACATAATTAAAAAAATCATCTATCATCTGCTTTTGATGAATATTTCACAAAAGGGAATTATATTCAGGATATTGGAGATTGGTTAACAAGGTCATCATGAAGATTGAAATTTCAGCCACATTTTCCTTGGGCTGTGTTACATATTATAATTTGGACCCGAGCTCTGCTATTATATTGTTTTCTTCTTCAAAATGAATTTGAACTAAGTGCAGTAGAAAAGGAACTATTGAGGTGGCCATCATCATTGTCGAATATGTGACTTTGCACATACTATTGAAGCATATTCACCAAAAAAAATATGAGACAATTTATTTTATAATATTAATATCTTTTTTTTTTTGGTTTCAGATCCTGAACACAGGTATTTTTTTTATGTTATATTTAATTCATATTATGTTGCTTAAGCATTTGTAGGTAATTTTAAGGCGCTCACATACAAGTATGGTTTAATAATTAAATTTAACACAACGCAATTATTATTGATATTCCAAATTTTATTTCCTACTATACGATCCCCTTCCATTAAGTAACTAACTTTTAATTAATTAATTTTCCCTTGTAATTGTATGTGAGTGTCCGACCCAATCAGGTGTTGAGATATGATCGTTCAATTGATTTTATTTTCTTTAATTAGTCTTTTGAATGGTTGTATCACAGCAAAAAGATTGAACAAAAACAAAACAGATAACAAAATAGTTCTTGACATTGAGAACAAATTTTATTTCACAAACGTGTTGGCCAATGGAAAATGAAGAGGGTAGAAAGGAAAATACACGTTGGTTAAACACAGAAAGAGTGAGTAGATTGCAAGAACGCCGAAGTCAAGACTCTTTGGAAAAAATTCGAAGAGAAAAGGCTGAAGCATATAGGCCGCAAATTGAGCAGGAAACACTACAGCACTCTCAAATTCACCGCCAAATTGATAAAAATGTCGCCAAATGGGGGGTAATGATTTGAAAATTTTGAATTCCGTCGTATGATGGGCATACCTTCAAGCATACTGTATGACGCTAGAACCGTAGACAAAGAACATATCTTGAGTAAGTTTTAAAAACAAATAAATTCACACTAGTCTTACGAACACATATTTTCTGGGTAGCTGATACTATGTTATATTTCATGATAATTATTTATGGATTAATGTAAAGAATAAACATGAAATAAAACAATGTACAATTATGAGAGTAGTTATTGACAAAACGTCTTCTTCTTCGACTAAGAAAAGCCAGATCTGTAATGATCATTTGGCCTCTAAAAATGAAAAATATTTCTATTATTTTAATTTCTCGGTACATTCATTACATCATTTTAAAATTTGAAGAGAACAACTTTTCGACACACTGAAGTGCAGTAACATAACCAGGAAAAAGATAAAAATTAAATTTCTAGCTATCAGCCGAAACTAAATCTGAAATGATCGTCTGGCCTATAAAAACAGCAGAACATAATTTTGGTAGATATATTACTCCCATCAAAATGAAATTAATTCTACTATTTTAATTTCTCGGTACATTCATGACATGATTTTAAAATTTGAAGAGCACAACTTTTCGACACACTAAAGTACAGTAATATAGCCAGAAACAAGATAAAAATTAAATTTCTAGTAAACAGCCAAAACGAGATCTGAAAGGATTGGCTGGCCTATTTAAAATAGCAGAGCATAATTTTGGTAGATATATTACTCCCATCAGAATGAAAATAATTCTGATGGGAGATCTTCTTCTGACAAGATCTTCTTTTTCGACTAAGAAAAGCCAGATCTGTAATGATCATTTGGCCTCTAAAAAATGAAAAATAAATCTATTATTTTAATTTCTCGGTACATCTATTACATAATTTTAAAATTTGAAGACCACAACTTTTCGACACGCTGAAGTACAGTAGCATAACCAGGAAAAAGATAAAAATTACATTTCTAGCTATCAACCGAAACGAGATCTGAAATGATCGTCTGACCTATAAAAACAGCAGAACATAATTTTGGTAGATATATTACTCCCATCAAAATGAAAATAATTCTACTATTTTAATTTCTCGGTACATTCATTACAGGATTTTAAAATTTGAAGACCACAGCTTTTCGACACACTAAAGTACAGTAATATAGCCAGAAACAAGATAGAAATTAAATTTCTAGTTATCAGCCAAAACAAGAACTGAAAGGATTGCCTGGCCTATTTAAAACAGCAGAGCATAATTTTGGTAGATATATTACTCCCATTAGAATGAAAATAATTCTACTATTTTAATTTCTCGGTACATTCAGTACATGATTTTAAAATTTGATGCTCACAACTTTTCGACACACATAACCGGGCAGTAACATAACCTGGCAGTAACATAACCAGGAACAAGATATAAATTAAATTTCTAGCTCTCAACGAAAACGAGATCTGAAATGATCATTTGGCCTCTAAAAAACGGAAAATAATTCTACTATTTTAATTTCTCGGTACATTCATTACATCATTTTAAAATTTGATGTGCACAACTTTTCGACACACTGAAGTGCATTAACATAAGCAGGAAAAAGATGAAAATTAAATTTCTAGCTATCAACCAAAACGAGATCAGAAATGATCGTCTGGCTTATAAAAACAGCAGAACGTAATTTTGGTAGATATATTATTCCCATCAAAATGAAAATAATTCTAATATTTTAATTTTTCGGTACATTCATTATATGATTTTAAATTTGATGGGCTCAACTTTTCGACATCATGTAACAGTAACATAACTAGTAACAAGAAAAATATTAAATTTCTAGCTATCAATCAAAGTAAAACAAAACAAGCAAAAAGCAACAAAAAATGCATTAAATGCTCAACAAATTCACGAACAAGTCAAACATATTCTCAAAACTCTGACGTATACATAATGCTTTAAAAAGAATATAATATATTTCATATAACGCAATTCACTCGATCACTAAAGCAACATGTTTATATTCCTTAATTCTTCTTCGACCTATGAACAAGATAAAAAGCGTCTGATCTACCCGAAAGTATAAGGTAACTGTTTTGACGTACCTAACAGTGCCATCCAATTTAAACCAGAACCCAATGGGGCCGACATCCACAGGGAAACGTACCATCCTTCCCTTATCACCAACTCCTCGGAAGGACTTACACACCCACATATCAAACGCGTCAGTACTTCTCGCGAGCAAGGGGACAGTTTGAACAGAGCCGGGAATCAAACTTGTGTCATCGGAGTGCAATCCCTATGCACTAACCACTGTGCTGTCTCACCCCTATATACTATAATTGGGCATTTCTAGAAGAACCGAGATATATAGCAAAATAACAAGTTTTAGTCCATATTCTAGATTATTCCATATGTCACCAAAAGTTGCCAATTTGGCAGTTTTCTCAGAATTATTTCTGATGAATCCATATATTTGACGAAATTATTAACTTTCGCTCACTATTCTCCGTTTTTTCCAACTTCGTCCAAAATCGGCACCTTGACAGTTTTCGTAAAATGTTTTATTTAAGATAGCCAAATCTGTTGCATTATAAAGAGAACTGGCCCCTCGCCGTAATGGAAATTGATCCCTATATATGTGATTTTTCGGAGTGAAGAGATTTCATTCAATGTAGGAGATAGGTAACTTCTTCAATACAAATAAATCTGACCTATAGGAAATATTAATGCATGAGAAAGCAGATTTGAATTTATGAATTCCAAAAGTTTTTTTCTTTGATGTCCCAAAATTTGAAAAAATGTTAACCCCTTTAAGAATTTATGCATTTATATTGTTTTGGAAAACAATAAACCTTAGCAATAAACAGACTCATTCCATGCCGATGAAAAATGATGCAGACGATATAAACTGTTTCTCTGGTCCCACCCATGACGTTCAATTATACCCCAAGAATCTTTTAAAAGAGAATATTATTGATTGTTTATGAAGATTCCTTTGCGGATGGGATTTAAAATAGGAAAATTGAGCGTTTTTCTTATGCATGTCATATGAAGGCTGAAGGGTATATATATATTAAAAATAAATTTGTGACGGAACTTACAGATTGTGGTAAATGGTCTTTACACTTCATTTTCGACATAAGTGCTAAGAATTTTTATTTCTTTTGCACGCTTGCTTCGAACAGTTATAAGAATTTTCGGTAAAACCGGAAGTGGCATCTCCAGAACAGGAAGTGAAAATTCTAAGTGAACACTCGACTCCGTTCGAAATTCGATGCTGAATCCATATCGGACATGATCTAATCTCTATCTATAGTCAATCTTGAGAAACAGATGTTGAAAGAAAAATGTAAGTTTTTTTAAATCGGGAACTGCCATATCTAGTACCGGAAGCGTAAATCATTAGAAAGACACCCTACTACCCGAATCCGCAGGCAGACTCCTACTCCCACTAAAATTTAATGCTGAATCTATATCAGTCATTACATAAGCTATATCTAGAGTCAATCTTATGTTTCAAAGAACATTTTTGAAGAAGTTGAAAAAGGAAACGGAAGTGGAAATTTTTAGTTAATCTGTCAACTTACGCCAGATTTTAATACCGAATCTATATCAATTATTATCTAAGCCCTATTTTTAATCTATTTTTAAAAATAGATGATTAAAGGAAAAGAAAAACTTTTGAACAGCAAATGTATAAAGAATTGGAAAAAAAATGCTTAGTGAGCCCTTACCCTGAATCCTTATCATTCATAGTCTAAGCTCTATTCATAATAGATTCTGAAAAATAGATACTGCTGGATCAAGACGGACGTTTGACGATCAACTTCCTCGAGCATCAAATTTCCGTTGATTGGCTTTGATTAATACTCTTATTCCCCCTGTATTTATTTGCATTTGATAATTTATTTTCATTTTCGTGTTATGAATATCGATTTACAACATCGTAAGGGTTCCAAGTACTGTACTGGAAAAGGCGCAATCCTCTTTTCTCTGAATCTAATAGTTCAACGTTTTACCAGTCACATACGTTTTTAAAAAGAAAAAAATATACCGATTGAAAACATAAAATACATGTCTTATCTTGTTAATATGAAGTTCACAGAAAATATTTCAAGCAGATATTATAAAACCTTAATAGAACCTCAAAATTGTATAATAGCTTCTTATATCAAATAAATAATGCTATTGGACAACCAGTTTAGATGCAAATTGCATTTTACCACTTTGAAAGACATACATCAATTGCAATTAACAAAAATTCAACTCCTTCAATATATGACTTTAGCTACAAATGTATGGATTTCAATAACCTTGTTCCCTTATAACAAATTAGATCACGTTTAGAACTTATTTTCCCTCTCTTATAACAAATTAACTATCTCTTGTTGCAAGTCAAAGCTCTCTTGTTACAAGTTAAAGCTCTCTTAGAAACTTAATATCGCTGTCTTATTACAGCAAATTTTAGCCCTCTTACAGCTTTATTCGCTATTTTATAACAAATTAGGTCTCGCTACTAATCTGACCTCGATCTCTTATAACAAATTAGAGCTCATTAGGACTTGATTTCTCTCTATTATAACAAATTAAAACTCTCTTGTTACAAGTTAAAGCTCTCTTATACCATGATATCTTTGTCTTATTACAGCAAATTGCAACCCTCTTACAGCTTTATTCGCTCTTTTATAATAAATTAGAGCTCGCTACTAGTCTGAGCTCACTCTATTTTAACAAATTAGAGCTCATTTAGAACTTAATTTCTCTCTATTATAACAAATTAAAACTCTCTTGTTGCAATGTAAAGCTCTCTTCGCTGTCTTATTACAATAAATTATAACTCTCTTACAGCTTTATTTCGTTCCTTTAAATCTAACATATTAGAACTCACTAATAATCTGATCTCGCCCTTTTATAACAAATTAGAGCTCTCTTACAAATCTTTAAATTTTCACTTTTCTCTGAATTTCTTTTAAATGAAGATAATTTTTGTCAAAGGGCTTATTTTACATTTTTTATTAAAATTAACCCTTTACATTTTTATTTGTCTCTGCTATTTTTTCTAAATGAAGATACGTTTTGTCAGACGATAACCTATTTAAAATTTAATTTTTCTTTGTATAGTTTTCAATGTAGAACCAAACGGAATATTACTATTTCCTTGAAATTCAAACATATGCAATTTGTCTTTTGTTCTTATTTTAATTAAAAATGTATCAAGCCATTTCACCACACGTATCAAGTTCTCTACTATTGCGGGACTTCCATATAATCACAGTTGGCTATTGTTAGTCTTATACCTTTAAAATGAAGAGTTTTTGTTTATGATAAACAATTATTCTATAAAAGTAAAAGTGCATCATTTTATGATTTAGACTATAAATGTTATTTAAAAATAAACCTTTGATTAAAAGAAAGAGAGGTTAAAAAAGCCATGTCTAACGTCTCTTGTACTTAAAAAATAAAGAAAAGTAAATTAATTTATAAGGAATCGAAACAAAATAAAAGTCTATTTTATATTGACACTAAACTTAATATTAATCCTGACGTCTGATATTGGACTACAAAATAGCAGAGTTTTTATAAACTGTTTAATAATTCGTTTGTAAATAGCTCGCAGACTTCTTGTTCAAAACGATAATTTCACGAGTTATTCACGAACATTTTAAAATTCGCCAAAAGTCGCCAGGATGGCACCATTTCGCCAAATTCGTCCACAAAGTCAAGCGACAGGAATCTTTCTGTAATAGCAGTTGGTAATTGTAAAAGTTTCTTTAAAATACATATCCATCTATTTAGGAAAAGAAATAAGAGGTATTTCTAACAATACTTTTTGAATACAATTGTTCTGTTGCCATATAGTTTATAAGATTTAAAAACCTATAAAATGATATGATAATGTTCATTGAAGTATTAATTAAGGAAAAATGCGGAAAATAAATGATTTCAGGCTTCAATTTATATAAACTAGTGTATGGCGCGACTGGTGTTTCTAATACGAGAAATTTTAGTATCTTGTTCTACAAATTTTACAAACATTTTTTTGAAAAATCGATATCTTAGGTCAGATAATTACAATTATAGGGTTTTACGCTGCACTTTAAGGAGCTTGAAAAATTATTTCGGTTGATACCATAATTGACAATGTACTACTCCCCAGGGGGACTGGTAACTTGCTCCCAGAAGGAGGCTAATACAGTTACGGTTATCGCGGTTATTTTTTACAGCCATGATTAAAACTATTAAGTCACGTAATCACTGAGCCATAACTAATTCTTTCCATGCATCATTATGTCAACATTTCCCCTATGCTGCCATGATTTTACTGTAATTAAAACAAATTCTATCTAGTTCTAGATTTATTGATAGCAAAACCGGTTATAGTAAAGTTTCGTCAAAATTCATTAATATTTGTGGCCGAGGTCAACACAAGAAATCGACCACAGACATACAGATAAACAGACATCACTCCAAAAACAGTCAAATCGAGTTCTGGTGGTCCTAAAACATATATTGGATATATTAATTTAACAAAATATCAAAATTGAAAATGCTTGTGAAAACAATACTTTCTCAATAATACGTATGATAAAGTAACAATATAGTTAAAAGTCAATAGTATTAATAAGTAACAAGGTTACAAAAATGTAACAGCTGCAGATAATGCAATTACTTTTACGCTGTTACTACGTAACGCATTACACTATGAATGAAACAAAATGTGTCGTATTCAATAGAATGGGTATTTATATTGTTTCTGAAATACAAGAAACACTAACAACAAGCCGACTAAAGCCTCGCCGATGAAAAATGATACATTCGTTATAAATGGCTTCTCCGCTCCGGACCTGACGTTCAATTATACCCAGAGGAACCTCTTAAAAGAAAATATTATTGATTGTTCTTGAAGCTTCCGGGCAAATGGGGCTTAAATTCGGAAAAGGGCATTTTATTGACGCTTGTCGTGCGGTGGCTGAGAAGATGGTATTTATAAAATTCTTCTCAATCGTGATGAAGACATAATGGTAAGGAACTGAACTTCATAGGCAGTTTTTGCAACTGATTAAATATTTTATTTTTCAATTACAGTGCATTTACATTATCATACTTCTAGCAGTTTTACCAGACGGTGCTCGTGAGATAAAATATATGCAAAATCTTGTTGTATTCTATATAATATTCTTCTTTTAAAAAGATTATAAAATATTATCTATTTATATATAAATATGTCTATTTATACAGGGTGGCCATAATTAAGCTGACAGTACTCAGAGTGTTTTGTAGCGCTATCTAATTCCGAGAATGGCGCCAAAATTTGTAGGAAGATTAAACAAGATTGGGGTACGAAGGAGTCCGCGAAAAAAAATTAGTTCCAAAAGTCACCGCTAGGGGAATATATGGCGCTGTGTAATAGAAAAGAGAGTTTTAAAAAATGCAAAATAAATAATGAAATAAAATTAGCTTTTATTTAGCACATTCAAATCAGGTTCAATGTGGTTGCCGTTTTTTGGATCACATAGTGCATTCTGTGCACAGCATTCACAACAGCAGAAAGTACCATGTCTGCAGGAATTTCCCGTAGAGTCCGTGATATGTTATACTGCAACATAGCCAAGTCCTGGATAACTCTTTGACAGACCTTGGACTTTAGGTAACTCCACAGCCAAAAGTTGCATGGGGTAAGATCAGGGGACCGAGGTAGCAATGCAATTGGAAAGCAGCGGCTAATGACTGTTGTGAATTTCTGCCGTAGCAGCTGCTGTACCGGCAAAGCAATATGTGGAAGGCTCCATCTTGCATGAAAATGATTTTCCCCATGCACTGTCTTTGCTGAAGTGCCGGAATGACAAAGTTGTTTAACATTTGGCGATATTTCGCTCTGGTAACAGAACAGGTTACAGGTCCTGTCGGGGTAATGTTCTCATAGAAGAGAATGGACCTATAATCATTTATTCATTTATTCAGGGACTACATAGGGTCAGGGATACATATAAGTCTATTTATATAATAAATTTGGAAGATATTTGCTAAAATAATTCAGATGACTTGAGAAATCGAAAGTACCAATGATTTCTGCAATCTTATATTCTAAGACCGTAATTGTCATAAAATAAACAAGAATATAATATGTTTATTTAAAAATATTTTTTATCAATCATTTTTTACTATTTAAGTCACATAAATTACATACAAATCGTCAGCTGTACAAATGCATTGGATTTAATTTCTTTGCTATGCAGCATAATATATAATTTTCTGAAAATTTATTTTCGGAAATTAATCGTCTACATAATGCGAATTCTATGGAAGATTTTTTTTGTGTATTGTACTAACATTTTTTGTGTATTGAAATAACGACAATCTCTAGTCAGCAGTAACTGATATAAAATAAACAGGATACAATACCGTTCATTTAAACATCGTTTTCTTTTAATATTTTTTTACTATTTAAATCGTATAAAATAAAAATAAAAATCGTCTTCCATATAAATGCATTTGATTTAATTCCTTTGCTAAGCAACATGGTATAATTTTCTTCAAATTTATTTTCAGAAATTAATCGACTGCAAAATACGATTTCTATGGAAGATTTTATTTTATACATGGTACTAACATATTTTATGTATTTTATTAACGACAATCTCTGGTCGGCAGTAGCTGATAAAAAGTAAAGAAGAATACAACACCGTTCATTTAAAAAAAAATTTTTCTACCAATCGTTTTTTGCTATTTAAATCGCAGAAATAAAATAAAAATCGTCCGCTGTATAAATGCATTTGATTTAATTCCTTTGCTATGCAGCATAATATAAAATTTTCTGAAAATTTATTTTCGGAAATTAACCGTCTACATAATGCGAATTCTACGGAAGATTTATTTTTCTGTATTGGATTAACATTGCTTGTGTATTTTATTAACGACAATCTCTGGTTGGCTATATATATTACAGCTATATTTTTGAAAACTCATTTTTTGGAAAAATAATGTGCACTTTTCAGCTTGTTTCATGCAGTTCCATTAACAAACTTGTTTCTAATTAATAAACCTACTTGATAAATTTGATTGTTTACAAATTCATATAAATCATAAAAACTTGTTTACATTTTTCTTACTGGCTGAATTTTTTTACAGGTTTATACATAGCAAAAATAAAATTCTATAAAATAATCGGCTCGTTACAGTGAACTTGTTTTATGCGATTCATATATTTACTTTTTTTTAATCTGTGATTATAGGAACATTTTATTTACAAAATCATTTCTGTTTCTTTTTGTGTCAAAAACGTGCAATATAATGATGACGTGTATATTAGCGTCTAGCAGAGTTTACCATTATACATTTTATAAGGAAAAATGAATTTTTGTTTACGTATCATTAAATAATCATTACTTTCCCTACATTCATTGTGAATTACATAGGGATAGTAATGTGAAAGGCTCAAAAATTCGAATTTGACTTTTCGATGGCAAGGAACAATTTAGGCATTCCTGAATTCTGTGCAACGTTTATATAAATAAAAAATGAAAGATTTTAAGCGAAAATTATGCATAAACTACTGTATGTACAAAACACCATCTCTATCATATCTGTTACAAATGAGTAACTATAGACCAAGACTAAGGATAAAGATAGAAGGTAACATATCACTAGAATGGAAAGGGGGATGAGAAGAATATAAGGATACAAAATTCACAACTAAAAGTATATAAATATAAATAAAAATAAAAAAGAAAACACGGCAAAAATGAGAAAAGGCATTAATAATTAGCTCAAGATAAAAGATGAAGACATAGAGAACAATCAATTGAAACTACACAAAAAATGGCGGTTAGTTCGAAATTGCATTCTCATCAGGACAGCCATACAATTCGAATTAAAACCGATAGAATAGCCAGTTTCTGACAATGGCGATAGTATTCAACTATAGACACCATATATATATATATATATATATGTATATATATATATATATATATATACATACACATGCATATATATATATATATATATATAAAGAAATTAAAATGTAATAGAAGAATAGTAATGTATCAAAAAATGGCCGGTGGGATTGTAACCCCAACTTCCCGGTTAAGCCAGCCTTATGTCATGACGACACACACGAAAGCCGATACACTGCCAAAAACCAAGTACTCAATACTTAAAACACAAAAGAAATGAAATTAAATGGAAATAAAATAAATAATTAAACTATTGCTTCATATACAGGGTGTATATAAACTGATGGTCAGAACTATGAGGGGTTATAGAACTCACCAAAACAAACAACTTTCACAATGTAATGTGGGGTCGAAAAGCTACCGGCGACTCGCGAGAGGGCGCTTTCTCTGGAGTGGATGAAACGTCGCGTCAAAATGGAGAACACAGTAAATCCGCATGCTACATGTTCCAGGTGCTACCAGCAAAGGTTATCCGTGAATGTGTGGGCAAGGACCAATTAATTGGCCCGTATATGTTACCAAACCGCCTAGACCGATAGAAGTATCTCACCTTCCTCCAGCAGGTGCTGCCAGATTTACTACGTATTGTACCAGCGAATCATCGAGTGATTATGTGGTTCCAGCACGGCGGAGCACCAGAACATTACACCAAGATTGTACGGAACTACCTGGACATTGCCTTTCCGAACAGATGGATTGGTCGTGCTGATTCCGTCACGTGACCTCCCAGATCTCCTGTCTGGATTCCGTGATCTGTCCTGTCTGGATTTTTCCCCCTAGGCACAGCTAAAAAGCGTCATTTCCGAGACGCCCATCGCGTCACTAGAGGACCTTCTCGCCCGAATTAGCGTCGCAGCTGCAGACGTTTGTGAAATGCTAGGAATCTTCCAAAGTTTACGCGATTCACTCCGTCGCCGCTCTGACGCCGGTCTCGCAGTTGGTGGTCATTCATGTGGGCATTTGGTCTAAACATTTTGTCAATAAATTTCCATTATTCATCTTCACTGTATTCGTCTTCACTTTACTCCATTTTGAAGCAACGTTTCGTCCACGCCCAGATAAAGCGCCCTCTCTCGGCTCGTCGGTTGCTTTCCGACCCCACATTGTATTGTGAAAGTTGTTTATTTTGGTGAGTTCTATAACCCCTTACTGTTCTGACAATCAGTTTATATACACCCTATATATATATATATATATATATATATATATATATATATATATATATATATATATATATATATATATATATATATATATATATATATATAAACACTATAAGACAATTACATTATTACACCTGTTAAAGTAATATAACAGCGAATCTTGATTTACGCATGCGCTAATGAGAAGTGCATTAAGGGGTTGTCTTGAATCAGTCTGGTTCAAATGGGTATCTCTTCGACGTTTTGGCATCTCTTCATATCTGTGTTTCTTGTCTGTCTTCTAGTATATCTTCATTCGGGTGCCTTCAATTGCACATATAAGGAAACTCGTCATTATTTTGCATTGTTTCCGTGAGCATTGCCTAGGCAAAAAAGCAGCTTTAAACGGGAATGAGAGGTCACCATCCCTCTCTGCCATTTTCTCGTAATATATCTGGCATTCCCCCCCCTCCACATTTCTTTTCGTTTAATCTTCTGTGTGTATATTTGTAAGTAGGTATTTTTGTTTATGGAAACGATATCTTGCGAATAGCAATATCTTATGAAGCAATTTGAAAATAAATTGGTACGATTATTAAAATCAGTAAATATTGGAATTCTATTAATTGTAAAAGTAATAAAATGTACAGAAGACTCACCAATTTTTGAGATAACTTTTGAAAAACTCATTAAAAATATCAGGATCTTTAATAATATTAAATAAATAATTATTGCATATGTAATTTTTTACTAGACAAGGTGCGACAAATTTCAGAGCGATAGTTTGATTGATTCCTTGTGGAGATGATGCACATTTCTCAAATAAATTAAAAATATCTAATGCCAAAATTAAACAGCAGAAATTACCGTCCAATATGCTCCGTTGCCATATGCAATATTAAGCGAGACATCGGCTAACGTCATTGTAACCGATCTAATTTGTTCCATTCAAAATGGAATATACTTTTCCGCAATAGGTCTTGAAACGTATATTGGAATCATAATATCGAATTCAAAACTGTTCGTCAAAACAATACATTCTCTTTAATATATTACATATTTGAAGATATCTTCCCCACAGATTCACTGTCCAACAAATTGTTGACAAAATAGCTGATTCTGGTTCAGGGACGGGCATACCGTGTAATCTAGCAAAACATGACAGCTGTATCTTACATACCACGCAGTAATTTCCACTTCCATATACGATGTATTGTCGGGAAAGAGAAAATCTGACGTGAGCAGCGCATGACTTTCTGTTGTGCGCAAAAAGAAGTTCTAATAATAATATTTAATATAATACTGCTAAATTGTTAAATTATACTTAATATACAGGACCGTAAACTGTACATAGTGGAACTCAATAACTTATATATTGCATTGTTTGCAGCTGATAACCCTCCAATTATTTATCTTTCGCGCGAGTTCCGTAAAATAATATTAATTAATATAATGCTAAATTGATTGCACAATTTTAACTTTAGCAATAATTCATTTATTAACAACATGAAATACTTACTTATTTAATTACAACAATTTTTCTTATTATTAATTATTCCTCTAGAGAGACAATGTGAGACCATTTGTTAAAATGCCTAAAATGTATTGACAACATGTATTATGTTTAATGGTCACATACCTTCAAGGCTAGCTTGGCTTGGCCACCAGCACGTACTTCGCCGATTATATTGTACTGCTTGCTTGAACACCCGTACTTATTTCATTCTTCTCTTATTTTGTTCTCTCCACATATCTAGTCGTTCTGTATATCCATCTAGTCGTTGTGTAAGTCTTAATGTCGAACTGTAAATCTGCTTTTTCACAAAGTATCCTCGTTCTTATGTCATAGGTTGTGGTTCTCTTTGCCTCAGGACTGACACTCCTCCTTTGCTCTCATTTGCAGCAATCAGGGTGACGCTACAAGTATATTCTCAATTGGTTAACCTTTTACCCAATGTCGTTGCTTCACCTTCTTAGATTCGTTCGACCCCCTCTGTCTTGACACACTTAAATTTATGGTTTTCTGACCTTTGGGTCAGCATGCTGTAAACTTTGACGTTATTCAGACTGGAGGTATTGTCTGATGTTTCAGACAAAATAAATTACTGGTATAAAACTGTCTCACAATACTTAGTGTGGGATCTATTTTTGGTCTCACATTTTCATTACAGCCACAAATTCATGTTCCCTTTCTTTCACATTGCAATAAGTTTAATTGCGTAAAATTATATAAATATTTTTGCTATATACTTATAAATTCTTATATAAATTCAAAATTACACAGAATTTACAATTTTAATTTAATTGTCGTTTTTATTTGGGGATTCACTGTATTTTCAAATGGCAGCGTTGCAAAAATGCCCAAAACTGAAGGATGGCACTGGCTTTGCTATTTGCTACGCCAAAAGTTACATATATTGATTACATACTATAAAACAAGTATATAATCAACACATGCAAGGATATAATTTTTTTTTCCTATTTTGGGGCCCATGTGCCTAGTTAGGGGCCTATTTGGGGCCTATTATTATATTTGAGGAACTATTTGCTAAAAAAAAACAGATTTTATTTTTTTTTTAAATCGTACCAAAATATAATCAGCACCAAGGCATTTCACAAGACATTTTCTTACCTATCGAATTTTGTGAAATTTCGTTAAATAGTTTTAAGTTAGAGTAGATACAGACGTTGCACATACACACAGACTGACGTATTTACAGGCGTCACGTTAATTACACATATGTCATCTTCATGTGCTAGAGATCTGGAAGCGAGAAGATCCGTCAAAGACTTCATTCATTTTCTCCTTATTCATTTTCTATTATTCATTTTCTCTTTTCCTTTTCATACCATTCTCTATACATTACCATGCACTGTAGAGAAAGTTAAATACAAATCGTAATGGCTCCAATCCGATGTAGACCAACCAATTTAGCGTAAACAACATCTTTCTTTTAGGGTGATTTGTCTTCTTTAGATATATTAAACATTTATAATTAAATTTATAATTATAATTAAAAATTCGTTTTTCTTTATTCCTTTAACAATTCATTAAATTGCGTTTAAGTGCACAAAATAACAATGATTGCTCTTTTAATTCAATGTTTGTTTTTATTTGTAACTGGATATTTTATATTTGATTTAGAGTGATACATGCACTGCACAGACAGACACACAGACAGACAGACACACACACACACACAAACGTCACGCTAAATGTTAATAGTTTTAATAGCTTTAATAGTGTTTCCGTATTCTAGAGGTCCCAAAATGTGTAGATCCGTCGAAACTTCGAGTTGCGATTTTCAGTATGATTCCAATACTTTCACTATACATTACCATGTACTGCAGGGAAAGTAAAAATAGAAATTTTTCTATCTTCTTCAATTTGATAAAATGCAATCATTAAAATCTTTAAGCAAGGACAATTTTTCTTCTTCTTCTCATTGAGAAACGATTCTTTGTAAACTATAAGCGATTTATTAAAACGAATTATACATATAGAAAGTGCATTTCCTGTTGAATATTTTTGTCGCTTGCTACATATGTTTGATTCTTACAATTGAGAAGATATTTCGTTTGGAAGTAATCAAAATGCAGCAAAAGCACTCTCGGACAATAAATTTTAATTTTTTTTTCAAAAAAGAAGAAAGTTAAAATAGTAAAATATTTCAACGTTTTAATTCAGCAACGCTTGTTTGCACTTATATTTGTTAGATTCTGAGATATAAAAGTCAAAATTTTTTATTTATCGTTACGCTCCGATTTCAGTCAGACATACCCCAACCAAAGTTGTCATTTACATGAAACAAAGACTTTTCTGCCTATCATAAAAATCCACTATGATTTAGGCAATAGAAATAAATAATCTTTATCCCCTGGGGACACCCTTAACAAAAGATTATGGAGCAGTCTTGAAGCTTCCGGCAGAAAGATTTTATAAGGAATAAAATATGGGTATCTTGTTTAAACTTGGTAAAGGATTTAAGAAGCATATGATATAAAATATGACTGAAAAGGTGTTTTTTAAAATTTCAACAATATGTTTAAATATATAGTGTATATAAATGAAATTTAAAATATGTTTGTCTGTTTTCTTGTTTGTTCCACATACTCCATTTTTAACACTTTCTAACATAGCTGAAAAGTGACTTTAGTCATTCTGTCTGTTAGCAGATGATAATTTTTTTATTATATTTTATATTTCATAAAGTTTTATTAGATTTGCAACCACAGTAAAGAAGTTCCTCTTTAAATATCGAAATCGATTACTGGTTGTACTTCTAATGGAACTCTTTTTATAACGACTAATTTTATAATTTTAATTGCATTTTAGTTTTAATTGTCTGAAAGCGTTGAAAAATATGCATCATACAGGGTGTCCCAAAAGATTAAAACGCGCTTTATTGCTTTACCTGTTGGAGATAAGTGGGCAATGTAAATTGAAAAAATGTTGAAAGTAGGGTAGGAAATAAGACAATGTTAATGAGATAGTACTCACCTTAATTTTCAAAAAGTTACACTTTTTAAATTTTTAGTATAATAGTTTAGTTGAAATAGTCCTCCCATTAATGTTTTCAAAAAGTTACTCTTTTTAAAGTTTTATACGATCCCCTTAGACAAATTTGGTCAATCAGAAAATTTTTATTTTTAATCCAACCAGATCACCAAAAAACGCCGCATATCTGTATCTTTAAAATTGAGCAAGTTATATTTAATTGAAAATTGAACATTGTGAATGGGGACCATATATCAATTTAGAAATGTAAGTTTGTGACATATCACAAAAAATATAAAACTGGATGATAATGCATAGGAGACATTTTTGCGAATGCTTTTTAGACTCACGATGCAATCACGGATTCTTTAGTACGTTTCAATAACTAAGTACTTTTTCAATAACTAAGTACTTTTAAGTGTTTTTTATCTAAACAATTTCCTTCGTCAATTTGTTTATGATCCCTATTTTCACTGATGAAACAGCCTTTCACACGGTACGGAAAAGTGGCATAAGTCAGATTTTTTCCTTTACCATAATTCATTTGATTTTAAAGATACAGATATACGGTTTTTTAATGATAAAAATTTTCTTATTGACTAAATTTGTCTAAGGCGGTCGTATAAAAATTTAAACAGTGTAACTTTTTGAAAATTAATGGGAGTACTATTTCATTAACGTAGTCTTATTTCCTACCTTAGTTTCAACATTTTTGCAATTTACATTGTCCACTTATCTCCAACAGGTATAGAATTAAAGCGCGTTTCAATATTTTTGGGACACCCTGTATAGTGATCGAAAAGGAATAAAAACACAGTAGTCTTATGTATCGCAGTTTTCATTTTAACAGAAGTATAAAATGTATGCCATTTTTATAATTACATTGGAAACGGATTTTAACCCTTAACGACACCCATGAAAAAAAAAGTACGTTAATTCACATGGGTGTTTGCACACTAAAGAAAACAAATCTGATGTGGACAGCACATAACTTTACCTACAGCTGCAAATTCATGTTCTCTTACTTTCTTTCACAATTCATTAAGTTGAGTTTATTTGCACAAAATAACATGGATCATTCTTTGGAATTACACTGAACTCACAGTTTAAATTCAATTTGCGTTTTCATTTGGTGATTGGGGGTAGTTTTGAAGGCCACGTGGCAAAAATGCAAAAAAAAAAAAAAAAGAAAGAAAGAAACTAAAATATCTCAATAACGATTAGCCCAACTTATGGGGTTGGTCTTACTTTTTTCGATGTCAAGAAATTCGTTTAAAATAAGCATGTAATTCATACAGTTGAGCATACGCAGTCTTTCATTTCAAATATTGATGAATGTAACGGGCTATTTCGCAGAAAAATGCAAGTTCATTTTCCCGACGTTTAATGATTTTTTATGATATTTGCGTTCCAAATTTTGGGATATTTAGTTAATTAATTTTCAGTTAGACAGGATACATACATTGCTGAGATAGAGCACACAGACGTCACTCTAAAAATTGATTTTCGCGTTCTAGAGTGATTGAAATGTGTAGATCCATCGAAACCTGAAGTTGCGATTTTCGACACAGTTGCATTAATTGCCCTTAATACCATGTAGTGTAGAGAAGGGGGGAAGACAAGGTCACAGATAAAAAATTTAGGAAGAAAATACATTTTCAGGGCGGGTTTGGTTTTTAACACTTCTTCCTTCTTCCATTTTGGAGTATATATATATATATGTTACATAAATTTTAAGCATTTCCCAATAACGCTCCCTATTCTTTCACCGCTATCTTATTATTCCAAATTCCTATCTCATGTCCAGCACATATTGCAATTGCATTAAATTCTATTCCACGCCACAAATATTAACAAGTCTGAAGACGCTTCCTCGATCATACCATATATGGTCACTAAACTTAACCCTATGTAAACGTTCACATTGAAATTGCATTCCCAATCACATTTTTAAAGCCTAAACCGCTAAGATAGCAGTCACATGTATCATATCCTCTCTCCCCCTCTGATGAAAATGTATTTTGCACTTGTAAAGAACTACGCAGACGGCACACAGATTTGGTGAGCTCTGTTCGACGATCAGGAGTCGTCCAGAACATGTAATTATATTCCTAGTTGTATTCCTAGTACCATCGAATAAAATAGATTTTTACAACACTTAAATTGCATCTTCCTTGGACTATTCAAGTCAAATATTACACATATATCCTTAGACTTGGCTTATAGTTACTCATTTGTAACAGATATGCTAGAGATGGGTTTTTTTGTACATACAGTAGTTTATGCATAATTTTCGATTAAAATCCTTCAATTTTTATTTATATATATATATATATATATATATAACTAGGCTTCTGATTTGCAAAAACATTCAGTTTACAAGCAATTTTCATTGGTATTTCTCGGGTATATATTACAAGTAATCATAAAAATCTTCAATTATATATATATATATATATATATATATATATATATATATATATATATATATATATATATATATATATGTGTGTATATATATATATATATATATATATATATATATATATATATATATATATATATATATATATATACAGGGTGTCCCAAAAACATCGATCTCGGCTTTTATTCCCTAAATATTGATCTTAGAAATATATAATAAATTACAAAGTTGCGTAAGAAAAGGTACAGAATTTTAGGAAATCGATTAACATTTTTAAAGGAATTAAAATTTAAGAAATGCAAAATTTAAATTTTTATACGGCTCCCGTACAAAAACATTTCCAATTAATAAAATGTGCCCCATACTCTAATAAGGTGATGTACAAAATTTCAGCATTTTGTCGTAAAAAATTCCAGAGATATGAAAAGACAAAAATGTTGATTTAAACCACTTTTCGGTGCATCGACATGGGTCCTCAGAGGGGAAAAATCATGTCGGCAGATCGCGTTTCAGGGGCCATACACAAATTACAAAAGAAAACAATGATTACATAAATAAATAATAATTTTGCTATTTATTGGTACAAAAGTATCTACACTATGTAGACATAATAACTTTACAGAAATATTACCCCGCACACATATATATATAAAGATTGTTCAAAATCTTTTCCATCCATGCCAATACAGAGCTGCATTCGCCTGATAACACCATTGTGCACTCGATCAAGTTCTTGTTCCGTGATGTCACGACAACCATCTTAAATGCGTTGTTGCAACTCTGTTTTATTTAAGGGTGGTGACAAATAAACAGGTGTCCTTAAACGACCCCACAAATAAAAATCCATATGCGTTAAATTAGACGATCTAGGGGGAAATTCGACTATCCCATGCAAACCAATCCACGTGTCTGGAAACTCGTTATTTAACCAGTGTTTCACAACTGTAGTATGGTGAACTGGTTATCCGTCCTGTTGAAAACTTGCATGTGGAAGTACTGTGAGAGGCAGTTCATCTATAAAATCAGGAATAACCGCATTCAGAATTTCATTAACATATCTGTCACCCGTCAACGTTCCATCATACAGTATGGGTCCAAGCAAGCGGTTTCTGAAAATACTACACTGTACATTCACAGAAAATTGCTGCTGATGATGAATATCATGTACCAAGAATGGATTTGTGTCTAACCAGAAGTGTTCATTTTGAGGATTTGTGTATCTATCTTGCCTAAAACCGCATTCGTCAGTCCAAATTACGTTTTTTAGGATATGAGTTTTGTATCTTACTGATTTAGAGACCTATTACAAAAATCTAGACGACGTTGATAATCTGTTGGCCTCTGCCCTTGCACAACATGAATGCTACACGGATGCCATTTATTCCGTGTCAGTATTCTCCACGCTGTTGCAAGTGGTACGTTCATTTCTGAAGCAGCGGTACAAAGACTACTATGTTGTTGTTGAGACCCAGACCATCCGACCTACCAGAAAGGTGTAAGGTAACTGTATGGACGGCCGGGAAGTGCCACCCAATTTAGACCGGAACCACCCAAAAGACCGGTGCCACCCAAAAGACTACTATGTGGACGACCGCAAAAGTAAGTCAATATCAATGTCTACATCAATTGGGTGATTTCAGGGCCTACCTAATCCACCTACTTCCTGTTTCATGCACTCGTTGCACCAATCGGGGAATAAATCTCTCAGAAGGATGCCGGGAATTAGGAAAAGTACGATGATATTCCAGTGCAATTTTGTTAGCATTGCGATTGCATGAACGGTACAGCATAAGCATTTCAAATTGCTATATGGTGACGTACTGTCGGTACAGGCTAACTACACTCTCAAAATGTAACAGAAATGTGAAATACTTGACGGTTGCCCAGACTGTCGGACTGCGCACGCTACGCTTACGTAAGCGAGGTCAGAGCAAAAACAACTTTCTCGAGTGGTGATGTGTCTGTTGCGATTGTATGACGCACCGATCAGAGGAAGATATTTGCATATGCATACATTTCTTAGCTGTTTTAGTGTTTATTTTGATTGCGCAATTTCTAAGATTTATTCTGTAATTAATAGTGTAAAATATTAAGGTATTTTTTAGGAAGCATATTTTTGAATAAATGTAAATAAATCTAAAGATTAGAGGCAGATATTATTTGCCTATGATGCATTTCTGCGTTGCATTATATTCACTTTTGCTGTAAACATTTATATTTTAATTTGTGATTAAATTCGCACCAGATTTGCTTAAACATATCTCTGCGATTTTCTTATGATAAAATACTAAAATTTTGTACTTCACCTTATTAGAGTATGGTGCGCATTTTACTCCATTGGAAATTTGTAGTACGGGGGTCGTACAAAAATTTAAATTTTGTATTTCTTCAAATTTAATTCCCTGAAAATGTTTATCGATTTCATAAAATTCTGTGACTTTTTAACACAACTTTGTAATTCATTATATATGTCTAAGATCAATATTTAAGGAATAAAAGTCGAGGTCAATGTTATTGGGACTCCCGGCATATAGGTAAGCTTAGATCATAGTATTCATTGGTATAATAGGCTTGTTAAAAAGTAATACTTTCAAAGAATTTTAACGAAGAATTTTAAAATAATAACTTTAATAAATTCATTTTTAACACTTCACAACATAGTTGAAAAGTGTTTATGACATTGTTCATTCTATCTGTCTGTCTGTCCATTAGCACGATAGCTGCCGTATAAATAACTTTATCAAAATGAAATTTCAGTATGTTGTTCAGACGGTTTGTCGGACCTATGGGAATATAAATAAATAATAGCCCCCAATTAGTCTTGGATTGAACCCGGGTTGAAAAAATGAATTACATTAAACCCTATAGGACCTAATTTTCAAACATATTTTAAGCGGATTTAAAATACACAACTTGCTTCGAAGGCTTTAGGAAATATTCAAATTATCCCATAAAATATATAATAAAAATGTCAGCAAAATATATTCAAAAGTTTTTTATATAAAAATTAAATTAATAATTATTTATTCTGACGTTATTTATTCTGACGTTAAAAATTACGCATAAAATAAGCATTTAATTAATACATGTCAACATATTTAGTCCCATATTTTAGATTTTGACGACTTTTGCAAACCATTTTGAAAAAAAAAAGGACATGTTCTATTGTCCGAATCGTACGGAAAACCTAATCTTTACCAGGGTCACCTACACGTGACTTATCTACCAAATTTTGTAAAATTTCGTGAAATAGTTTTCAAGCTAGAGTAAACAGCATACACCACGCAAACGCACACACAGGCTTCACGCTAAAAACATATTTTTGTGTTCTACGACACCTGAAATGCATCAATATGTCGGAAACTCAAATTCCATTTTTCGACACGATTCCAATACTTGTCCCGATACATTATCATCCATCGTAGAGAAATTAATAGTGTGTGCCTACTTTCCCGGTACTACCATCTATTGTAGAGAAATTAATATTGTGTGCCTACATTCCCGATACTGCCATCTATCATAGAGAAATTAATAGTGTGTGCCTACTTTCCCGATACGACCATCTATCATAGAGAAATTAATATTGTGTGCCTACTTTCCCGATACTACCATCCATCGTAGAGAAATTAATATTGTGTGCCTACTTTCCCGATACTGCCATTTATCGTATAGAAATTAATATTGTGTGCCTGCTTTCCCGATACTACCATCTATCGTAGAGAAATTAATATTGTGTGTCTACTTTCCCAATACTACCATCTATCGTAGAGAAATTAATATTGTGTGCCTACTTTCCCGATACTACCATCTATCGTAGAGAAATTAATATTGTGTGATGATCAAATTACTAGAACATTCAGACGAATTCGAAACGCACAAAAGACGCCTCTTTTAAGAGACACTTTGAACAATTCCAGCCCCCATTTAATAAACGATGCTCCCAATTTAAGCTTTGACATTCAATTACACCCAGCACAAGCAGATAGCCTTTTAAAAGAAACCTTTCATCGATCAGTTTTGAAGCCTAGTGCTGCAGGGTGTTCTGAATGGGGAACTTGAGTAACACATGCGCATTTTTTTTGTTCAGAAAACTCTCGAATGGAGTAAGAAGGACTTTCGCGAAATGCGGAAAAATGTTTATTTTGGGAAAATTTTAAAGTATTGATTTTAGAAGAAGGTGGATCTTATAAAGAGCGCATGTATGCATGAAATGCGATGTAGACAACACGTAACTTTTCCTACAGAAATAAACTCTTTTTCGCCAAGGGGGGGGGGGGGGAGGGTTCAATTTTTACTTGCAACATAATTATATGCGTTGTACATTTTTTTTTCAATTTACTATAAGTCAAATCGTAATTATTCCTTTGATTGAGATGATTGATAATCAATGGGCTTTTGACATTTATTTAGCAAAATGTCATACCAAATTATATTGGATTTGTTTATTTCGTTTGTGCAATATGGGTTTTATAAAAATTAATTCAGCTAATATCCCCAAAGTAGCTTGGGATAATTTCCAATTAATAGTGTCTATCCCTTTTGCGTTAAAATAATTTACAAAGTATTATAATAGTATGATAATAGTGACTTTTTAATAAATTTAGCCTTTTTAAATCATAAACAGCAAATATTTCGAAATTAACGTTCTTTAGCAATTCATAAATAATAACATTAAAATGTGGCATACTGATTATGTATTTTTGTAATATTTGTATACTAAATTTTCTTTTCTTAACATGTTTCAATTTTTGAAAAAAAATGTTCGAAAAATTATGAATTTTACTTTGGTTTGTTAAACCCAAAGATCAATAGGAATTTAACGTGAACCAATTTAAATAATAATACCAAATGTTTGTATATGTTAAACGGCTCTTTCGTTAATACCGATTCTGTAATTAGCAAGAGAAGTAAAAATACACTACAATAAATAAATATCTTACTGATTTAGAGACCTATTACAAAAATCTAGACGACGTTGATAATCTGTTGGCCTCTGCCCTTGCACAACATGAATGCTACACGGATGCCATTTATTCCGTGTCAGTATTCTCCACGCTGTTGCAAGTGGTACGTTCATTTCTGAAGCAGCGGTACAAAGACTACTATGTTGTTGTTGAGACCCAGACCATCCGACCTACCAGAAAGGTGTAAGGTAACTGTATGGACGGCCGGGAAGTGCCACCCAATTTAGACCGGAACCACCCAAAAGACCGGTGCCACCCAAAAGACTACTATGTGGACGACCGCAAAAGTAAGTCAATATCAATGTCTACATCAATTGGGTGATTTCAGGGCCTACCTAATCCACCTACTTCCTGTTTCATGCACTCGTTGCACCAATCGGGGAATAAATCTCTCAGAAGGATGCCGGGAATTAGGAAAAGTACGATGATATTCCAGTGCAATTTTGTTAGCATTGCGATTGCATGAACGGTACAGCATAAGCATTTCAAATTGCTATATGGTGACGTACTGTCGGTACAGGCTAACTACACTCTCAAAATGTAACAGAAATGTGAAATACTTGACGGTTGCCCAGACTGTCGGACTGCGCACGCTACGCTTACGTAAGCGAGGTCAGAGCAAAAACAACTTTCTCGAGTGGTGATGTGTCTGTTGCGATTGTATGACGCACCGATCAGAGGAAGATATTTGCATATGCATACATTTCTTAGCTGTTTTAGTGTTTATTTTGATTGCGCAATTTCTAAGATTTATTCTGTAATTAATAGTGTAAAATATTAAGGTATTTTTTAGGAAGCATATTTTTGAATAAATGTAAATAAATCTAAAGATTAGAGGCAGATATTATTTGCCTATGATGCATTTCTGCGTTGCGTTATATTCACTTTTGCTGTAAACATTTATATTTTAATTTGTGATTAAATTCGCACCAGATTTGCTTAAACATATCTCTGCGATTTTCTTATGATAAAATACTAAAATTTTGTACTTCACCTTATTAGAGTATGGTGCGCATTTTACTCCATTGGAAATTTGTAGTACGGGGGTCGTACAAAAATTTAAATTTTGTATTTCTTCAAATTTAATTCCCTGAAAATGTTTATCGATTTCATAAAATTCTGTGACTTTTTAACACAACTTTGTAATTCATTATATATGTCTAAGATCAATATTTAAGGAATAAAAGTCGAGGTCAATGTTATTGGGACTCCCGGCATATAGGTAAGCTTAGATCATAGTATTCATTGGTATAATAGGCTTGTTAAAAAGTAATACTTTCAAAGAATTTTAACGAAGAATTTTAAAATAATAACTTTAATAAATTCATTTTTAACACTTCACAACATAGTTGAAAAGTGTTTATGACATTGTTCATTCTATCTGTCTGTCTGTCCATTAGCACGATAGCTGCCGTATAAATAACTTTATCAAAATGAAATTTCAGTATGTTGTTCAGACGGTTTGTCGGACCTATGGGAATATAAATAAATAATAGCCCCCAATTAGTCTTGGATTGAACCCGGGTTGAAAAAATGAATTACATTAAACCCTATAGGACCTAATTTTCAAACATATTTTAAGCGGATTTAAAATACACAACTTGCTTCGAAGGCTTTAGGAAATATTCAAATTATCCCATAAAATATATAATAAAAATGTCAGCAAAATATATTCAAAAGTTTTTTATATAAAAATTAAATTAATAATTATTTATTCTGACGTTATTTATTCTGACGTTAAAAATTACGCATAAAATAAGCATTTAATTAATACATGTCAACATATTTAGTCCCATATTTTAGATTTTGACGACTTTTGCAAACCATTTTGAAAAAAAAAAGGACATGTTCTATTGTCCGAATCGTACGGAAAACCTAATCTTTACCAGGGTCACCTACACGTGACTTATCTACCAAATTTTGTAAAATTTCGTGAAATAGTTTTCAAGCTAGAGTAAACAGCATACACCACGCAAACGCACACACAGGCTTCACGCTAAAAACATATTTTTGTGTTCTACGACACCTGAAATGCATCAATATGTCGGAAACTCAAATTCCATTTTTCGACACGATTCCAATACTTGTCCCGATACATTATCATCCATCGTAGAGAAATTAATATTGTGTGCCTACTTTCCCGGTACTACCATCTATTGTAGAGAAATTAATATTGTGTGCCTACATTCCCGATACTGCCATCTATCATAGAGAAATTAATAGTGTGTGCCTACTTTCCCGATACGACCATCTATCATAGAGAAATTAATATTGTGTGCCTACTTTCCCGATACTACCATCCATCGTAGAGAAATTAATATTGTGTGCCTACTTTCCCGATACTGCCATTTATCGTATAGAAATTAATATTGTGTGCCTGCTTTCCCGATACTACCATCTATCGTAGAGAAATTAATATTGTGTGTCTACTTTCCCAATACTACCATCTATCGTAGAGAAATTAATATTGTGTGCCTACTTTCCCGATACTACCATCTATCGTAGAGAAATTAATATTGTGTGATGATCAAATTACTAGAACATTCAGACGAATTCGAAACGCACAAAAGACGCCTCTTTTAAGAGACACTTTGAACAATTCCAGCCCCCATTTAATAAACGATGCTCCCAATTTAAGCTTTGACATTCAATTACACCCAGCACAAGCAGATAGCCTTTTAAAAGAAACCTTTCATCGATCAGTTTTGAAGCCTAGTGCTGCAGGGTGTTCTGAATGGGGAACTTGAGTAACACATGCGCATTTTTTTTGTTCAGAAAACTCTCGAATGGAGTAAGAAGGACTTTCGCGAAATGCGGAAAAATGTTTATTTTGGGAAAATTTTAAAGTATTGATTTTAGAAGAAGGTGGATCTTATAAAGAGCGCATGTATGCATGAAATGCGATGTAGACAACACGTAACTTTTCCTACAGAAATAAACTCTTTTTCGCCAAGGGGGGGGGGGGAGGGTTCAATTTTTACTTGCAACATAATTATATGCGTTGTACATTTTTTTTTCAATTTACTATAAGTCAAATCGTAATTATTCCTTTGATTGAGATGATTGATAATCAATGGGCTTTTGACATTTATTTAGCAAAATGTCATACCAAATTATATTGGATTTGTTTATTTCGTTTGTGCAATATGGGTTTTATAAAAATTAATTCAGCTAATATCCCCAAAGTAGCTTGGGATAATTTCCAATTAATAGTGTCTATCCCTTTTGCGTTAAAATAATTTACAAAGTATTATAATAGTATGATAATAGTGACTTTTTAATAAATTTAGCCTTTTTAAATCATAAACAGCAAATATTTCGAAATTAACGTTCTTTAGCAATTCATAAATAATAACATTAAAATGTGGCATACTGATTATGTATTTTTGTAATATTTGTATACTAAATTTTCTTTTCTTAACATGTTTCAATTTTTGAAAAAAAATGTTCGAAAAATTATGAATTTTACTTTGGTTTGTTAAACCCAAAGATCAATAGGAATTTAACGTGAACCAATTTAAATAATAATACCAAATGTTTGTATATGTTAAACGGCTCTTTCGTTAATACCGATTCTGTAATTAGCAAGAGAAGTAAAAATACACTACAATAAATAAATATCATGTAAAAAGGAACACAATAAATAAATCAGCAGATTTGGTCCTCTAAATAATACTCGTAATTCTCAAATTTTATTCTGCTTAACCATGAATTTTATCTATTCCCATAATCTCACTGATATCATCATCATCTCTTAATGATTAATGAGACTAGTATTGTAATTAAATTATCTATTATAATTCGAAGAATATTTTCCTTTGTTACCGAAATGCACGATGTAATCCTACAGGTCTCTCCCTTTTAACTATACATATAATTTAATTGTATGTGTATAATATCTCAAAAGTCAACTTCAAGATCTTATAAACATGTCATCAAACTTGAGAAGAGCATAATTGTAAACATCTTGGAGCAGGGTGATCGCTTCGGCGAACCACAGGACATCTAGTGAAACAGCCTGGTTGTGCTGACAGCAGAGGGTTGAAGACCCAGACCGTCCGGCTCGCCCTGAGGACTTGAGCAACCATTTGGACGGCCGGTGACAGCAGAGGGTGTAATAGAACACTCGTATGTGCCGGAAAAGTTCTAGTAGGCTACAGAAGACTGCTATGAGAAGGGTCAAATTGATTGCTCAACAAATCCGAACTAATCAAAATGATCATTCTCATAGGAGCCCCTATATCATCTCTTTGCTCCGCCCAAGAGACACTTGCCTTCTTAGCGTGAATCCTTCAACACATTGTCGACCAATATTTTCCAAATAGCTTGCAGAAATAAGAAACCCTTTCCTGTTCCTCGTTGATATGTCTGATCCTGATAGCTCGCCAACAGCTGGGTAGTCTCAATGGATTTGGTGGCGAAACATTCTTGATGCTTCCTAAATAGTGAACTAAGCGAAGAGAAGATTTCAGTTGTGGCACCATATAAATAAATATACTTGCGGGAGATAGAGATCAACTAACCCTTCAAACCATTCTTTGGTATTCGCCCAAGAAAAGTAAAAAAGGTAAAGAAAAAGTCGTAGCCAATGACGAAACCAAGGAAGTGTCGAAACCAATGAAGTGTCGAAACCAATGAAGTGTCGAAACCAATGAAGTGTCGAAAGCGATAAAGTGTCAACCGCATGACTACAGTCTTGTGTTGTAGTATCAGGGTCTACGAGTAGGTAGTTTATGCAGCAAGGTTAATATGATACAATATTTTTTACCAAAGTATATTAAGTTAAAGTACACTGGACATAGTAAGCGTTCATATTTTTAAATCCATTTGTAAAACAATCAGTACCAGATTTTAAAAAAAAAAGTTTTTAAATTATATTGCCAATCATCATGAGACAATTGTTACATATTATAAACTATGTAAAAAAATCGTTCCGTGACGTGGGGCTTAAAGCTATGCAAACCTTAAATCACCTCGCAAATGATATCTAATATTTATAAAAAACCGTATATCTTTATTATCCAGAATGTTTAGAAGTCGACTTCTTCTTGATTTAAATCAAAATCTATTCGAGATAAATCGACTTTTGCATGACAGAAGTTGGCTTTTCCCTAACATATCAAGTTAAGGATTTCATTGTTGAACACTTACATTTTGGGAAATATATTGTCGGCATAGCTACTGATTCTACCGTTTTTTGTTGCAAATATTTTTGACAAATTCATATCACCCCACTTGAGAATAATCCAGTATTTGCATGAAAAAAAATGTATTTAAAGTAATTAGAGTTTCTCATGTAACTTAGTGTATAAAGTAAAGTTTAAAAATGTTTCTATGCAACAATCTGCAGGACTTGTACCACCACCATGCATAACTCCATATTGTAATTAATTACTATAAAATCCTCTTATAAAACATAAATATTATACGAATCCTTAACACAGAGTATCTTCTTCCGTAAACAAGGAAACTTACTATGTTTAGAAATAAAAATATTAAATTGGTAATCCCCATAAAATGACAAAGGTTATCAGAAATAAAATTTAATTTTTAAATATTGAATTATCGCTAATTTGGCTTTATTTTACAAAGGTAGCAAAGTTGGTAATATTTTTCCAAATTTTTCTCCTAGAGTGACATATAGACAGACATATTGGCTTTTTATGTATATTTCACATTTTCATCAACGAACATATCTGTCCAGCGATTTAAATCATTGTTGGATATATAAGTGATATCAGGTTGAAAATAGCAAGTTACCTATTGATTTTCGAGGTCATTAGATTGCGATTCTAATTTGTTCTGCTCTTTTCCTCCACAAAGTAACATTTTGTTAGTTCCAAGAAAAATCAATGGGATTAGACAATAAAATGTTTGTTTATCATTATTATTATTACACTTGCCATTATCACTCACGCTCCTCGCTGATAAAGTGACAAGTGATCACACAATTTTCTTTCTACACACTTGAAACCCTGCAAACACCTGGACCACACACATGGAGGCCGGTTACACCTCATGAAATTTGTAGTTCTTAAACTTTTATATAGATAGCCACCAGTGGTGTAGTCGTAAAAAAAATGTGGGGGGACGCTCTTTTTTTGAAGAATTTTAGCCAATACTGTATAATTTCTCGTGATGATTGACATAGGGCTGGGCAGTATCGCGATACAAGTATCACCCATATAGACTTGAGTAACGACCCTATAGTCTCTAAATATATCGTGGATTTTGTATTCAGATACTTTTCAATTGTATCCAGTTTTTTTTTTGTTTTTTTTTTCTTTCTTTTTTTTTCTTTCTTTCTTTTTTTTTTCTTTCCAACTCAAACTCTTAACATGCTGATAAAATCAAAAGAATAATAATTATTTTAATTTTATTTAGTTATTTATTAAAAACCAAAAATTGTGCTCCAAATCATATGATTCTCAGCTCAAGAAAGAAAAATCAATTAAGATTCTTGCATTTTAAAATGAAATTATCTCAAAGAACTTTCCATAGAGATACTTTTTCATTGATTACATTGATTACTCATTAAATACATTTATTCATTGATTACATTGATACTTGTCATTGATTTCTCTAATGATATTTTTAAAGCTTTTTTGCTTTGGAAAATTTCTGAAATCCGAATGTAAATAAAATGTAAATAACATTTTTTTTGTCTACAAACGTTTTTTTTTCCTAAAAAAAAACCGAAAACCGGTTATTTTTGTAATAACCGCCATCCCTATCCATATGTTTTTTCAGAGAAAGAGTGACCAAAGAATAATAATCTGAGGCCATCGGCCAAGCATTCAATCTATGCCAAGCTGCAGAGGGGTTATATATGTATATATAAATTTAAAAAAAAAGAGCGTCCCCTTACAAAATAAAAAGTGGGGGTACGCTTGAGATCAGGAGAAAAGGTGGGGGGGTCTGCGTCCGCCCGCGTCCCCCCTCGACTACACCCCTGATTGCCACCCTAGTCCACGTAATTTCTTTTTAGGTTGTTTTTAATCTATACGTGTCATTTATTGATTGATTTTGAACGGTTCTGGTTTCACAAATCACAAAGTCTACAAGAATCACAAGTGTGCATAAATGTATGTAAATACCATTTTCCCATTTTCATTATAATTAAATTTCTTTTGCATACAATCTTAGCCTTCTATTCATAATGCACAGTATACAATCCTAGAATATGAATAGCCAAATATCAGCAAATGAATAAATACCATTTTCCTTTTTTCATTGTAATTACATTTGTTTCGCATACAATCATGGCTTTACATTCATAGGATACAACATGCAATCCTAGGATATGAATACCCACATACCAGCAAATTAATAACTACCAGTTCCCTTTTTCATTATAATTAAAATTGTTTCGCAAACAATCTTAGGCTTACAGTCCTAGAATACTACATACAATCCTAGAATATGAATAGCCAAACACCAGCAAATGAATAAATACAATTTTCCTTTTTCATTATAATTAAACTTGTTTTGCATACAATCTTAGCCTTACAGTCACAGGTCACAACATAAAATCCTAGGATATGAAAAGCCAAACATTAGCAAATGAAGAACAATCGCGTGTCAGTTGTAAATATTATTCTAGGAGTAACGACAATGAAGTAAGACAAGGTAAAACGTGCAAGAATCACATATGTCAAAAACACACTAATTTGTTGTTTAATGGACGTTGTTAAATGAAATACATTTTTTCAATATATGTCAATGAGGGATCCCTTTAACATATATATATATATTCATTAAATTCATTTCAAATTAGTTTTCGATAGATTTATGCATTTTAACTTTCCTTAAAATACATGGATGGTAGGGAAAGTATTGAAACCGTGTCGAGAATCGCAAGTCGAGTTTTCGTCGGATATACACGTTTTGGGACTCTGGAACAAGAAAATACAATTTTTAGCTTAACGTCTGTGTATGTATGTGTCTGTCTGTGTATCAACTCTAGCTAAGAAAGTGTTTGACGAAATTTCACAAATTTTGTCTCGTGGGTTACCATGGTGCTGATTATATGTCCGTACGATCGAAAAATAACTGCCATTTTTGCGACATGAACTGAAAAAATCATATGCATCCGCTCTAGCGGAAAAATTAATAAACAAGAATAAAAAGAATAAGACCAACACCAAAACTCTAATCGCTATCGAGATATTTTAGTTTTTCTTTGCATTTTTGCCACGTAGCTTTTGTAAATATGTCCAGTCTCCAAATGAAAACGAAATTGAATTCCATTTGTGAATTCTGTGTAATATCAAGTAATTATCCATGTTATTTTGGCATATAAACTCAATTCAATCAATGAACTGTAAATGAAAATATGAATTTGTGTCATCCACATCAGATGTCTTTAGTTTGGACCCTACATGTGAATGAATGTTCTTCTTTTTTCATATGTGTCGTAAAGAATTAAAATCCATTTCCAATTTAATCATAAAACTGGAGGACATTTTTATGTTTCTGTTAAAATAGAAATTGCGATACGTAAGACAATAATTATTTTCCTGCCACTGTATGATGCCTTATTTTCACACGCTTTCAGACAATTTAAACTGAAAATCAATTAATTATAAAATTTATTTTCAATCGCTTCAATAGACGCATAGCCAGCAATCGATTTCAGTATTTGATGTGGAACTGTTTTACCATGCTTATAAATGGAATAAAAAAATTATGAAATATAAATTATAAGAAAAAAAAAATCGTCTGCTATAAATATAAATTAAATAATTTTGAGAACATCTACTTGTACACCAATAAAATTAATTTAAAAAAATTGTGATATATTTTCTGCACATGCTGATATTATAAAATATTTCGTGTATCTAGTTTTTCTCAAGTTAAAGCTAAATTGATGTTAAAACAAAATATTTGAGATTTATAAAATTTTGGAATAAAATTAGAAGATTCTAGATTTTTCTCACTACTTGTAAGTCAAGTCCCCGTGAATGCAAAAGTTTCTATCTTCATAATTTTTGGTTGAATATTTATGACATAATTATTGAGTCTCACTCAGCTATATGATAAAGATTTTTACAACCAAAATCATTTGCAAGTAGTTTAAAAACATTTGTATAAATGAAACATTTCCATTTAGAAGGAAATTAAAAATATATACAATGTACTTTACGTGCAAGCAATCAATATATGAATATAAACCATTAATTGATGCAATCAATTTACTCCTGCAATGAAAACCATTCAAGAAGCGCTGCATATAAGGAATATATATCTCTCTCTTGATAATGGCGATATGATAAAAAATGAAAAAAACCGCTTATTCCCAGAAAAAGGCACAAAAGAATGGATAATAAGAATGGTTAAGCGTTCTATTAATAACACGGGAGAGAGAGAAGAATATCTCAACATGCTTCTTTAGGTGAGGGAGCAATTTATTTAATATTATTTTCTATTTGAACGATGGTAAAATATGTGAATTAATTTTAATGACGTGGTGGTTAGAATCGATGATATATAGAAAATGATTTATAACTTTCCATGCATACATACATAGCAGGGGCGCCGATTTCGAGGATTCAAGATACATTTTGATCCTCAATAATTTTGCTGCGAGTTCCAGACACTTTTGGAATCCCAAAAATTTTGTTCTGGGTTCAAGATACTTTTTGAACCCCAATAACTTTATTCTTGGTTCAAGAAGCTTTTTAACTCCCCCACCCCAATTATTTTGTTGTGAGTTCAAGACACTTTTTGAGCCCCAATAATTTTGCTCTGGATTCAAGACACTTTTTGAACCCCAATAATTATGTTGTGGGTTCGAGACACTTTTTGATCCCCCAATAATTTTGCTCTGGGTTCAAAACACTTTTTGAACTCCTATAATTTTGTTGTGAGTTCAAGACATTTTTTGAACACCAATAATTTTGTTGTGGGTTCGAGATAGGTTTTAAACTCCAATAATTTTGCTCTGGCTTCAAGACACTTTTTGATCCCCAATAATTTTGTTGTGGGTTCTAGATAGTTTTTGAACTCCAATAATTTTGCTCTGGGTTCAAGACACTTTTTGAACCCCCAATAATTTTTTTTGTGTGTTCAAGATACTTTTTGAACCCCTAATAATTTTATTGCTGGTTCCTCAAGCCTCTAATATGTTGTGCGTATTTAGTGGGGAAAATACATACATAAATTGCGTTTTGTTATCAATTCTTTCAGTTTTTCATTATTTATTTCCTGTTTACCATATATGAAGTACACTTTATGATCAAAAGTATCCGGACACTTTGGATGTTAGAATGTTTTTCGAATTTCTAAAAAAAAAAAAGCAAATACTTGGCGAAGTGTTCTGTAACTTTGGCGATGTGAAGAACATGCTTGAACTTACACTTTCCAGTACAGTTTAGGTGATTTGTGCATTTAGGGGACCACCAAAGTATTGAAAAAGGGGAAAAATATATTCTCATTATTATTAGGTCAAGTCCACGTGTATGCAAAGTTTCAAGTTCCTACCTTTAGTAGTTTGTCAGTAATTTGTCAGTAAGTATCTCTTAGTCAGGCAGTCAGTCATTCTTACTCAGATATATGATTATTTACTTAACTGGCGTGTGGCTCAACTCGACGTTCAAATACCAGAAACCACTTTTAAGCAGCTGTAATTTTTTCTCTTCAAATTTTGCAAAAAAATATTTGGAAAACTCTATATCGTTGGTAGCAAGTTACCCAACACCTTAAAGGGTTTGAAAAAATATTTCAATTGATATCATACTTGACAATGTAACTTTAGGGGGCCTAATGACGTCACGATCACGAAAATTGTATCGCGGCTAGTTTTAACAACGATGACTGAAACTATTAAGTCTCATAATCATTGAGATATAGATAACCCCTTTTACGCCTGAATATGTCAAATTTTCTCCTACGCTGCCATGTTGAAAAATATAAAATTTCAAATAAACCCCGAAGCTTTCGCTCGAATTTAACCGCTGCCGTCTACACAGAAAGCCAACCACAGACATACAGTCAGACGGACATCACTCTAAAAGTAGTCAAACGTGTTCAGGAGATTCTAAAACTTATATTGGCATCAAAATCTCGAATTCGAAAATTTTCGTGAAAACAATACCTTCTCTGTAATATAGTAAGTACACAGTATGAGAAAATAAAAATGGCGCATTTATGTAGAAACCTTTTACACGTTGATAGAACTCTGGCAACAGAACAAAATGATGCATTAAACTAGAGCACCGAATTCTAATACTTTTGTCCGCATTACTCAGCGTACAAATGACTTTTCCCCTTCACCAAAATATTCCGCTATCAAATAAATCCATTCGAAATCAAGATATTCACCTCTAATCACAGCTTGCGGATCATTCTCCACATTTGTTTGCCATTAAAGTCGCATATCATTAGAATAATGCTTTAAACTTGAAGTTTCACAAAAGAGTGATCTTTACATCATTGTCTGTAATGAGGCAGATCATGATGTATGATCATGATGCATGACAAATCATTGTATGTGATGAGATAGATCATACTTCGGTTTGACTACTGTCAAACAGGGTTTGACTACTATAAAATTTGACTATTATCAACTACGGTTTTACTACTATCAAACAAGGTTTTGACTGCTATTAAATAAATTTTGACAACTATAAATAACGGTTTTACAACTATCAAATAACGTTTCACTAATATCAAATGCGATTTCACTGCAATCAAATGTAGTTTGGCTACTATCAAGTACAGTTTAACTACTATCAAATAAAGTTGGCTACAATCAAATAAAATTTGACTACTGACAAAGACAGTTTGACTTCTATCAAATACGGTTTGACTATTATCACATACGGTTTAACTGCTATTGAATACAGTTTGGCTACTGTTGAATACAGTTTAATCATCATCAGATATAATATGACTACTACCAAACACAGTTTGACTACTATCAAATATGGTTTGACTACTATAAATTATGATTTGACTACTATTGAATATAGTTTGACTACTGTTAAATACTGTTTGATAACCGTCACATAAAATTTTAATAGCAAAGAGAAAGTTCGAATGGTGTTCATGGATTCAATTTATCTTTCAAGAAAGGATTTTTCATTGAAAGGGCAGAAATTAGAAATTGAAGTTTAGGTAACGATTTCGAGAAATGTGAAATGCAGAGTCAATAGAAATCTGTCAAAGAGCACCCGTTGGAATATATCTGATCTGTATAATAATTGTGTAATATTTTGTTGTTTTTCCAGTCCCTCCAGAGGACTACCGGTGGCCTAGAAGGCTGAATATTTTCATACTTATAGTATCAATGAAGAGATAGCATATAACGGAGTCTGGATTTTTGATTACCTCCATCACCATCAAGGATGGTGAAAATCGATATATATATATATGTGTGTGTGTGTGTGTATAATATATACATACATACATACACACTTACATATATGTATATATATATATATATATATACAGTATTGTGGCAATTAATTGAGAAATGCAGTTTTTTTTATAAAATTCAGTTTTATTCAAGTTTTCTATGGATACATTTAAAACTAATAAGTGATATGACCTCCCCGAGACTTTATAACATCACAGACACGTTTCGGCATGGAATGTACTAGACTAGCACATGTAGTTTTAATTTCAACGTCTCTGAACCATATGTCAATAACGGCCGAAATTAGCTTGTCCATCGTCGTACAGTCAAATTTGTGAAGCCGTTTTTTGACAATAGCCCACAAATTTTCTATGGGATTCAAGTCTGGTGAATTCCCGGGCCAATCCAGTACGGTAATATTTTTTTTTGAGCAGAAATTTTTGATTCGCTTCGAAGTGTGACATGGCGCGCTGTCTTGTTGGAAAACGCAATCTCCGTTCGGCCACAGTTTAGCCATGGTTGGAAGCACTTTTCGGGTCAATATGACTTCGTAACTGGCACTGTTCATCATTCCCTCTACGGGAACAAGAGATTCTGTCCCCAAAACGCTGAAACAACCCCAAAACATCTTTTTGGGCGGATGCTTGGGTGCTTTATTGATGTGGTGCTGATTGAGAGGTTCTCCTTGGCTCCTTCTCACGAACATAGATCTAAATCCCTGAACCACAAAATGTGTTTCGTCGGAAAAGAGAACTTTCTCCCAGTCCATGTTTTGTATTTCCGTGCCCATTCCAACCTTTTTTTCTTCATGCGAAGCGTCAGAAGCTGCTTCTTGTACGGTCGACGTGCACTCCGTCCGCGTTGTAACAGCCTGTATCGCACTGTTAAAGGTGCAATATCAACACCAGCTGCCACCATGGACTTAGACAGGTCAAAACTGGTTAATCGAGGATTTTTAACACTCATTCGATGTAAAGTTTTGTCGTCACGAGTCGAAGTTGATCTTTCTCGGCCGCATCTTCCAGAGCGGTTGGTTCCAGCATTTCCTGTTTCCTGAAACCGCTTCCAGATCCTCCCGATACTTGCTGTACTCACTCCACATATTTTACCTATTTCCTCGAACGTCTTAGAAGTGTGTTCTCTAAGCGCAATCACTTTAGCACGTGTTTCCGCCCTGATATCCATGACGCTAATGAGCCCCGCAACAACTGATAAACTACCACTGCGGAGCACCTGCCACCTGGCGGAGGAATTTGAACACCTGCTACTTACCAGGTGCATACGAACACCTGCTACTTTGATAATAACTGCAATTTGAACTCTGAGCTAATTTGGAGTGCTTCTTCCTAAGCTTACGTGTGATAAAACAAAAAAAATGACATTTCTCAATTAATTGCCACAATACTGTATCTACGTACTCTGATGTAGTCACACCTTTAACCCATAACGCAATTGATTACCATCCTATAAAATTTTAATAGCAAAGAGAAAGTTCGAATGGTGTTCATAGATTCAGTTTATCTTTCAAGAAAATATTTTTCATATTGAAAAGGCAGAAATTAGAAATTGAAATTTAGGTAAAGATTTCGTGAAATGTGAAATGCATAGTAAATAGAAAGATATCAAAGTGCACCGTTGAAATATATATGATCTATACAATAATTGTGTAACATGTTGTAGCCTTTACAGTCCCCTCCAGAGGACTACCGGTAGCCTAGAAGGCTGGATATTTTCATACTTATAGTATCAATGAAGGTATAGCACATAACGGAGTCGGGATTTTTGATAACCTCCATCACCACCAAGGGTGGTGAAAATATATATATATATATATATATATATATGTATATAATACGTATATAAGATAGAAAGTGGAAATTATTAAAGATATTGAAGTGTTATAGCATTTATGCGCAAAGCAGCTACAAATACTATGCACGATATAAATATAATAAGTATAAATAGTATGGAAAAAAGGAAAAGGAAGGCTTAGCGAGAAGCTTACTTAATGGCGGTAAGGGGTTGTGACCTTACACCCCCGTTGTCAACATGCATGTCATAATAGCCGCGGCATTGTACTCCTGGACGCCAGCCCTGGCTGAAGCCAACCTCCGAAGTGACAATAACAATCATCACAAGACCGTTTGAAAAGGAAAAGTCCAAAGATAATGTTCACTCCATTACAGTATGGCATACCAGTCTTTCAGACAACTATGACCATAGTTGTAAGGTCACATAGGGTGTAAGGTTACATAGGGTGTACGGTCACAACCCCTTACCGTCATTAAGTAAGCTTCTCGCTAAGCCTTCCTTCTTCTTTTTTCCAATTTTTTACATACCATTTATACTTATTATATTTATATATATATACACATACATGCACACACACACTTATGTATATATATATATATATATATATATATATATATATATATCTGTGTACTTTGATGTAGTCACACCTTCAACCCATAACTCAACACGCAAATGACTGCATTCCTACTCGGAATATTTTGTCATCAAATCCCCAGCATAATGACCATATTCGCGTCTAATCACGACCGGGAAATCATTCCCAATGCAATCTCTGCAAGTCATTATCGGCATATGGCGTTGGAATGTGAGGGGTTGGTTGGATTGGGAACGAGAACGCTGTGCGTTGACGACTGGGGTGGGAAAACTCTTATTGGAAAGATTAAATACCATGCCTTCTTGAAGGAAGTTTTGAAAAAAAATATATATTTTAACTGTTCTCGAATTCGAATATCGATCTTCAATTTTAATCAGATTTCGAATATTCCAATACCCGGAATAGTGATTTCAAATTGTTAATCTTACATAATAAAATAATATGTTTGTTTTTATGTATGTATCGTCGGTAGCGAAAATTCGAAATTTCGGACAAAATTGAGAAAGTCGACAGAGAAAGTCTGCACAGAGAAAATCGGAAATACAGAGAAAGTTCGTACAAGATTTGGATTTCCGGTACAACAGACCTCTTCAAGTGAATTTTTAAAGCTAACATCGCACACTTTCTGTCATTTCGAAAAATCTATTTAGCCATCGCAGCTGCAGATGGTCTCTATTGCTCGCGGTCGAAATTCGTGCAGGCTGCGAATGTTATCTCAGACTTTCTATCGAGATATGGACTGTAATAAATTTTGCAATTTTTTCAAGTTCGAAAATGTAAAAGATAATTTTCAATTTTTTGAACATAGAATTATTTTTATAGGATAATTGTGCTCTGAAAATTTGACTTAAATTGGATGAAAACTGTAAATTATAAGTTAATTTTTCAGATTATACTTCTAGGGTAAAGGAATATATTCTTTTCCTCATTTGCGACTTCATTTATTTCCATTTATTAGTGTTTACGTAAGCAACCCAAATGCCTAACGTAATATCGTTTCTCTAAATTCGCGAATATATTGTGTACAACGTATATAATATATATTTGTGTAGCTTTGCCAATAATCAACGAACCAGATGTTTGTGCACATGCATGGCGAATTACATGGCGCTTATTTAGGGCGTATCAAAGAGCTTATTTAGCGCATATCATAGCGCATATCATATGAGCTTATTAAGGACCACGCAACATTCTAGTAAATAACATTTACGTTAGTCAAATATTATTAAATTATTTGTAAATAAATTAGTAAAATAAAAAAGTCAAAGATAAAAATTCTTGATATATTTCATTTTACCTGAACTGAAAGTATCAGTATTTACTGCTTTTGATTTTAAGAGCCATCTACTGATCTCTTTAAAACAGGAAAACGTCTAATTCAAATATGCTAACATTTAATTTTGGACACTTAATTTGTTATTGCTCCCTTTCAATTGGACGAAAAATACCCCAAAACAGCAATCGGAATATCTCAGCGAATTTTTCCTGAGGTCGCGGGCAAATTTTTTCGCCCTAATTAAGCTGCGCGAATATTAATAACTGTCTCTCTTTTGATTGAAGGAGCCGTATGAAAAATTAAACTTAACATTTTTATGAAATTAGCAACTCCGAGGAATGTAACTACCATACCCAATTTCTCCTCTGTTTGTTGATTATTTTTAATACACTCACGGACAATGAAAGTTGCGCACCAAGAAGTAAGCGTGGGATGGACCTCAACTTTTATTGCTGGAAGGATACAGATGAATGATATACATGAACACAAAAACAGCGCAGCAGAACACGTACAGAGGGAGCTGTGTACACAGTCCTGTCATCCTCAATAGCCATCCTCGTGCTGCGATACAAGCAGCAATATGGTCCGGCATGGTGTCGAACAGACGTGTGATGTTGTCATGCGGCAGACGAGTCCACACCTGGTGAACGTTAAGTTCCAAATCCCGAAGATTGAGGCAGCTGGCGTTTCAACTGGTACCGCACATGTTTGTTAGGGGACAGGTTTGGGGAGAGCAGGCTATGGAAGTTTCTTGACATGACTCAGGCAAGCCTGGACAACCCGATCCGTGTGCGGCCGAGTATTATCCTGCTAGAAATACGCATCTGGAATCCCTCTCTATCCCATGAATTTAATATTGAAATTTTTGTTGAAGAATTTCGAACACCTTTGTAATGGACTTTGACTTTATTACAGTATATCAAGGGTCATAAAGTGCTTGTTAATTAGAGGAAAATTAGTCTTGGTATAAACATATAATGTTAAGAGTCACCAAGGTTGCCTACAAATTAGTTAAATGGGATTTTCTGCGGGACATACTTTGCTATATATCCTGAACTGTTCCTTTGGAAAATTGTCTGTCTGTTTCAATGTATTTATGAGAGTTATACTGACTTGTTATGAGCTTTTGAACTGAATTTTTTTTATAAACAAACTTGTTTTGACTTGCGATTAGGTATATTGGAGTTTGGGTACTTAATATGGGAGCTTTTATTTGCTTATTTACTATTTGAAACTTTAACAGCGTCATCATTGTATATTAGATTTTCCTTTGTTTTTTGTAATTGTTATATATAAAATGGCTTACACTCCGGCTTTAGATGCACTAATTGAGACTGTTGAACCTCTTGTGGGAAAAACTTACTATTTTAATAATGAGGGGATGGCTGTTAGTCCGTTGTTTGAAGTTAAAGGAATTCTTAAGAAAGTTGGGCCTTTTTTCCGTGATAGGAGATATTCTAAACTTTCTAGGTCATTGCAAACTACGATTATACAGGATATGTTACAGTCTTTGATAAAAATTCCGTGGCTATTGCGATTTATGATGCTAAGGATCAGCCTTCATGTCGTGGACAATCAATCGTTAACTCTTTCCGGGCTAGGATTGGAAGGTTTCAAAGACCAGTTGGTTAATTAGACCATTCTTTGGATCATCTTGCTGTTTTGAAGACAGGTAGTAAAAAGCAGAATAAAAATTTGAATAGGTCAATTGATTTGTTGGAAAAGTCTAGGGTCTCTTTTGGAGCAATAAACTTTATATTGGAAAAACACTGTCAAACTATGGATGGATTTGCTAACAAATTGGTAGATTCATTGGCAGGATTAACCTTTATGCTACGGCTCCAAGAAACCACTTTTTCAACTCCAGAACGGAAAATAACTGAAAATTCCACCCTTGTAAATAAATACCTTCAAGGAACTTGTCTTTTGTTTGTAACTCGGTTTCTCCTTCTGTCAGGCGAAGGTACAGGAAGGCCTGCAGGCAGGTACAATAGGAGTTCCCCTCCATTCCCAGAAAAATGGGGGTGAAAAAGACTGGTACAGCAGTTGAACCAGCGCCGCTCTAGGAGAAGAGATTTTCAATGGTACAACTGCTGTACCACCGTAGTTTAAAGGTTAAATAAGGTTATAGGGAACTTAGCTCCAGGCGGAGTAGTTAACAAGTCAGTATAACTCCTCTACACCTCTTAAGAGGGATCAAGTTTTGGAGGGTAGTTCTGGCCTACAACCAGATTTGGCGAAGGAAAATGAAAGGTTAATGACCGAAGTGACAGAAGTTAAGGGTAGACAAAGTATGTCGCGAGCAGGTTATTGTTTATTGAGGGATGTCCTGGATAAACAAACTGAACAATATAAGGCCCTTATGGGGGAATTCAAGGGATTGGTGGAGCATTTTGCGACTCCGACTGGAGGTATGGTGGATAAAAATCCAAAACCAAGAGAGGATGGTAAAACTATTTTTGTAGTAGGCCTAAGGGACGGAAAATCTTTTAAAATCTTCCTCGGTGAAACCAAGAGAAATTGGTGTTGGTTTGAACAAATTCTTTGGCCTGGCGGAGGGTCGCTTGGTTATGGAGGTCCCGGGGAAGTCTGCTGCAGTTAGGCTTTATAATGATATGATTAGTGGTCCAGTGCTTAGGGAAAAGTTAATTATTTAAAGACCGGTTAAAAAGCCACCTAAGGTAATAATTTTTGATTTACCGGAAGAGACTACGCAGGGGGGTTTCCTAGAGAATCTGATTTCTCAGAACAGTAAATTGGAAGGTTTAAAAGGGAGTTTCAATTTTAAGTTTAAAATCAAGGCTAAGTTCGGCAATCATTGGATCTTTGACACTAAATCACCAGCTTTTGGTATTCTTGATAAACTTGGATATGTTTATTACAGCTGGCACAAAGTCAGGTGTAGAGAATTCTACCCAATTTTACAATGTATGATATGTGGGTGTCTTAGCCATACGACCGGTAGATGCATTGATAACAAAAGGTGTTTGAGATGCTCTAAAACTCATGAAGGGGTTAAGTGTTCAGTTGGTTTTAACTGTATTAATTGTCAGCAATTCAGTGAGAAAAATTCTGGGTCCAGGTCAACGGACCAATCCTGTAGGAGTGATAACTGTGAAGCATTTAAGAAGGAACTTAACACGTACCATAAGCATGTTGAATATGGGATTGATGTCGATCGATTAATATTAATATATATATATAATGAAGTGTTAATATTGTTTACAATTTTGGGGAAAGAATGTATAAAACATGCTGTTTGCTTTTATAAGATAAACTGATATAATTGTAATATGTATAAAATTGATGTTTATAATTATTAAAGAAGAAATGTATAAATCATGTTTCTTTTTACAAGATAAATTGATATAGTTGTAATATGTATAAAATTGATGTTTATAATTGTATAGAGGGTGAATTGCTTCGGTATAAAAAAAATTAAAGTGTAATTATATATAATAGTTGTTATTTTGCATAATATAGATTTTGTAAGAAGAGGAAATTATAGGGATAGCATTTCAGGTTATGTCTGATCCTTTTAGTTTAGAAAGTATTTAGTTAGCTTAGTATCCCTTTCAGAGAGTGTTTGTTAGATTGGATTAAGTAATGGTTTATTTTGAAATAGGGTAAACGTTATATTATTATGATTATGGGAATTTATTTTTATTTAATTTATTATTAGAATTAAATGTTTTATTAGTTTTGGGAGGTTTATTTAGTTAGCGCCTTTGCTTGCCTTGCCTTTCTTAAATTTTTATGAGGCTGATAAAGTTTTGGTGATAGTCGATTTGTCGTATGAGACCCCTGGTTGGATTTTTGTTTTAGTTTTATGAGTTTGCTGTTTTCTGAGCCTAAGACGCCTGCCTAGAGCGAAGGCAGGTGTCGGGCGGACAACTTTTGCTTCATGTTATTTGGCCTTGTACTTTGATTTTATATTTCAAATCTTGCTAATTAGTTTATTTTAGGAGGTTTATTTGGTGGTAGCTTCCGGCGGGAGAATGTCTGTTTTTGATTTTGTTAATTTGTGGTTCTGGGGTTAGGTTTATTGTCTGGCCCTTTTGTGTGGGTGTGAGGGTTTTTTAATTTTGGTATATTTTATAGTTTTATAGTTGGTAAAGTTGGCCTTTTAATTTTGTCTATAAATTTGAGTTGATATTGGGTTTTATAGTATTGAGTTTATATAGTTTATTTTGATTCTGGAATATTGTATTATTTGTATTGGAAATAATGTTGTCTTTCCGATAATTGAGTGGGTGTTTGTTCCACACACTCTACCTGTAACCTATTATTTAACAAGTAAGGGTCACAGATTCGCTTTCTTCAGGCATCTTGATATGGTTCGTGGGCACACAGGAGCCGCTGCGTGTGCCTGTATCGCGGATCGGGTTGTTGTGGGCTCTATACGTGCTTGCCGCACGGTCATTCGATCCACTCTACTCGTGGTATGCCTGGTTCTTCCAAACCCGATCCTCCGTGTCTGGGTGGCGTCCCGTGACCAGTGCTCCCAACACCGTCGAACGGTATATTCCGAAAAATCGACGGGCTATCCGGCGAGTTGACCTCCTAGCAGTTTTCAGCCCGATGATCAGGCCTCTCTCGAAGTCCGTCAGTTGCGTATATCGATGTTTCTGGCGTCTATCCACCATTTTTTTCACTTCATACTCGTACTTGGGTCGGTCGAACCACTGGCACTGATGGGGCGTCGACTACATGCCATTTTATAAGGCTGCTGGCTCATGCTTGTAGCGCTACTCACGGGTGTACGTTCATGCGCAATCACACTAGACTGGGATCATTTGCATACCACCCCGCCCTCTAGCAATTTACACCATTTTTCCGTACCATGTTTTCTTCTTGGTGCGCAACTTTCATTGTCTGTGAGTGTAATTTACTTTACTTTTACGGTTAATCGTTGATTTTATGTTCCTTTCAGATACTCTTTCTGAAAAACCATGTATAAGTATTCCTTAAAAAAGTTTGATGTCACTATAAATGGGTTTGCAAATAAACTTTAGCCAATAAAATTTTCTGCTTTTAATAGCATGCTGCATTATTTAAACAAGTTAGGATCCTTCTTTTTCTCTAGTTGAAACGGGCAATTCTGCTCGATTCTAAAGGAGCTGACACATGAAAACACTTCAATAGTAGAACCGGCTAGTAGTAGCGACTTCACTCGTAGTAGTTACTAGTAGTACCGGCTAGTAGTAGCGACGTCACTCGTAGTGATGACTACTAGTCTAATGCCGGACATCTAAAACATTATTTAATTAATCGTATCGACAGAGGCGCCAGCCAAAGAGGTGATTCTCCAGAGCTTTAAAGTAAGCGGATTATGAGGATCCGAGTGGCGCCAGAGAGTCTACATATCAGGTCAGGAGGGAGTTAAAAATGTACTGGAACTTTCTGAAAAAAATAATATATATATATATATATATATATATCACGGTAGGAGTGAGTGAGCAGAGTTTAGAGAGCAAGCAGATTTTCAGTATAGCTTGGAGGAGAGCTAAAAATATGAAGATTTGTGAAATATGAATATGTGATGAGACTCTTGGTGTGTTGTTGTTGAGACCCAGACCGTCCGACCTACCAGAAAGGTGTAAGGTAACTATTTGGACGGCCGGAAAGGACTCTTGATGTGTGTGACTATAATTGAAAAATTCCTCCTCAGGTACTGTACTGTTTAAAAACTATATGGATAACATTGGTAATTTTTCTTCAAAATTGAATTTTAGAATCCAAGAATCGTCCCACCACGCAGTCCAACCAATTAATACGATTCTGGTATTTCTTCTCTCCGGATAAATTGATATGTCACTAGTAAGAGAATAATGTCCTCTAATGTTTTTAAATATAACGATGCAAACTGGTGCCGTATATTTGAATAAATTTAGTTCTTTTTTATTAACTTTTAGTAATCACTTTGGTCTCCTTAAAATTATAATCATTATTTTATCCCGATATGCTAATAACAGGTGGGCATTGAAGCCATCTAGCAATGTAGACAAAATGCTAATTTCAGAAATGAACAAGTAAATTTAAAGCTACAAGTAGTAGTTATATTTTAGCTGCATTTAGAGATATTGTAAATCGGCACAAATAGTATCGGATAGTAGAACGACTTCACTCATAATGATGACCCGGTCGTCCATTTTGTTGCTCCAAGTCCTCTGGACGAGCCGGACGGCCTGGGGCTTTCACTCATAATGATGACTAGTAGTACCGGCTAGTAGTAGCGACTTCACTCGCAGTGATGACTAGTAGTGCGGACCAGAGTAGTAGCGATTTTCCTCGTAGTGATGACTAGTAGTACCGGCTAGTAGTAGTTACTTCACTCGTACTGGCGACTAGTAGTACTGGCTAGTAGTAGCGATCCATTCGTAGTAATGATTAGTAGTATCGGCTAGTAGTAGCGACTTCATTCATAGTAGTGACTATTAGTACCGGCTAGTAGTAGAAACTTCACTCGTAGTAATGACTAGTAGTACCAGTAGTAGCAACTTCACTTAAAGTAGTAAATAGTAGTACAGGATAGTAGCTAGTAGGAGCGACTTCACTCGTAGTAGCGACTAGTAGTACCGGCTAGCAGTAGCGACTTCACTCGTAGTAGTGACTAGTAGTACCCGCTAATAGTAGTGACTAGTAATGCCGACTAGTAGTAACGATTAACTCGTTGCATCGAGTATCCTCTACTGGCTTATCACATGTATAGCTGATACTTTTACAGCATTTTCGCCGCAAGTAAGTCTGTCAAGACTCGTGCAGAAAGCGCAGTCATGTCGTCTGTCTGTCCTTATCGTGTTATTTTGAGACAATTGATTCGTTTGGCAGAATTTGCAGAACAAATGCTAAATAGAGTTAGTTTAACGAAACCCAGCTAGTTTCGGTTTATAAAAACTTGTTTATTTCGTTTCTGTATGCATCCTTAAAATTCTTATTTTTCCTTCTCGGATTATCTTATGTAGGAAATTTTGAAACCCATTTCAATCTGTTTCCAATAAAATTTTGTAAAAAATTCACCCGACAGCTTTTGCGTATGTGATTTTCCTTATGTGTATGCCAAAATTTCTCATATTTTCTATAATCAATATAAATGAATAATATCGTCATTTGATCACTCCAGTACATCTGATATCTATCTTTTCTTCTCCAGTTCCACTTCAGTCATGACAAAAAAAAAACAACAGCCACAAGACAGCTGAAGCACTAGTAGTAACAACAAGACAGTTGCAAATGCGTTGTCACACCAGGTTCTTTGTCGCCACCAAAGAATACTACATATAATATATTAGTCTGTGACCTCAGCGACTAATTCACGTGACCACAGGAGGCAGTGGCGCACCCAGAATATTCCTAAGGGGGGGGCCATTGGTGCACAAAATTTTTATGAAGGAGGATGACTCCTCGATAAATTTTCCGAGAAAAAATGATCAGAGGCCATATCAATTAACAAGGCGGTTGTCTTTTTTTGTACATTTATTTTTATCAAATTACTAACAATTCTTTAGTGCAGTGCAAGAGAATTGAATGATTAGAAGAAGTAGTAGTAGATATTTATACAAAACAACACAAATTAAGAAATAGATGAAGATAAAATTATTTGTTCTGGTCTGCTTATACTGTATACTTGTTTTCAACCACTCTCTCATGATTACATATTGTTATATTATTCAATTATGATCTATACATATTCATAAAACGAAGTCCAGCCTCCTGTTTTTCTTTGTAGCCAGAGCATTAATTATCTGGTCTGGATCAATTTCCACTTCACGGTGAATGTTCATTGACGCCAGTCCATTCAGTCTGGTTTCACTCATACTGTTTCTCAAGTAAGTTTTCAACCTCTTCATTGTGGAGAACGACCTCTCAGCACTGCTTGTTGATACTGGGAGGGTGGCATACACTTTTAAAAGTTCAAACACAGTTGGAAAAGTCCTTTGGTCACAAAAGTTAAGCAGTTCGATTGGGCTTTTAGTTTTCTTGTTCAATGCAAAGACCTTCATGTACCACAGATGTAGTTCAGCTTTTAGAGTATTATCTGATCTGGGTCCTAAATCATCTGCAAATTTCCTTGATAAGGCAACAAATCTCTCGTTTTCTTCCAGTGTCGGCTGCCTTCCATTCGGAATGACAGATGCAAAACTTTGTAGAAATTCCTTATGTTTGAGAAATTTTTCATGGAGGTGAGTGATGAAATTATCAATCCATGGAATGAAAATAGAAAGTCTGTAGTATTCTTCAGGAGTCTGTACGTTGAAATTTGATCTATAAATTTGTCTGGTGGCACGGCGTGGTAGAGTAATGTTTTCTCCATGCTGTTCCAGCTTCTTAACAGCTTGTTCAAACAGATGGTGAAACTCGTTCTCTGCGTTCTCTCGAATTATAGATATAGCTTTCAAAACGTCTTCTACGTCACTCACAGCAGTTGCCAGATCAAGGTTAACTTCCTGCAGCTTTTCACTCAGACGAACACTGTAGCTGAGTAATCTGTCAGCTGAAACAAGTGCTATGACAAACTGTGATGTTAACATTGAACATAACAAGGTATGAGCCTCTGTTGATGTCTCCTTGTCATTCCAGGTAGTAATCTCCTCCAGAGCGTCGATTACTTGATCAAACAATGAAACCATAACTGTGACGGCATCATGTCTCTCCACCCAACGAGTAGGGCATAATTTCTTCAGTTTTTTGGCACTGATTTCTGTCTCTTCCTGATTAGCTGCATTAATTTTGCTGGTGAGAACAAGGTTTCGTTTTGGTGTGTTGAAAAAACTAGAGATTTTCCCTATTATTCCAAAGCTGTTTCGGATATCCGGAACTCTAGATGAATAAGTTATGGCTAAGTTCAAACAGTGTGATGCACAATGAACGTAGGGGGCTTTGGGGTGTTGCTCATATATAATTGCTTGGGCGCCATTGTACTCTCCACTCATTGCAGAAGCTCCATCGAACCCTTGTCCACGGAGGAAAGACGTATCAATGTTGCAGTCTGCAAGGCCTTTAAGAATAGCATCTGCAATTGCTCGACCTGTAGTTTCAGTCAGGGGCACAAACTTAAGGAAGTTCTCCACTATCTTAAATTCAATTTTATACTTATCATTTGTTTCAAACCGTTTCAAATAACGAACGCAAAGTGTCATTTGCTCTACCGTTGCAATATCTGTGGTTTCGTCACATAAAACCGCAAAACATTTGGCCTCATTCACCTCAGTTGCTATGTGCTTCACAATGGAATCATTGCATGCTGAAATAATCTCATTTTGTATATTCCAACTTATGTAAGTTGCATTTTTTGCACAACCTTGTAGATGAGTTTTCAGTATTTCTTCTCCTGCATCAACTCGGAGTCGCAAAAGGGCTCTAAAATTTCCTTCGCCTTGGCATGGTTCTGACAATACGTCCAAATCCCCACAGTCTCTATGCCCTCTCATGGCCAGCCCTTGCCTTCCACAAAAAATCACTGTTTTGATAATAGGTTTAAGAATAGCCCTATTCTGCAAAACTTGTTTTTGCTTTCCTCTGTCCATTACTTGATCCACAGGAACCGTTTTTCCTTCCGTGACCCTTAAGAACTCATCGGCTTTGAGAACTGAATCCTTATGATAGAAAAATTTTTCATGTTGACTGAACTTCTCCAAGGCCTTCTTCCAATTATTAAATCCTTTTGAAACAAGTTGACCTGTAGCTTGTGTGGATCTTAAACCGACTTCATGGGGTGCAAAGAGAACACAAAATTTGCAATAGGCACTGTCCTCTGCCTTTGAGTAAGCTAGCCAGTTATGCTTACTCAGCCAAGATGAGCAGAACTTCCGAGTGTGGTGAGGTTTTCCTTGACTTGATACAGCACTAGTGACAGTAGCAGGAAAACTGTAATTTGCATATGGTTCCCAAAGATTTTTTAGCGCTGTTATCCTATCTTCATCTGTGAGGTTAGATTTCTTGACATAATTAGAAATATCTGCAGCCAGAATTTCTATTTCAACTGTGTTTGGTATTGTGTTTTGTCCTACCTTTACCTCCTCACAAGCGTTTGAAGACAGCCCGGGGTCACGGCTGTTGCTTGCTTCGACTGCAGCCTCATCAATGTAACAAGAGCTCAGGGAAACGTCGTTGGGAACGTCACTATTTTCAATCTTACTTTTTTTTTTAAAATAATTTCCCAGTGTCTGTTGGCCTAGCCCTTTTCGTTTTTCACTCATTGTCTTTTTTTTTACCTTGCTCCTCAGTTATTCAAGAACAAAATTTGCTATATAGCCGAAATACGCACATAAACACACACACTGATCGTTAAAGATGCATTTCACTGTAAGATCAGTTGAAAGTTCAGGACCATTATTAAATTCAGCTATTCACCACGCAGGCCCTCGTTCCGAAACTACCAATTCACTGTTATCACCTTGTGTCGTAACGTCGCACTTTATTTCAACTCACAGCAACACTTAATTCGCGAAGCGTTGACACGATCTATTTATTCACTTCCACAATTTTCTCACTGGGTAAACGAAATCCTCGAGTTTTCGAGCGAACAGCCGCTTCCCCGCCGTTCACTCTTTATATAGGGCCACGGAGGCGCCTGTGACGTCACTCTACACAGCACTGGTATAGTACGACTATAGCGAGAAGGCATTTGGGTCACGTGATTTTGGACGAGTCCATTATTTAAATTCAATCACAGGTAGAAACGTCTTAAGAAGAACGGGTTTCCAGAATTGGCGCCTTTAGTGCGAATTAATTTATAATTTGTACAGTACGATAAAGAGCTTTATATGTATAATTACATTCAGTGTAAGTGTTGGGATATGCTGGAATTGTTTTCTTCACAATGATTAAAATTATTTATTACAATAATGGTTGTAAATGTTTTTTTTTTATACTTTCTCGAAGGCAGACCTAGTTCTCCCTTGTGCTGACAGCGCCCTTCGCGTTTTGCTTTGTCAGCCCAAGGGGGGGGCCAGGGCCCCCTCGGCCCCCCCCGTGGGTGCGCCACTGACAGGAGGAGCAGTCACGTGACTACAGGAGCAGAAGTCTTCTAGCGAATAGAATTAAGCATGTTCATTTCAAGTCGCCGCGAGTATTTGGAGCCGCTACTTGATTTAGTAACGGCGACTAACCTGTTACAAGAAGCGACTATTAGCAGCTACTGCAGTAGCGGCGAGTGGAATCACTTTGTCTGACAGGGGGGTTTAAACGGCAATCTAAACATTAGGAAGGGCTTCTAAAAAATATTCTGTAAATATAAATTTAACAGTTTCAGCTATTGATATCTGTTTTGAAAAAAATTGAGGCCGGCTACGTTGTAGGACTGAATTTATCAGTGCCCAAAGATGTTTGGAAATTGTAGTATATTTCAGATTTTCTTGCTCATATTGTCAGTATCGATTATTGCATGTGATAATTATCAAATAATAAGTGCCAAACGGATGCATGACTGGTGTTAGTGCAATGGGATCACAATTGTGGGAGAATATACTATCCTCTCAGCAGCTCAATATGCAGGAATTAAAGGAAAATCCGTATACAACCTATGTCTTTAAAACGAAGTATCTTAGTGCCACGGAAATAAAGTGTCACTATAAGAAAGTAAGCCCGGCGCAGTCCACAGAGTTTGCTTGTAGCACCTCGAGCGACAAAATACTGAACTTAAGAAAAATATTTCAGAAACCAACTGAGATACGCAAAACAGTCAATTTACAAAATGTAAGTGAGGTTTTAAATTAATACAAAATGATACTTGGTGCAACAGAAACACTTACATAAATAACCAGATTTGTGAAAGTAATAAACGTTTGTAACAGCAGAGACGTAATACAAAGTTTGTGCAATACGGGTGCAACTAACCTGCTGAGTGGTCTGCATACGCGGTGTTCAAAATGTGCATCATCAGCCACTATTTGGGACAGAGTCCAATCTTGAGTTGCATGCAGCCTTGCAGGTGTTACAGAATTATAGGCCCTAACAATGCGTTGCTTTACCAAGCTTGCTTTAACCAAGTATAATTTTGTATTAATTAAGCTATGCTCTTTTATTTTGTAATTGGACTTTCTTTTATCTATCCCTGTTAGTTTTCTGAGTTAGTTTTATTAAAGTTCCGTATTTTGCCACTAGGAGTGTAAAGGTGACGGAATGAACGCGCAGACATCTTTTGATAAAAACAGCAAGTTTATTCTTAAAACTGTAAAAAATCGTAAAATAAGCGACAATTAACGTAATTTACAAATAATAAATCAGGATGTGCATCGTCAACTCTTTCTCCAACATTTCTACCGTTGACTGCAGCCACATACGCCATGTTCCCCGTACCAACTTCCACCTCGTGCTTCGCACCTCACATTTTTAAGAACCTGGTTGAAAGCTCCCTCTACCGTTCGCAATCTGCGCGGCTGTTATTTAAATTTAGACTCTTCTTTCCTCGAGGAAGACGTTTCTTGAACAATAAGAAGTCGAGAATAGAAATTACTAATCCTTACAAGAGTGCTACAAGCATGTTGATTCGACAGCGCATAGACACTTTTCCATAGGTACAGGTTTATCCATAGAGCAACTTAAGATTGAAAGTTATAGGTGGTATGCAGATTTTCCAGCGTCATCTGGCCAACCGTAGAGATGTGGTTTGATTCTTGGCCGATACATGAATTCAATATCGGCAATGGTTGAGCATTTCTAATTTTGAAATACCCCCTTACAGGAGGGTTCTTTGAGTTTAATTACTGTACTTGAACAACTGTATATTGCCGACAATCTGTTTTATTGTACAATATGATACTGTTGAAATTCTGCTTACGGGTTGGAGCTTTGTGCGCCGTGGACTGTGATGAGGGAGACCACGATGAAGAACCGAAAAATCAAACGGCGACTCATGGCTGGAACTTGAGGAAACCATTCAAAACCTGTTAAAATAAAGAAAGATTTTTCAATTTTTCTGGAACATAAATTTATGAAAACGAAATTAAATTAGTGTTTGTCACCTAAGTATGCTCAATTTACTTAAATGCCTAGAAGTGGGAAAAATTTTATTATAATTTTCCAATCTCTAATTTCTGTTCTTCATAGGGACGTAACATCATTGATGCGGAGTTTTATGTACATAGATGAAGTATTATTTCTTTCACTTCGGTTCAAAACTAAACAAAATATATTTTACACAAAGACTATTTCCTTGTTTTTAACTCAATTAGTATGCTGTACTAAACACAAAAAATGTATATGGCTTTCTTTTACTATTTAAAAAATCTGATGTGGGCAACACATGACTTTCCTTATATAATGTAATTAATTTACTACTTTTACAGTAAAAAAAAGTAGGTTTTTCTTATAGTAGATACTAATAGTCTTTCCAAGATATTAAATTTTCGACAATTAGGCGTCATTTTTATCCATTTGGCGAGATTTTTGTTAATTTGGCAACATTTCAAAAAGTCTCCAAGTTGGCGACATTCCGCCAAACTCGTCGCCAAAATCTCGCCGAGCGTTATGCACTAAGAAATAAGTTATTCTTACAGCAGATAAATGACTATTGGCGTTCAAACCCAAAAGTATTACTAAAAGTATATTTTTTCATAAATGGAACGAGCTAGTTCCACGAGAATGATGTAACCCAATTTATCGCATGGTATTACATATGAAAAGTGAACATGTTTCTCAAAAGGAATTTTTTTTTATATGACATTTTGATAATTTTTTTTTAAAAAATGAAAAATATCTCGAGAACAGTTCATGTTAGCGTTCTAAAATTTATTTCAATCGTTTTCTAATGAGAAATTACGTAAGAAATGTCTATTTGCGTAACTTTATTAGTGGTTTTGAGTTTTTGACGATTTTTTCAAAATTTCATTCGAAAATTTAAGGGGGGTTCTTAACATTCGATTGCATATAAAAGCAATAGGCTTCCAGTGTTTACGGATTGTGATTTTTGTACCAAATTTGGATCGAATCGTTCCATTCGTTCGTCAGTTATCGTCTCCACAGTCTCACTGACACACACACACATACTTTCACACACACACACACACACACACAGAGACATCACTTCAAAAATGTTTGATTCGTGATCAGGGATGCTTGAAACGTGCTCTCCCGTCGAAAACTCGAATTCGAATTTTCGACCCCGTCACAATACTTTCCTTATACATTATGTATATAAGGAAAGTAATAATTACATTATGGTAAACAGAAGAAATTTAAACAGCTAGTCCTTTTTAAATGTTATTAAAATAATTCAAAATATTAAAATAGAGTTTAGAACCAACCACTTTTCAAATTTCGAATATCTAACCACTATTTCTAAAACTAAGACCCCGATCGAAAAATTAATTATATATCCTAGAAGGAATAAGCTTTTCAGTTTAAGAGATAGAAGCATTACAAACTTTGAAAACGGAAAAGTTTTCAATCTTTTTTAACTTCAATACAATTGTTCAACAAGGTTTTTAAAATACACTCTGTTGAGAAACAATATAAGCATGAATAAAACAATTGAGCTACAGTTGCAGAACTCGGCATGGAAATGTCGTTTTAAGAATTATTCGAATGATGAAACTGTCTGAGCTAATGATTTTATAGGACTCGTGCAACGCGCATGGTAACGACTCATTGTGGAGCATTTAAAACAACCAATGTTCTCACTAACGGGTAACTAAAATTGGATTGTCTGCTTTGAGACTGCAAATCGTGTACAAAGATGTATTTGAGACGTGCTGGACGGCTTTATGAATAATTGTCGGATTTAGAGAGAGGTAACATCATAAGCCTAAAGGAAGTCTGTTGGTTAAATGGACGTATCAATCGTCATCTTGGTCGGAGCGAGATGTCTGTACTCGATGTTGTCAACAGTGGATGATAGAAGACGCAAGTAATCGTTGTAGAGTCTCAGAACGCCCCTGACAGATAAATGCTAAAGAGGATCGTGCAGTCAGGAGAGGAACCACGTCTATACCAATGGCGTTGCTATCAGACATTCGAAGGCATTTGCCATCTCTAATTAATCCTGTATTAAACTATTCGGAGATGACTGGAAAAAGGTGGGAGTAGGTGTCGCCGTCCATTAAGGCGCCTGCCACTGACCCCCCAACATAGGCAGAGCTGTCTGGATTGGTGCCAAGCTTGGCCACACTGAGCCAGAGTCCGATTTAAGGCATGTTGATTTGAGCGATGAATCTCGCTTCTCTCTCAGTGCGGATGACAGCAGAGTACGTCTATAGAGGGGGAACTGGCCAGAGTTTCGATTCCTTATTTGTTCGACCGGCATACATTTATCATGCGTGGCTTTTATTACGCATATAGGCCATTTAATAATCACTAATCATTACACCCTCCCATAGCTTGGTTGGAAATGGCTATTAGTACGCTTTTAAATAATTTCGGTTAAGAATAAAAGCGACATTCCACCAAATTCGTCGCCAAAATCTCGCCAAGCGCTATGGATGGAGAAATAAGTTATTCTTACTGCAGATAAATGACTATTGGCGTTCAAATACAAAATCGTTACCCAAAGTATATTTTTTCATGAATGAAACGAGCGAGATCCACGAGAATGATGTCACTAAATTTATCACATGATATTACACATGAAAAGTGAACATGTTTCTCAATAGGTAATACTTTTTTTTTACTTTACATAAATTTTTGATAATTATTTTGAAAAATGTGCAATATCCCGTGAACGGTTCATGCTAGCGTTCTGAAATTCATGTTAATCGTTTTCTAATGAAAAATGAAATAAGTAATGTCTATTTGCGTAATTTTATTAAAGGTTTTGATTTTTTAATGATTTTTTTTAAATTTCACTAAAAAATTTAGGAGGTTCTGAACATTCGATTGCATATAAAAGCAATAGGCTTCCAGTATTTACTGATTGTGATTTTTGCACCAAATTTCTTTCGAATCGGTCCATTCATTCGTCAGTTATCGTCTCCACAGGCTCACTGACACACACACACACACACACGCACACACAGCGACATCACCTCAAAAATGTCGAAAACTCGTCGAAAACTCGAATTTGAATTTTCGACCCCGTCACAATACTTTCTTTATACATTATTGTATATAAGAAAAGTAATAGTTTTTTCTTTCTGCGACATATGACGTTTCTTTATTACAGTATCACAACAAATGGATATTTTGAAATTAAAATTGTGAAAGAGATTTTAATAATAATAAAGAGACGTCATAAAATGAAATATTAATTCCTTTTAAGTTAAACATAAACTAAATAACAACATATGTTAAAAATATGTATTTGCAGAAATTGAAGCCATTACAACATCCTTAGGCTTCGTTGGAGATGTCTAGATATTACGAAGCTTTTAAATAATTTTGGTTAACAATAAAAGTAAAGACAATATTTAAAATACTTCAATATTTAAAAGGTCTTACTGAGAAACAGTAAAAAAAATATATTTATATTTAGAACCTCTTTAGAAAATTTTCAGAAACGCTTAAATGTAAAGAATCACTAATAATACACAAGGATACACATTAATGGGTTTCAGGGGTCTTTCCGCATACCAAATACGCGAATTATGGATATTTACAACTCATAAATATTCATAATTAACCAAGGTATTGCCTAAGCAATACAGGTGTGAAGGAACCTCTGTAATGTATCAAAACAGCTATTTCTCTCTGCGACAGTTAATGTTTCTTTATTGTAGTATCACGACAAATGGTTATTTTGATATTAAAATTTTCAAAAGTTGTTCGAAATAATTAAAATTACGAAAGATATTCTAACAATAGCAAAGTGGCATCATAAACTGAAATATAAATTTATTTTGAGTTAAACATAAACTAAGAAATAACATAGAAATAAATATTTGTAGAAATTGAATGAAGTTTTCCTTTGAAAATTATGTTGAAATAATGTTGCGTTTTGAAAATATTGTGTGAGATAAATACAATCACAGAATGGTGGAACCCTTTTTATTTTAAATGTTCTGAAACGTCCGCCAAAAACTTCGCCCCATCTCATCAGTTTCTAAATAATTTAATGAAAACCATAAATTAAAATTCAGGACTTTCAACATTGTTAAATAAATATTCATTTAATACACAAAAATGAATGTAAAAAACATTAGAACGTTAGTGCAAACCGTTCTCGAGATACTGCACGCTTTCAAATATATTGATCAAAACAATTATATATAAGTTAAAAAAAAATTCATTGTCACTTTTCATGAGAAAGATTATGACACAAGTCTCTTCACATCATTCTGGAGTATATAGTTCGTTCCATTCATGAGAGAACATAATTTTGTAATTGCTTTGTATTTTGATGTTAACGAGTTAGCCAATAGTCATGTATTTCACGAGATAATAAATGTCAATTGTATTTTGATGATAAATTTGCTCTTGAGTATGAATAAGGCATTTTCTTTGAATTAATAAGCTTCCAAAATGTAATTTGTGTAATGTTAATTGAATGACGACGGTAGTATGGTATGGTAAATTTATTGATAAGCACATTTGACAGTTTTGCAAACGATTATTAAATGATTGTCATAGTGCCGAGATTTGTCATTTCAAAATGAAAACTCTGATGTGGGCAGCAAGTATCTTCCTCTACAGACCTAAATTCATCTCCCCTTTATTTCTTTACTAATTCATTAAATAGAGTAAATTGCACAAATGAACACGTATATTTATTCGAAATTGCACTGAATTTGCACTTTTAATTCAATTTTCGTTTTCAATTAGTAAATGAACGTATTTATAAAGACGGCGTAGCAAAAAAATCTGATGTGGGCAGGACATGACTTTCCATATATAATGTAATGAATTTGCTACTTTTACAGTGAAAGAAAATATGTTATTCTTATAGTGGATACTTACATTATTTCCAAGATATTGACATTTCTTCAATTAGTCGTCATTTTCATTAATGTAGCGACATTTTTATCTATTTGGCGAGATTTTCGTTAATTTGGCAACATTAAGAAAAGTTGCCAAGTTGGCGACATTCCTCTAAACTCGTCGCCAAAATCTCGCCAAGCGTTATACACAGAGAAATAAGTTATTCTTATAGCAGATTGCCGTTCAAATACAAAAGTATTACTCTAAGTATATTTTCTCGTAAATGGAACGAGCTAGATCCACGAGAATGATGCCACTATATGTATCGCATGATATTACATATGGAAAGTAAACATGTTTCTCAACAGTTAATATTTTTTAAATTTAAGGGATTTTTTTTATAAATTTATTTGAAAAATGTTCAATATCTCGAAAACGGATCATGCTAGCGTTATCGTTCTAAAGTTTATGTCAATTGTTTTCTAAGGAAAAATTACATAAGAAATGCCTATTTGCATAACTTTATTAAAGGTTTTGATTTTATGATGAATTTTACAAAATTTCACTCGAAAATTTAGTTCTGAACATTCGATTGTGTTTAAAATTAATAGGCTTCCAGTATTTATGGATTGTAATTTTTTTACAAACTTTCATTCGAATCGCTCCATTTGTTCGTGAGATATTGCCTCCACAGATTCACTGATACACACACACATAGTTTCACACACACAAATACTTTCACACACACACACACACACACACACATACTTTCACACACACATACACACACAAACTTTTACACACGCATACACACACTTTCCTACACGCATACACACACTTTCACACACACACACACAAACTTTTACACACACACACACACCCCGGCCGTCCAACTAGTTACTCTAAGTCCTCTGGACGAGTCGGACGGTCTGGGTCTTCTACACACACACACACCTTGCTCATGTCCTTGCTGACGAGCCGGTCGGTCTGGGTCTTCAACACACACACACACCGGCCAACGGCCGTACCGTGCTGAAAACACCGGTTCTCGTTAGATCACCGAAGTGAAGCAGCATCGGGCGCGGTTAGTACTTGGTGGGTGACCACCTCGGAACGCCGCGTGCTGTTGGCCATCTCGGGTGCGGTATCCCCGTGGTTTGCGCGCTAGATTTGCACGCTGCCACAAATGCCGCCGTGTTTATGCGGAGTACGATCACGTTAAACATGTGGGTCCGTAAGTCCTTCCGAGAGGTTGGTGGTAGGGGAAGGAGGGTACGGTCCCTGTGGATGCCTCCCCCACTGGGTTCCGGTCTAAATTGGGTGGCACTTCCCGGCCGTCCATACAGTTACCTTACACCTTTCTGGTAGGTCGGACGGTCTGGGTCTCAACAACAACAACACACACACACACCTCCTTCCCGGCCGTCCAAATAGTTGCTCTTAGTCCTCTGGACGAGTCGGACGGTCTGGGTCTTCAACACACACACACACAAACCTGGGTTCCGGTCTAAATCGGGTGGCACTTCCCGACCGTCCAAACAGTTACCTTACACCTTTCTGGTAGGTCGGACGGTCTGGGTTTCAACAACAACACACACACACAACCGGCCATTCAATTTGCTGCTCTAAGTCCCTGGACGAGCCGAATGGTCTGGGCCTTTCACACACACACACAAACTTTTAGACACACACACACAGACATCACCTCAAAAATGTTCGATTCGTGATCAGGGATGCTTGAAACGTGCTCACCCGTCAAAAACTGAATTCGAATTTTCGACCCCGTCACAATACTTTCCTTATACATTATATGTATATAAGGAAAGTATTACGAAAAAATTAAATATCTTGTGAGCTATAAGTCCTAAAGAACAGCTAATCCTAGAGTAATGGGGTTGGTTTTAAAGATGGTTTAGCAATTTTTCTCCTTTTCGTTACTGCCGGAATGTAATATATCAATGTCAGCTACTTGGTTTTGTCACATCAGTGTTTCTAAACCAGTTGTCTCTATGAGTGTATTAACCTACATACTACATATCGACAAACCACATTTTTTAATTTTATATTGATGCTTTAATAATTTTCCACCTTTTCTTTGCAGCCAGAATGGTATTTGTCAGCCAAGATCAGTTAATTGGTTATTCCACATCAATCTTTCTGAACTAGTTGTCTCTATGATTGTAATAACCTACATATCTACAAACCAAATTTTTACTTTCCTTATATATATAATGTATAAGGAAAGTATTGTGACGGGGTCGAAAATTCGAATTCAGTTTTCGACGGGAGAACACGTTTCAAGCATCCCTGATCACGAATCAAACATTTTTCAGGTGATGTCTGTGTGTGTGTGTGTGTGTGTGTGTGTGTCAGTGAGTCTGTGGAGACGATATCTCACCAACGAATGGAACGATTCGAATGAAATTTGGTACAAAAATCACAATCCGTGAATACTGGAGACTATTGTTTTTAAATGCAATCGAATGCTCAGAACCTCCTAAATTTTCGAGTGAAATTTTGAAAAAATCATCATAAAATCAAAACCTTTAATAAAGTTACGCAAATAGACATTTCTTATGTAATTTTTGCTTAGAAAACGATTGACATAACCTTTAGAATGCTAACAACAATCTTAAAAACGCAACAATCTTAAAAATATAAAAAAAATCTGATGTGGGCAGCACGTGACTTTCCCTGCAGACTCCAATTCATTTCTTTCTTTATTTCTTTAATAATTCATAAAAATTGAGTTAAATTGCACCAAATTTGCATTTTTAATTAAATTTCTGTTTTTAGTTGGTAATTGGACATTTTTCCAAAAGCGTCACAATTAAATGCGAAAAATCTTAAATATCTCGAGAACGGTTAGTCCTAGAGTAATAGAGTTTTTCTTATTCTTTTACTCATCAAAAATTACGTATTAAACAAGCATTTAATTGATATATTTGAACATACGTAGCTTTTTTTAGATTTTGGCAATTTTTGAGGGCAATTTCGTAAAAAAAGGCAGGTTGTTCTTTTACGAAAATTTCCAAAATCTAATTAGCACCGGAGTATTATGAGTAACTTATATATCGAATTTTGTGAAATTTGGTCAGTTAGTATTTTAGCTAGAGTGGATACATGAAATTTTTGCTGTCCATTTCGTAAAAAAAGACTGGTAGTTCTTTTCCGATCAATACAAATATCTAATCAGTACTAGAGTATCCTACAAGTAACTTATCCACTAAATTTTGTAAAATTTGGTCAATTAGTATTTCAGCTAGAGTAGATACATGGAATTTTTACGGGCCATTTCGCAAAAAAAGCGGGTTCTGTTTTTACGAATCCAACCAAAAACTAATCAGCATCAGGGTCATACCCAAGTGACTTAGCTACACAATTTTATGAAATTCGGTCCATTAGTTTTTTAGTTAGAATGGATACATACATTGCACAGACAGACATACACACTCACAGACGTCACGCTAAAAATATGTTTACGTATTCTAGAGGTCTCAAAACGTGTAGATCTGTCGAAAACTCGAGTTGCGATGTTTGGCATGATTCCAATACTTTTCCTATATATTATCATGTATTGCAGAGAAAGTAATAAAAAACTACTTATGCTCAAATATATCCATTAAATGCTTGTTTTATACGTAATTTTTAGCGAAGGAAAGAGTAAGATCAACCCCATTTCACCAAGACTAGCCGTTCTCGAGATATTTTAGTTTTTTCTTTACGCCACCTTTGAATATAAGTCCAGTTTCCTAATGAGAACGAAAATTGAATTGAAAGTGATTTAAATTTAATTAAAATAAAGAGAACGTGTATATAAGTCTGCAGGGAAAGTCATGTGCTGCTCACATAAGATTTTTTTAACAATGGAAGAAGATAATTTTTCAAAAACTTTAAAAAATCAAAAACTTCAAAAAATATTTTTTGATAAAAAAAAATCAAAATAAAATGCATGTATTGAAATGCTATTCATAAGACACACACGCTTTCATTTAAAATGCTATCTACCACATAGGAACAATGAACAAATAACCTAGAAAAACCAACATCCTCCAACATCTCTGAGATGCAAAGAATTAATTAAAATACACTTTAATGAGTTTGCTGTGCGCTACCGCATACCAAGCTTACAAGAGTCCTTTAAAGTAATTCATAAATATCCATAACTGTACAACCTACTTATAAAGCAATACGAGTAGTAAAGAAAACTCTTGGTAATTTATCAAAATAATTTTTTATTGCTTCGACAGTTAACGTTTCTCTTTGAGGTATGATAATTAATGGTTATTTGAAATGGAAGTTTTCAGAGTTGTTCCAATTTGTGAAATAGAATGCGATAATAAGGGCAAGTAGGAAATTGAAATGTTGATTTCTTTTGAGTTATGAATTAAATTATAATATCATATGTTAGGAAGAAATTTTTGTAGAATTTGAATGGATTTTCCTTTGTACGTAAGCAAAATTAAGGTGATGATTTTTACTTTCCATATATACATAATGTATAAGGAAAATATTATGACGGGGTCGAAAATTCGAATTCGAGATTTCAAAGGGAGGGGATGTTTCAAGCATCCCTGATCACGAATCAAATATTTTGAGGTGATGTGGGTGTGTGTGTGTGGGTCAGTGAGTCTGTGGAGACGATATCTCACGAACAAATAAATCGATTCAAATGAAATTTGGTACAAAAATCACAATCCGTGAATACTGGAAGCCTATTGTTTTTAAACGTAATCGAATACTCAGAACCCCCTAAAGATGTCTCTCTCTCTCTCTCTCTCTCTCTGTGTGTGTGTGTGTGTGTGTGCGCGCGCGCGTGTGTGTGTGCGTGTATGTGTGTGAAAGTATGTGTGTGTCAGTGAGCCGTGGAGACGATATCTCACGAACAAATAGAGCGATTCATATGAAATTTGGTACAAAACTCACAATCCGTGAATACTGGAAGCCTATCGTTTTTAAACGTAGTCGAATGTACAGAACTCCCCTAAATTTTAGAGTGAAATTTTGAAAAAATCATCAAAAAATCAAAACCTTTAATAAAGTTACGCAAATAGCCATATCTGTAATTTTTCCTTAGAAAATGATTGACATAAACTTTAAAACGCTAACATGAACCGTTCTCGAGATATTGCACATTTTAAAAATAAATTTATCAAAAAATTCCATAAATTAAAAAAATATATATTAACTGTTGAGAAACATGTTCACTTTTCATATGTAATATCATGCGATAAATTTGGTGACACCATTCGCGTGGATCTAGCTCGTTCCATTCATGAGAAAATATACTTTGGGTAATACTTTTGTATTTGAACGCTAATAGTATTTATCTGCTATAAGAATAACTTATTTCTCCGTCCATAACGCTTAGCGAGAATTTGGCGCCGAATTTGGCAGAATGTAGCCAACTTAGCCACTTTTCTAATGTTGCCAAATTAACAAAAATCTTGCCAAATGGATAAAAATGACACTAAATCAATGAAAATGACGGCTCATTGACGAAAATTCAATATCTTGGAAAAAATATAAATATCTACTATAAGAAAAACATATTTTTATATTGTAAAAGTAGTGAATTCATTGCATTCTATAAGGAAAGTCATGTGTTGCACATATCAGATTTTTTTTTTATATGGAAACATCATACTTGTATAGAATGAACATATAATAATTACGACAAAATAATTTCAATATCTTCCCTTTCAGAACAGTGGAGCAAGGGGAGATAATAAATTTTATTCACACACGCTAGAAAATTGATTTTAATGAGACACGAAATCGAGCCAAACTGAGGTTGTAAGCAGATTCAATTAAAAACAAAGAAATATTATAAAACTTATCATTCACCAGATTTGATATTCGGCAAAATGATCGGAGGGACACGAGTCTGCCTACAGATGAAATAGTTTCTACAATGTTGCATAATATCAATTTTAGATAGTGGATCAATTTTACATAGTGTTGCGTACTTGTAAGACACTTCCAAGCTCTTTTTCACCCCCTCTTTATTTTCGTCTCTTTCGGAAACCAGACGGAGAAAACAACCTTAAAGGATTTTCCATGATGTGAGGGGGTTGCCAGATTTGGCGATGCATCGCCAATTTGGAGGCATTTAACAACTTTTCGAATATTCGAGAAAGACCGTGAAATAACAAGTATTCTATGAGATATGAAAAATTCCAGAAGTTTCTACAGAGAGACTATGAATGGAGTCATCACTCCGTTGGAGTTGCAGTTGACGTGATACGAGCTACATTGAACTGGGCTTCTTGTCAATATTTCGAGATTACTAGAGGTTATTCTGTGAAATTGCTTTTGTTAATGTTTTGAGATTAATATCAGTTGTTGTGTGAAAATCGTGGAGCATTTAAGTTCTGTTTGACTATATATTGTTTCTGTTTATGTTGTGCTTGTGAATAAACGTGTTAGTCATTCAGAAACTTGGACTCATTCTTGTATCCTGCGTGCACACCCACGATTCCATAGAACACTTCTTAACAATAGCTTTGTTTTGAATTGAATCTGCCTACACCCTCAGTTTGTTTTAATTTGGCATTTGATAATATTTTATATTCTACTTTTTCTAGTTTTTCGTTTCTCATCCGTTCCTCACTTGTATTCACTTCGATTTACTAGTATTAACTTGTATTAACTTGTATTTACTAGTATTCACGTACAAACCTATGCAGTATTTTGGAAAATTTTGCTAGTTGGACCTAATAGAACGTTTCGACTAAAGATCCTAAACCCTAATTTGCAAAGGAAACGCATGGAAAAGGCATAAAAATCTCATGCAGTACATAAATGACTTAATAACATAACGTAATGACGTAAAGTTCGATAGAAGGAAATGTTCTGTGAGAAATAACTGTGTACAGATTTTAGCTCTCTACAATGCTGGGAGCCCAGAACAAAACCATCAAAGAGTTGAACGAAAATACGTGAGGTTAATAAGAAATGGTGTAAGTAAAAATGGTATGTGTGTAGCACATGAATTTCCTCACAGACCAATTCATCTTTTGTTGTTTTATATACGTTAGTCAGATATTTATCTTGCAAAATACTGCATAATAAATTTAGCGAGACATCGGCAACTTGGGGACTTTTTAAATGTTGCCAAAGTGGCGAAAATGTCGCCAAACTTATAAAAATTACTCCAAAGGAGAAGGAATGTTTCGCAAATATTGATTTCCATTATATGACGGGTATAAATTCTAGTATATAAGCAATGCTCTTTTCTCTGTTTATGTGTAACACTTGGTGATGTATCTGGCAAACTTGATGAACAATCTAGCTTGGCGAATAATCTAGTATCGCCAACTTGGCGGTATTTCGCCGCAGATTGACGAAAATTTTGTCAAAATTGCAAAAATGACGCTAAATTAATGAAAATGATGTCTAATTGATGAATTAATTATTAAAATATTTTAATATATGGACTATATCGCTTATTGAGGATATTATGAATATTGATAATTGTTAATTTACAGTTGTGTGAAATATAACTTAATTGGGTGCTCTGTAGTACTATTACACGTTGTCATCCGGAAAATCGCCAAATGTACAATTCACAGTACCGAGGATCTTATACATTATTTTTTGCTGTAAAAGGAGAATAATTTATTGCATTATATAAGGAAAGTCATGTGTTGTCCATATCAGATTTTTAATTTATATATTTGGCGTTTTTTTCTTAACTTAAGCTTCCTTTTTGTCACATTGGCCACATTTTCATCAATTTAGAACCTACATTTTAAACGTCTCCAATGTAACGTTATTTCGCAAAATTATGAATTATATATACATCCATATGCATTATGAACTACATAAGCATTCATATGCATTATGATGCATTATGAACATTATAAACTACATATGCATTCATATGCATTATGAACATTATGAACTACATACGCATTATGATGCATTATGAACTATTGTTCAGTTTTATGTAATTTTTGAGATACTTTTAGTTAAAACTGTGAAATATCTTGAGAACGGTTCAAGCTAGCGTCCTAAAGTTTGTAACATGCAGTTTAGAATAAAACATTACGTATGAAATGATTATTTTTTATCATTGTTAAATGTCCTGTTTTTTTATGATTTTTTCAAAAATTTCTTCAAACATTTGGGGTTTTTGGAATCAATAGTGTTTCAGTATTCACGAATAGTAATAATCGTGCCAAATTGAGCTCACATATCTCCATTTGTTCGTGAGATAGCTTATCCACAGACTCGTAGGCACGCAAACATATACACATACATACACACAGACATCACCTCAAAAACATCCGATTCGTGTTCAGGGGAGCTTGAAACGTGATCTTCCGTCGAAAACTGGAATTTGAATACCCCGTCACAAAAATTGCCCTATACAGTAAACTAATATATATAGGAAAAGTAATAAAATACAAATTTTCCTTTCAAGTCATTTACAAATACGCGTTTATTTAAGACGTATGATTAAAAAAAGTGATGAAAAAACAACGTAGAAAAGCACTTCTTTAAGCATTTCTAAACACGTGGAATTAATTAAACGATAGATACACCAATGTAAAAAATATCATACAGCCTACTTAAAAGAAGAATGCACTTTATTTTATAAGTTTTGACAATTATTAACGGAACATTCACAATGCACAATGAAAGTTCAACCGATACTTCGTTAATTTTTTTAAACACATTCCTTTAGCCCATGCACTGTTAATGTTTCTCTTTGCGATCCAAAAATAAACACAACGTTTTTAAAATAGTTCAGATGTTTACATTATGAGAGCAGTTGTTGAGAAAAGATAAAGAAGTAATTTGGAATTTGTATAAATATTCAAATCTATACATATTTAAAATTGGAAGTATGTTTGACTGGGTTGTTTGTCTGATCCTTGCACAGTTTTTGACAGAAAACTTTTTCTCGTACACAGTACTAGGAAAGTAATTTGGAATATTTTCTCATTCACAGTACTGAGAAGTAATTTGGAATTTGTATAAATATTCAAATCTATACATATTTAAAATTGGAAGTATGTTTGACTGGGTTGTTTATCTGATCCTTACACAGTTTTTGACAGAAAACTTTTTTCTCGTACACAGTACTGAGAAAGTAATTTGGAATATTTTCTCATACAGTACTGAGAAGTAATTTGGAATTTGCATAAATATTCAAATCTATACATATTTAAAATTGAAAGTATGTTTGACTGGGTTGTTTGTCTGATTCTTACACAGTTTTTGACAGAAAACTTTTTTCTCGTACACAGTACTGAGAAAGTAATTTGGAATATTTTCTCATACAGTACTGAGAAGTAATTTGGAATTTGCATAAATATTCAAATCTATACATATTTAAAATTGAAAGTATGTTTGACTGGGTTGTTTGTCTGATTCTTACACAGTTTTTGACAGAAAACTTTTTCTCGTACACAGTACTGAGAAAGTAATTTGGAATATTTTCTCATACACAGTACTGAGAAGTAATTTGGAATTTGTATAAATATTCAAATCTATACATATTTAAAATTGAAAGTATGTTTGACTGGGTTGTTTGTCTGATCCTTACACAGTTTTTGACAGAAAACTTTTTTCTCGTACACAGTACTGAGAAAGTAATTTGGAATATTTTCTCATACACAGTACTGAGAAGTAATTTGGAATTTGTATAAATATTCAAATCTATACATATTTAAAATTGAAAGTATGTTTGACTGGGTTGTTTGTCTGATTCTTACACAGTTTTTGACAGAAAACTTTTTTCTCGTACACAGCACTGAGAAAGTAATTTGGAATATTTTCTCATACACAGTACTGAGAAGTAATTTGGAATTTGTATAAATATTCAAATCTATACATATTTAAAATTGAAAGTATGTTTGACTGGGTTGTTTGTCTGATTCTTACACAGTTTTTGACAGAAAACTTTTTTCTCGTACACAGCACTGAGAAAGTAATTTGGAATATTTTCTCATACACAGTACTGAGAAGTAATTTTGAATTTGTATAAATATTCAAATCTATACATATTTAAAATTGAAAGTATGTTTGACTGGGTTGTTTGTCTGATCATTACACAGTTTTTGTCAGAAAACTTTTTTCTCATACACAGTACTGAGAAAGTAATTTGGAATATTTTCTCATACACAGTACTGAGAAGTAATTTGGAATTTGTATAAATATTCAAATCTATACATATTTAAAATTGAAAGTATGTTTGACTGGGTTGTTTGTCTGATCCTTACACAGTTTTTGTCAGAAAACTTTTTTCTCATACACAGTACTGAGAAAGTAATTTGGAATATTTTCTCATACACAGTACTGAGAAGTAATTTGGAATTTGTATAAATATTCAAATCTATACATATTTAAAATTGAAAGTATGTTTGACTGGGTTGTTTGTCTGATTCTTACACAGTTTTTGACAGAAAACTTTTTTCTCGTACACAGCACTGAGAAAGTAATTTGGAATATTTTCTCATACACAGTACTGAGAAGTAATTTGGAATTTGTATAAATATTCAAATCTATACATATTTAAAATTGAAAGTATGTTTGACTGGGTTGTTTGTCTGATTCTTACACAGTTTTTGACAGAAAACTTTTTTCTCGTACACAGCACTGAGAAAGTAATTTGGAATATTTTCTCATACACAGTACTGAGAAGTAATTTTGAATTTGTATAAATATTCAAATCTATACATATTTAAAATTGAAAGTATGTTTGACTGGGTTGTTTGTCTGATCATTACACAGTTTTTGTCAGAAAACTTTTTTCTCATACACAGTACTGAGAAAGTAATTTGGAATATTTTCTCATACACAGTACTGAGAAGTAATTTGGAATTTGTATAAATATTCAAATCTATACATATTTAAAATTGAAAGTATGTTTGACTGGGTTGTTTGTCTGATCCTTACACAGTTTTTGTCAGAAAACTTTTTTCTCATACACAGTACTGAGAAAGTAATTTGGAATATTTTCTCATACACAGTACTGAGAAGTAATTTGGAATTTGTATAAATATTCAAATCTATACATATTTAAAATTGAAAGTATGTTTGACTGGGTTGTTTGTCTGATCCTTACACAGTCTTTGACAGAATTTTTTTTTCTCATACACAGTACTGAGAAAGTATTGTTTTCACGAAAATTTTCGATTTCCTGATTTTGATGCTAATATACGTTCTAAGACCTCCTGAACATTTTTTCACTATTTTTGAAGTAATTTTCGCCTGTTTCTTTGTCTGATGTCTGTCTGTATGCCTGTCGTCGATTTAATGCCTACGCGATAGCTGCCACAAATATCCATGTTTTCTCACGAAATTTTATATCCGGTTTTGCTATCAAAAAATCTAGGACTAGATTTAATTATTTTTTTTTTAATTCGAGCGCAAACTTTTAATTTTATTCGAAATTTTATTATTTTAACATGGCAGCATGAGGCAAAATCGCACAAAATCATGAATGCAATGGTTTATTTACGGTTCAGTGATTCTAAGACTTAACAGTTTCAATTATTGCTGTGTTTAAAATAGCTGCGATACAATTCTTTTTTTTTTGTTCGTGCAATCATTAGTCCCATTCGGAGTGCAAGTGACTCAGGGGGGGGGGGGGCGTAAATTGTCAAGTATGGTATTCATCAAAATATTCTTTTCAGGCCCTTTAGAAAGATAATACTCTGTAGTTGAAATTATTTAGACACACCATACCGATTTTTCAATTTATTTCTCTTGTAAAATGTGAAAAAATTGAATTCTGGTATGCTAAAGTCCAGTTATGTCACACTGCAGCTGCAGCCAACGGTCGGTCCTACCGTGCTGAAAACACCGGTTCTCGTTAGATCACCGAAGTCAAGCAGCATCGGGCGCGGTTAGTACTTGGGTGGGTGACCACGTGGGAACACCGCGTGCTGTTGGCAAATTTCGGGCGCGGTAGCCCGGTGGTTTGCGCGCTGGATTTGCACGCTGTCACAACTGCCGTCGTGTTCATGCGGAGTACGATCACGTTTAACAAGTGGGTCCGTAAGTCCTTCCGAGAGTTTGGTGGTAGGGGAAGGAGGGTACTATCCCAGTGGATGCCTCCCCCACTGGGTTCCGGTCTAAATTGGGTGGCACTTCCCGGCCGTTAAAACGGTTACCTTACACCTTCCTGGTAGGTCGGACGGTCTGGGTCTCAACAACACCGCAATTGCAGTTAATCTTTTACTTTTTTTACTGATATATCATTCGTATACAAGAACCACGGTCATTCTAGCATTGAATTAACACCGTGTAAATTGAAATTGGGCGCTTTTGGTAACCTATTAATCAGGACAAAATTACTTAGGCATACGCATGCTCAAATTCTTGATCAAAATGCAATGGCTATTTAGTTAGCACCTATGAAATAAATTACAATTGGCGAATTGGAGTCAAAATACGAAACTAATAAAAAAAGTATCTTCTCTAGTGAATGGAATGAACTAGATTCCCGCCGACGATGCCAGATTTGTCGGATATTACTGCATATGGAAAATGAACTAATTTGATGATACTTACTACTTCTTAATTTCATGTAATTTTTTTAATAAAATTGAACTCGTCCATTATGTACATTGGAATTCACGTTTTATGATTTTTTAAAATATTAATTCGAAACTTGGGGAAGGGGGTCTTCTGAACATTCGACTGCGTCTAAAATCATTGAGGTCGAGTATTGCTTGTTGTTGTTGAGACCCAGACCGTCCGACCTACCAGAAAGGTGTAAGGTAACTGTTTGGACGGCCGGGCGAGTACTTGCTTGTGTAATAATCGTACAAAAGTTATTTTCGAAACACTTAATTCGTTCGTAAGAAATCGCATCCACACAACTCACACACACAACACAGCGACTTGTCACTTTATATTTCATCTACATTAAACTATGCAAGACAAATGTATGACAAAATCCTTGTATAATTGAAAAAGTTTAACAATAAAACAGTTTCTTTTAAATCCATATATTTTGATTTTAACTTGAAGTTTTACTGTTTTCAGTGACTGACAACACAAAAACATTTTGTTGATTGCAATGAATAATAATCTGAGAAAATATTTTCCTGGACTTTTATTTCAACGCTTACGCTCTTTAAATCTGAATCAGCAAAATTTTTGCAAATCTTTCATTTTTCTCTTCATTCGAATTCTGTTGGAATTTGCTGTTTCTATTGTTTAGAACTACGTAAAACGTCTTACTTGTTTAAGAAGTATTAAGTACTATGTTTTACATTCGTGCGTTTTCAAATCCTTCTAGGCGCAGAAAGTTTACATTTTTATTACTTTTACTTTTAAATATCTTAATATTCAATATCTTCCAAATATTCATACTAAATGTAAGTATTCATATGTAATATTTCATATAAAATACACTTTATTTTCTGATATTTAATTCTTGAAAAGTTTATTTATTATTTATATGTTTATTAATTTCTGTCAGTGATACATAATGGAATAAAATCTGATGTGGGTAACACATGACTTTCCTTATATAATGTAATGAATTTACTCCTTTTCAGTAAAAAAAATAGATTTTTCTTATAGTAGATGCTAATATTCTCTCCAAGATATTGAATTTTCGACAATTAGTCGTCATTTTCATTGATTTAGCGTCATTTTTACCCTTTTGGCGAGATTTTCGTTATTTTGGCAACATTTCAAAAAGTCGCCAAGTTGGCGACATTCCGCCAAATTCGTCGCCAAAATCTCGCCAATCGTTATGGACGAAGAAATAAGTTGTTCTTACAGCAGATAAATGAATATTGGCGTTCAAATACAAAAGTATTACTCAAAATATATTTTTTCATGAATGAAACGAGCTAGATCCACGAGATGATGCCACTCAATTTATCGTATGGTATTACATATGCAAAGTGAACATGTTTCTCAATAGGAAATATTTTTTTTTCATTTTATATGACTTTTTGATAATTTTTTTGAAAAATGTGCAATATCTCGAGAACGGTTCATGTTAGCGTTCTAAAATTTATGTCAATCGTTTTCTAATGAAAAATTACATAAGAAATGTCTATTTGCATAACTTTACTAATGGTTTTGAATTTTTTACGATTTTTTCAAAATTTTATTCGAAAATTTAGGGGGGGTTCTGAACATTCGATTACGTATAAAAACAATAAACTTCCAGTGTTTACGGATTGTGATTCTTGTACCAAATTTGGTTCGAATCGGTCCATTTATTCATCAGTTATCGTCTCCACAGACTCACTGACACACACACACACACATACATCACTTCAAAAATGTTCTATTCGTGATCAGGCATGCTTGAAACGTGCTCTCCCGTCAAAAACTCGAATTCGAATTTTCGACCCCGTCACAATACTTTCCTTATGCATTATGTATATAAGGAAAGTAACAAGTCCAATTACAATGATCACAGTATAGGGAATCAGAACATCAAAGCAAAATCCTCAAGCATACATGTTTTATAAAAAATCAGACTCCAAGAGGCTCTGCTTCTTGATCGCGCCAACTCTCTCCTACTTGCTGCCCTCGCAGAGCTCGTTTCGCGAGCTATGTTAAGCCAAACTAAAGTCTAAATTGGAAAGCGGTTTATTCCCTGTTATTTCTCTATGAATGTACCGAATTTCATATGTTTGCATGCTATAGTTTTTGCAGTACGAGACAGAGAACATGTTTTACTTCAGAAGTGCATAAAAGTAAAATATCTCGTAAACTACATCGAAATTACAAAAGGAGCTGCGTGCTGCAAAAAGTCAACTTTGTCGGTACCAGCATGCAAAAATTCGTGGTCTTGCTAATGTTAGTCTATCCAGAACGCGATCTTGCAGCTTAAATAATTTGTCTCAGATTTGACATTAAATGTTCAGTAAACTATAATATATATCGAAAACGATTTATTTCAGAGTATTTCCCAAACCTTTCTCTACAGGTGTACCAAATTTTATATTTCTGTATGCTATAGTTTTTGTGCTACGAAGCAAAGAACCCGGAGGAACGAGAAATTTATCAAACAGCGGCGATGACGGGGCGTCAGTAATGTTTTTTTAATATTGAGAAATAGGGAGATATCAAACAAATCAATACTGTTTAAATATGCATTAAATAAAGTATAAAATTTAAGAACAGAGAAGTTTCTAAAAAAATGCGATTAACTTTAGTTCGAATGTGAAATAACGTATGACACCGAGGTTTGCTAACATAAACGAGGTTTGCTAACATAAAGATCGTTCACATTTTAAAATGCACTGCAATGAATCAAATTTTTGAGTAAAATACTAGAAAACCTCATACACAATATATTCCGCCGAGATTTTAATGAATTATAACCAAGCAAGTCTCCGAGATACACAGAAGAAATGCTAACGGAGTATTAGCCATTAACCTTAAAACAAAGTAATCTCACAAGCTTATTCTGAACCTTTTCTATCCTATGAACTGAATCGCTATAATAAGGATCCCAAATTAAAGAACCGTATTCTAAAAATGGTCGAACTACAGAATCAAATAGCGAATTAAAACATTAATATTAGTAACATCCATAGGCTCCCAAAAAACAAAATCAAGTAGCTTATAAATACTAGACACAATATTTTGAATATGTAAATTGAATTGAATTTAAAATCGGAAAAAAATGACGAAGTAATTGAAGCCATCCACACGATTGAAGAATTCAAAGTTAAAACAGTTTGTAAAAAAATTAGTATGCAAATGAGTAAAGCTAATATTATTTGTCTGTTAGAACCCTCCCAAAACCTCTCCCTTCTGGGGACTAAGAGACTGACTCAATCATGGGGCAGAACTTAAATGTGCCAATTCTTGATAGATACGATTAATTTCAACGCTAAGTACTATACATTATATAGCAAAGTAAAACTCCGAAAAAATATCTTTAAAAATGTATTGCTTCTATCTTTGACATGACTGAAGCCATGAAATAATGTAACAGAGAAACTTGAATAATAGTCTTGTACAGTAGATCTTTTACATTAATCATAGTCTTCGTCAAGGAAACACAATTCTTTAGAACTTTAAAGTAAGTTAACTAAATGTAGGGGAAATATAATACCTTCGTTTTACAAACCGTGTTCTTTGAAAGTTAAGATACAAAGGCCACGGCGTCATCGAGTTTGTTTTGAAATCGGAGTGCGATTTGGGAAAAATTCTTTAAAGTGTTTATGTCTGAACTATTGGTGCTCAATTTATAATCTAATGAATCGTTTTATATCTTACGGGTTTACTATATTTCCATCACATTTTTAACGTTCTGATTATGTGAGTTTATAAAGAATATTGATTAAGTGTATTGTTGTTCATAGTTGTACAGAAATTCCGCGATTAGAGCGAGTTCGATTTAACTCAGTTAATATTTAACTATATTTCGATTAGTACTAATCAAGCTTTTGCTTATTCATATATATATATATATATATATATATATATATATATATATATATAAATTGAAAGATTTTAATCGAAAACTATGCATAAACTACAGTATGTACAAAAAACCCATCTCTAGCATATCTGTTACAAATGAGTAACTATAGACCAAGGCTAAGGATAAAGGTAGAAGGTAACATATCTCTACAATGGAAAGGGGGATGAGAAGAATATTAAGATATAAAAATCACAATTAAAAAGTATATATGAAAATAAATAAAAATGAAAAAAAGAACAAGGCAAAAATGAGAAAAGGCAATGATAATTAGCTCAAGATAAAATATTAAGAGATAGAGAACAACAATTGAAACTACACAAAAAATGTCGGTTAGTTCGAAATTGCATTCTCATCAGGATAGCCATACAATTCGAATTAAAACCGATAGAATAGCCAGTTTCTGACAATGGCGATAGTATTTAACTATAGACACCATTGGAACTGTCTACTGACTAGTGGAAAGAGAAAAATAAAATCAATTGAATTACAAATCAGAAAAATAACACCTTCTCGAACAGAAATATTAACTCACAAGCATTGCTACCACGTGTAGGTTGAACAAGCGACTGAGCAAGTCACCTCACTTCGTCAATGCGAGTGGGCACCGGAATGAATTATATATATATATATATATATATCCTTAATAATAACCCTATATTATTTAACTTTTATCCTAATAATTTACAGTTAAATGCAAGAAATAATGACTCTAATGTTGTAAACTTTTTAGATTTAAATTTAGATTTACAAAATTGTAACATGGCTATAAACTTGTATGATAGGAGACAAGATTTTAAATTTAATACATCAAAATTTCAACATTTTGACTCTTGTTTGCATATATCAGTTTTTAGAAATATTATAACAAACCAGGTTCTTAGAATCAATAAAATTTGTCATGAAAATTATAGATTAGTACATTTTATGGAATTATTGAGAACAGCGAGTAATAATGCAAATCCTCCCAAATTCGCTATTAAAATTATCAACTCAGTGTATCAACTTCCACTCGATTACATCCAAGATTACTTTCTCAATTATAGTGGCTAACAATAAAAGTTATAATTTTTTATTTATTATATAAATAAAAAAATGAAAAATAATAAAATAATCTAAAAAAATTAGAAAAATTAAAAAAATGGGAAAATAAGATACATTAATATTAATGCTTTTAATTTTATTTTCGCTAAAAAATTGTAACTTCAGCCAGTTGGAAACTACGATTTGAGCGTCCTTATTATGATGCATAATGGCATTCTTGTTTATCCATTTCTTCTATGAATCACTTGTTTAGTAAGAATTTTCATCTTTGCTTCATGTTCACATTCTGTTTTGATTATACGGGTAATTGTCCTGTCTCCTGCTCTGACTCACTGGACGGGTCTGGGAGTATCGCTGTGAACGTTCTTACTGCCTCCTAGGTAGTATTTCGTCATGTTCATTCCGTTTTTTTATACTGCTGAGATTGATCGCATACACGTGGAGAAAGAAGAATGGTTCCTGCCACATGGTAATTCGAATTTCCCTAATGTTTCTTATCTTCATTTTTTCATCTTTTGGTGCCTGTAGTCTGAATTTGGACATTTATAGTAACGTACTATTGTCCAATCTGAAACAGGCATTTGTTTGGATTAATTAAGACTAAATACTCAGACCTGAAGATGAATTTAATTCCTTTTAATCTTCGAATTTGGGCCGGTGCTGATCTTTTCTATTATCGGCGTTATGGCCGTGGTTTTGCTTCTATGGTGATGTTAATATTTCACGATTACTTGGTTAAATTGGTTAATTATTTTTATTATTACTTCTTTCTAATATATATACTATATATATATATATATATATATATATATATATATATATATATATATATATATATATATATATATATATATATATATATATATACTACTGGAAGAATACCCGGACGACATCGGGTCATTCTGCCAGTACAATATAACTTTTGCACGCAACTTCTTAAGTTCATAACAACAATCGTGGTAAAAAAGTATTGCATTTACACATAACGTTATGTACAATAAATCTTTCACATCCATCATAATCTTCGTCAAAGTAAGGCAACGCTTCAGAACTTTAGAGAAAATTTACTAAAAGTAGGGGGAATATAATACCTTCCTTATACGAACAGTCTTCTTTGAAAGTCAAGATACAAAGGCCACGGAATAAGCGAATTTCTTTTGAAATTGCAGTACAGCTTGGGAAAATCTTTTTAAAATTTTAAAGTCAGTACTTATATTCTATATTATTACTTTATACTCGTTACTTTATAATCCTGGAAATCAATATATATCGTACGGGTATTTTCATCACATTTTCAACGATCGGATTCCGCAGAATATTTACTAAAATGTATTATGGTTTATAGTTGTATTTCAAATTTAATAAAACGTTTTAATAAAATTGAGAGAACAAGTACTTAAAGCTGCAAAGCCAGGAAAGCCAATAGTCTTAAAGATATATGTTTAAGCTTCTTATTTTCCCTATATACATGGTATAATGTATCGGGAAAGTATTGAGACGAGGTCAAAAATTGGGATTCACATTTTTGACGAAGAACACACTTCAAGCATCCTTGAACTCGAATTGATCATTCTTGAGTTGATTTTTTTTTTGTGTGTGTGTGTTGTGTCCGTGATTCTGTGAAGATGATTTCTCAGCAATAAACGAAGCGTTTCGATTGAAATTGGTACAAAAATGACAATCCGTGAACACTAAAAACTCATTGATTTTAATCACAATCGAACGTTCGGGAGATGCCAAACTTTTCGAATGCAATTTTGAAAAAAAATCAGAACCTTAAATATTGTTACACAAATGCTTATTTCTTATGTACTGTTTCATTATAAAACGAATGTCACAAATTCTGGATCTCCAACATGAACGATTCCCAAGGTATTTCACGTTGTTTTAATAAATGTATCGAAAATATTGCATAAAATTATACACAATAAATATTAACTATCTTGAAATATGTTTTCATTTCATGCAATTTTATGCGACAAATATGTTAACATCATTTTTGTGGATCTAGTTCGTTCCATTCACAACAGAAGATACTTGTTGAAAACCCAGGCTACCCGACTCACCCTAGGGTGTGAGCAGCTGTTTGAGTAACCGGAAGAATATACTTTTTGTAATTAGTTCCTTCGCATCTAGAAAACTATGACGAATGACATACATTGTTTAATCCTACTTATTAGATAATGTCTTATTAATATATATGATATAATTTAATAAATGAATAGGATATAACTTATTAATTGAAAATTTTCTCCTATTGCATTTTGTTGGCAAGATCATTTTCCTACCTTTTCAATTCTTTGGCAAGGATTCTAAAATATTTTTTATAATATCGGACATGGTTAATTTACTGTAGATAGACTTAAAGTGTAGATATAGAAACATATTACTCCACCGTTGTTGCAGTGCTTAAAGATTTTCCTAAGGATTCTTCCTATCCCGGGCAACGGCGGGGTATTCTGTTAGTAGACTATAACACATACTCGCAACTTCTTAATTGCATAACAACAATCGTTGAATAAAATATTATATTTAGACATAATATTATTATGCAATAAACTTTCACATCCACCATAATCTTCGTCAATGTAAGACAACTCTTTAGAACTTTAAAGCAATTTTGCTAAAAGTAGGGGAAATAAAATACCTTTCTTTTGCGAACCGTCTGCTTTGAAAGTTAAGATACAAAGGACACGGAATAATCGACTTTCTTTTGAAATCATACTACCGCTTGGGAAAATCTCTTTAAAATTTTGAAGTCTGTACTTATATTCCATATTATTACTTTATAAACCTGGGTATCGTTATACAGGGTGTACAAAAGGTTTGAAAAGCGCTTTAATTCTTTACCTGTAGGAGATAAGTGGTCAATGTAAATTGTAAAAATGTAAAAAGTAAGACAGGAAATAAGACTACGTTAGTGAAATAGTCTTCCCATTCATTTTCAAAAAGTTACACTTTTTTAATTTTTATACGACCCCCACAGACAAATTTGGTCAATCAGAAAACTTTTATTTTTAATGCAACAAGAGAATTAAAAAAACCCACATATCTGTATCTTTAAAATCAACTGAATTATGATAAAGGAAAAAATCTGACTTATGCCACTATTTCGTGCCATGTGAAAGGCTGTTTCATCAGTGAAAATAGGGATCATAAACTAATTGATGATGGGATGGTTTAGATCAAAAATACGTTAATATGTATCAACTTTTTTTATCACAAATGCGTCTAAATAAAGCATTACACAGACAGAGATTATATAAAGCAGTGGTACTCACTTCGCGGTTGGGTATCCTATGTATTATCATCCAGTTTTATCTTTTTGTGATATGTCACAAATTTACATTTCTAATTTAATATATGGTCCCAATTTACAATGTTCAATTTTCAATTAAATATAACTCGCTCAATTTTAAGGATACAGATATGCGGGTTTTTAAAATGATCATTGTTGCATTAAAAATAAAAATTTTCTGATTGACCAAATTTGTCTAAGGGGGTCGTATAAAAATTGAAACAGTGTCACTTTTTGAAAATTAATGGGAGGACTATTTCATTAACGTAGTCTTATTTCCTGTTACTTATTACCTTACTTTCTTTAGTTTTTACTTATTTTTACTTTAGTTCCTTGTTACCTTACTTTCAACATTTTTGCAATTTACATTGGCCACTTATGTCCAACAGTTAAAGAATAAAATCGCGTTTGAATCTTTTTGGAACATCCTGTATACCTTTCGGGTTTACTCTAATTTCATCACGTTATCAATGATCTGATTCGGTGATTTGATAGAGGATATCTGCTAAACTGTATTATGGTTTATAATTATATTTCAAATTTAATAAAATCTAATGGCAGAATAACCAGACAACACCGGAGTATTCTGCCAGTAGTCTATAACACATACACGCAACTTCTTAATTACATAACAACAATCGTGGGATAAAATAGTACATTTACACATAATGTTATTATATAATACATTTTTCCCATCCATCATAATCTTCGTCAAATTAAGGCAATTCTTAAGATATTTAAAGCAAGTTTACTAATAATAAGGGGAATATAATACCTTCCTTTTATAAACCTTCTTTTTTGAAATTCAAGATATAAAGGCCAAAGAATAATCGAGTTTATCTTGAAATCGTAGTACGACTTGGGAAAACCTCTTTAAAATTTTGAAGTCAGTACTTATATTCTATACTATTACTTTATACTCTTTACTTTATAATCCTAATAATCATTATATGTATTATTGGTTTACTATTATTTTGCCACGTTTTCCATGATCCGACGCGGAAATTTATTATATGATATATACTAAAATGTATTAGGGTTTATTGTTGTATTTCAAATTTCAAATAGTCTACTGGCAAAATTCCTGGAAAACGATAGTGTATTCTGTCAATAGACTATAACATACACATGCAACTTAATTACATAACAATCGTGGAATAAAGTATTACATTTCCACATAATGCTATTATCTCCCCCACTGGGTTCCGGTCTAAATTGGGTGGCACTTCCCTGCTGTCCAAACTGTTACCTTACACCTTTCTGGTAGGTCGGACGGTCTGGGTCTCAACAACAACAGCATAATGCTATTATATGTGGGTCCGTATGTCCTTTCGAGAGGTTGGCGGTAGGGGTAGGAGGGTACGGTCCCTGTGGATGCCTCCCCCACTGGGTTCCGTTCTAAATTGGGTGGCACTTCCCGGCCGTCCAAACAGTTACCTTACACATTTCTGGTAGGTCGGACGGTCTGGGTCTCAACAACAACAACATAATGCTATGATACAAATCATTAATCATAATCTTCGTCAAAGTAAAACAACTCTTTAGAACTTTAAAGAAAATTTACTAAAAGAGGGGGGATAATAATACCTTCCTTTTACGAACCGACTCCATTGATATTTAAGACATAAAGGCCAAAGAACAATCGAGGTTCTTTTGAACTCGTAGTACGGCTTGGGAAAACTTCTTTAAAATTTTGAAGTCTGTACTTATATTCTATACTATTACTTTATACTCGTTACTTTATAGTCGTGAGAATCGATATGTAACTTACGCGTTTATTGTATTTTCATCACGTTTTCCCAATTTCTGATTTGATAACTGGATAGGAGATATTTGCTAAAATGTATTATGGTTAATAATTATATTGCAAATTTAATAAAATTTTCTAATGGAAATTAGAAAACTAGTACTTAAAACTGTGATAGATAGGGAAGCTAACAGTCTTGAAGAAATATGTTATTACTTTCCCTTATACCCTTTATATTAGCTTTTTACTTTCCCTTTATATATGGTATAATGTATAGGGAAATAATAATAGTTAATGGATAGTATTGTGACTGGGTCGAACATTATGATTTGAGGTTTCGACCCAGTAACAATACTATTCAATGTTTGTGTGCGTCCCTGAATCTAAGGAGACGATATGTCGCGAACAAATGCAGCGTTTTAAACGAAATTTGGTACAGAACAAAATTACAATTTGTGAACACTGAAAGCCTTTTAATTTAAACGAAATTAATGCTGTTCTGCTTTGGCCTGATGAAGAGGACTTATAACACCCAAAACACAATTGTAGTCGCCTAATTGGCACATGTATGCTTTATACAAGAAAGTTCACTTATATAATAGTTCTATTAATCTTAAAGTTATTGGCAAAATCTTATTACACGACTACTGAAATAACCCCATTCTAATTCTGTACATCTTTAGAATTATTTAATATGTCCCCAACATATACAACGAAATGAGACTATATATCACGTATATATTTCTCACGAATTTCATTGTCTTCGAAGCAAAACCATCCATTATTTCAATATCATACACGAAGATTCAAGTCATACCATTAAAATTAATTCTGTTCAGCTTTGTTCATCCATCAAATGCTTTAAAACAAAACTACATTAGAGTATAATGATATATATCCGGTGTTACATTGACACATAATTTCCTCAGCTTTATGATCAACCCTTTTCTTGCTCGCCTCAAGTAATAAGTTGCATTCGTTTGTTATTCGTCATATAAGTAGGAAACAATTTGCTTGTTTATACTTGCTTTTCTTTGAAAACCTTATCTTTCATGAATAAGGTAATGATGATGTGCATTACGATTTATCTCAAAATAATATTATTTGCTACCTATGTGAATTCATGAAAATGATTTAGGTAAATTTTTGTGTTGTTATTATCATGATTTGCTGACAGACGATTTGGCTAACCGTTTGCAAAATTTTTGTGTTGTTATAATCACTTATGATTTACCAACAGACGATTTGGCTAACCGTTTGCAAAATTTTTGTGTTGTTATAATCACTTATGATTTACCGACAGACGATTTGGCTAACCGTTTGCAAAATTTTTGTGTTGTTATAATCACTTATGATTTACCGACAGAGGATTTGGCTAGCCCTTTGTAAGATTTATACCCTGTTTACCGAAAAAGATAAATAAATTATTAAGTAATTTACTTCATATTCTTTGCATTAGAATGTTAAGATTTGCTGAAATTCAGGAACCAATATTTATTAATTATTGTCGTTTGCTTTAAATATCAATATTCGTTATGTATATTGGGGGCCGATATTGTTCTAGTGCTGACATTACATCGGAAATATTTCCAATAAATTAATTGGATGGTGGCTCAACTCAACTAATTTTACAAGAAACGATTTAGGGGCACGACAGCCCAGTGGTTAGCCCGCTAGGATTGCACTGGGAAGACCTGAGTTCGATTCCCGTCCCTGCCCAAACTACCGTCGTGTTCACGCGGAGTACGATCACGTTAAACATATGGGTCCGTACGTCCTCCCAAGAGGTTAGTGTAGGGGAAGGAGGGTACGGTCCCTGTGGATGCCGCTCTCACTGGGTTTCGGTCTATATTGGGTGGCCGTCCAAACAGATGCCTTACACCTTCGAGTAAGTCGGACTATACAGTATATGATTAACGTAATTTTGTCTTTCAAACACCCAGAAGGACAGCCCAGTGATTAAGGCACAGGGATTACACTCAGAGGATCCAAGTTCGATTCCCACATCTGCCCAAACTGCCGCCAAATTCACGAAGAGTACGATCACGTTAAACATGTGGGTCTGTAAGTCCTTCCGAAAGGTTGGTGATAGGGGACAGAGGGTAGGGTCCTTGTGGGTGCCTCCCCCACTGGATTCCGGTCTAAATTGGGTTGCACTTCCAGGCCGTCCAAACAGATGCTTTACACCTTTGAGTAGGTCGGACGGTGTGGGTCTAAGAAGAAAAAAAAACAATTTGAAAATGTCGGATGTTTTTCTAACTGATCACAATTATAGCATGTTACCCTCCATTTCAAAGGCTTTGAAAAATATTTCGATTTACATCAAGTTAGATAAAGAACGCCTTGGGGCGTCTAACTTGACCACCACACCAAAACCCCTTCCGAGGGGGTTTAATAGTGCCATGAACAAAAAAATTATGTCTCGGCTTTTTTCACCACAATTATTGCAACTATAGAGTTTTGCAACCATTGATCCTTAAATAACCAGCTTTATGTACGATTTTGTCCAATTTCGTCTTATGCTGCAATGTTAAGTAAATGTAAAATTTCGAATACATTTCGAATAAATTTCGAATAAATACTCAAATTTAAAAAGAAGTGTATTTAGTTCTAGATTTTTTGTTAATAAAACCGAATGTAAAATTTTGTGAAATTCCATAATTAATTGTGGTAGCTATGGTGTATACAAGAAATCGACCACAGGTAGAGAGACGGACATCACTCCAAAAATAGTCAAAATGTGTTCAGGAGATCCTAAAGCATATATTGGCATTAAAATATCGAAATCCGAAATTTTCATGAAAACAATACTTTCTCAATGCAATATATGAAAAAGTAAAAATATGCCCTTTCCACAATTTGAGTAGGGTTCAATTAATTCAGCGGTGAAAAGGGAATGTTTCTTTAGTAGCTTGATGAATTCAACATAATATGACCAATCAAACTGGCTAATTGGCGATTTTGTTCGAATACAACGTCTTTATAATTACTTTTTTCATAGTTAAATTCAACATGCAGGCACATTTCAGTGGATCCTGAAGGTATAGATTCAATTTCTTAAATACGCTAGGATGTAGGTCAGCAATTTTTCAATTCAAGAATATTACAACAAGTATGATGCTATCCAAAATAAAAGATATAGATAAATTAAGAGGTTATATAAAATTTCATTTCGAAATGAAATTTAAAGAAGGATAATTTAGTGTTCACCTTTGCAATAAAAAAAACATGATGTAGGCAACACATGACTTTCCTTATATAATGCAATGAATTTACTACTTTAACAGTAAAAACAACAGGTTATTCTTATAGTAGATACTTATTCTTTCCAAGATATTGAATTTTCGTCAATTAGTCGTCATTTTCATTGATTTAGACTCATTTTTATCCACTTGGCGAATTTTTCGTTAATTTGGCAACATTTAAACAAGTCGCCAAGTTGGCGACATTAACCCAAATTCGTCGCCAAAATCTAGCCTAGCGTTATGGATGGAGAAATAAGTTATTCTTACAGCAGCTAAATGACCATTGGCTTTCAAATACAAAAGTATTACTCAAAGTATCTTTTCTCATGAAGGGAACGAGCTAGATCCACGAGAATGATGCCACCCAATTTATCGTATGATACTAAATATGAAAAGTGAACATGTTTCTCAACAGTTAATATTTCTTTAAATTTATGGGATTTTTTGATAAATTTGTTTGAAAAATGTGCAATATCTCGAGAACGGTTCATGCTAGCGTTTTAAAATTTATGTCCATCGTTTTCAAAGGAAAAATTACATAAGAAATGTCTATTTGCGTAACTTTATTAAAGATTTTGATTTTTTGATGATTTTTTCAAAATTTCACTCAAAAATTTAGGAGGATTCTGAACATTCGATTGCGTATAAAAACAATAGGCTTCCAGTATTCACAGATTGTGAGTTTTGTACCAAATCTCGTTCGAATCGAACCATTCATTCGTGAGTTATCGTCTCCAAAGACTCACTGACAAACACACACAGACATCATCTCAAAAATGTTTGATTCGTGATTAGGGATGCTTGAAACGTACTCTCCCGTCGAAAACTCGAATTCGAATTTTCGATCCAGTCACAATACTTTCCTTATACATTATGTATATAAGGAAAGTAAAAAATACTTCAATCCCAGCTCAACGGACAAATATCCGCTTGCAGATCGTCGTTTAAGTTCATGTCAGATCTTCATTCCTTCACAGCAGGTGTATGATTAACTCATATTTAATACTTTCGGCACATAACCAAAGTAAAATGTATAAGGAGAGTATTACAACAGGATCAAAAATTCGAATTCGAACTTTCGACAGAAGAAGCACATTTCAAGCAGTCAATCGAACGTTTTTGATGCCGTCGTCGTGTGTGAGTATATATGTTAGTGTGTGATTTTGTTAGAATGTGGACACGATATCTCATGCGCGAATGACGAGTTTCGACAGTTATTTTATATGATTCTTTCAATCAGTGAATATTGGATACCTATTGATTTTAAATCTTATCCAATGGTCCGAAACCATTGAATTTTCGAACGGATTTTTGAAAAAATCATAAAAATTAAGGTTTTTTCAACAATGATAGATAAACAAGAAAGATCAATCATGCTTAAAGTAATGATTATGAAACACTTTCCAACTTCAATGCAATTTTATTTAAATATGTCTAAAATGCAATACATTTCTCGGTAATATTACTTTCCTTATATACATAATGTATAAGGAAAGAATTGTGACGGGGTCGATATTCGAAATCGAGTTTTAGACGGGAAAGCACGTTTCAAGCATCGCTGATCACGAAAAAAACATTTTTGAAGTGATGTCTGTGTGTGTGTGTGAAAGTGTGTGTGTGTGTGTGAAAGTGTGTGTGCGTGTATGTGTGTGTGTGTGTGTGTGTGTGTGTGTGTGTGTGTGTGTGTGTGTGTGTCTCAGTGGGTCAGTGGAGACGATAACTGACGAACGAAGGGGCCGATTCGAACCAAATTTGGTACAAAAATCACAATCTGTAAACACTGGAAGCCTATTGTTTTTATACGTAATCGAATGTTCTGAACCCCACTAAATTTTCGAATGAAATTTTGAAAAAATCGTCAAAAATTCAAAACCACTAATAAAGTTACGCAAATAGACATTTCTTATGTAATTTTTCATTAGAAAACGATTGAAATAAATTTTAGAACGCTAACATGAACCGTTCTCGAGATATTGCACATTCTTAAAAAAAAATTAAAAAGTCATATAAAATGAAAAAAAAAAATTCCTATTGAGAAACATGTTCACTCTTCATATGTAATACCATGCGATAAATTGGATGACATCATTCTCGTGGATCTAGCTCGTTCCATTCATGAAATAAGATACTTTGAGTAATAATTTTGTATTTGAACACCAATGGTCATTTATCTGCTGTAAGAACAACTTATTTCTTCGGCCATAACGCTTGGCGATATTTTGGCGACGAATTTGGCGTAAGGTCGCCAACTTGGCGACTTTTTGAAATGTTGCCAAATTAACGAAAATATCGCCAAATGGATAAAAATAACGCTAAATCAATGAAAATGATGACTAATTGTCGAAAATTCAATTTCTTGGAAAGAATATTAGTATCTACTATAAGAAAAACCTATTTTACTTTCCCTGCAATACATGGTAATGTATAGGGAAAGTATTGGAATCATGCCGAAAATCACAACTCGAGTTTTCGACGGATCTACACGTTTCGAGACCTCTAGAATACGAAAAAACCATTTTTAGCGTGACGTCTGTGCGTGTGTCTGTCTGTCTGTCTGTGCAGATTTTGTATCCACTGTAACTAAAAAACTAATGGACCGAATTTCACAAAATTTGGTAGGTAAGTCACTTGTGGGCGGGGCTGGTGCTGATTAGTTTTGGGTACGATTCGGAATAAAAGAACCCGCCTTTTTTTGCGAAATGGCCCGCAAAAGCTTGTATCCACTCTAGCTGAAAAACTAATGGACCGAATTTCACAAAATTCGGTAGATGAGTCACGTATAGGTCACTCTGGTGCTGATTAGATTTTGGTACGATTCGGAAAAAAATAACCTGCCTTTTTTTGAAAAACGGCCTGCAAAAATCTTCAAAATCTAAACTAAAGAACTAGGTATACTCAGATATATCCATTAAATGCCCGTTTAATACGTAATGTTTAACGACGAAAAGAATAAGACCAACCCCATTACACTAGGACTAGCCGTTCTCGAGATATTTTAGTTTTTCGTACTTTCCCTACGCCACCTTTCAAAATAAGCCCGGTTACCGAATGAGAACGAAAATTGAATTAAAAGTGAAATAAATTTAGTTAAAATAAAGAGAACGTTAAAATAAGTCTGCAGGGAAAGTCATGTGCTGCCCACATCAGATTTTTACTTTCCCTGCAATACATGGTAATGTATAGGGAAAGTATTGGAATCATGTCGAAAATCGCAGCTCGAGTTTTCGACGGATCTACACGTTTCAAGACCTCTAGAATACGAAAAAACCATTTTTAGCGTGACGTCTGTGTGTATGTCTGTGTGTGTATGTCTGTGTGTGTCTGTCTGTCTGTCTGTGTGTCTGTCTGTGTGTCTGTCTGTCTGTGTCTGTGTGTCTGTCTGTCTGTGCAGATATTGTATCCACTCTAACTAAAAAACTAATTGACCGAATTTGAATTTCATAAAATTTGGTAGGTAAGTCACTTGTACACGAATCTCGTGCTGATTAGTTTTGGGTATGACTCGGGTTAAAAGAACCCGCCTTTTTTTTGCAAAATGGCCCGCAAAAGCTTGTATCCACTCTAACTGAAAAACTAATGGACCGAATATCACAAAATTTGGTAGATAAGTCGCTTGTTGACCATCCTGGTGCTGATTAGATTTTGGTATAATTCGGGAAAAAATAACCTGCCTTTTTTTGCAAAATGGCCCGCAAAAATCATCAAAATCTAAACTTAAGAACTACGTATGTTCAAATACAGCCATTAAAGGCTTGTTTAATACATAATTTTTAGCAAAGAAAAGAATAAGACCAACCCCATTACACTAGGACTAGCCGTTCTCGAGATATTTAAGTTTTTCGTGATTTTCCTACACCATTTTTGAAAATAAGTCCAGTTTTCAAATGAGAACGAAAATTGAATTAAAAGTGAATCAAATTTAATTTAAATAAATAGAACGTGAATATAAGTCTGCAGGGAAAGTCATGTGCTGCCCACATCAGATTTTTTACTTTCCTTATATACATATGTATAAGGAAAGTATTGTGACGGGGTCGAAAATTCGAATTCTAGTTTTCGACGGGTGAGCACGTTTCAAGCATCCCTGATTACGAATCAAACATTTTTGAAGTGATGTCTGTGTGTGTGTGTGTGAGTGCGTGTGTGTGTGTGTGTGTGTGTGTGTGTGTGTCAGTGGGTCTCTGGAGACGATAACCGGCGAACGAATGGACCGATTTGAACGAAATTTGGTACAAAAATCACAATCCGTAAACACTGGAAGCCTATTGTTTTTATACGCAATCGAATATACAGAACCCCCCTAAATTTTCGAGTGAAATTTTGAAAAAATCGTCCAAAAATCAAAACCGCTAATAAAGTTACGCAAATAGACATTTCTTATGTAATTGTTCATTAGAAAACGATTGACATAAATTTTAGAATGCTAACATGAACCGTTCTCGAGATATTGCACATTTTTGAAAAAAATTATCAAAAAGTTATATAAAATAAAAAAAATATATTTCCTATTGAGAAAAATGTTCACTTTTCATATGTAATATCATGCGATAAATTAAGTGACATCATTCTCGTGGATCTAGCTCGTTCCATTCAGGAAAAAAGATATTTTGAGTAATACGATTGTATTTTTCTGCTGTAAGAATAACTTATTTCTCCGTCCATAATGCTTGGCGAGATTTTGGCGACGAATTTGGCAGAATGTCGCCAACTTGGCGATATTTTTAATTGTTGTCACATTAAAAAAAATCTCACCAAATTGTTAAAAATGACGCTAAATCACTGAAAATGACGACTACTTGAAGAAAATTCAATATCTTGGAAAGACTATAAGTATCTACTATAAGAATAACATTTTTTTAACTGTAAAAGTAGTAAATTCATTGCATTATATAAGGGAAGTCATGTGTTGCCCACATCAGATTTTTATCCTCATGTACACTCTTAAGTTTGGGCAAAGGTTAATTGGGTCTTTCGGCCTTTATTATTTTTATTTTGTTTGCAGAATTTCTGTTTGAAAAGGGTATTTCTAATAATTCTTGAATACTATTTATCGATCTGGCACAAACTCATTTTCCAGTTAAAGAATTTTAGAAAAACCTGAATTCCAGAAAAAATTAAATTGCTTTACCATCACCAAAATAACAGTATAACAAATACTATTGCACTGCTACAAATCATATTACTTTCCTTATATACATAATGTATGAGGAAATTATTGTGACGGGGTCGAATATTCGAATTCGAGTTTTCGACGGGAGAGCACGTTTCAAGCATCCCTGATCACGAATCGAACATTTTTGAAGTGATGGGTGTGTGTGTGTGTGTGTGTGTGTGTGTGTGTGTGTGTCTGTGAGCCTGTGGAGACGATAACTGACGAACAAATGGACCGATTCGAGCGTAATTTGGTGCAAAAATCATAATCCATGAATGCTGGAAGCCTATTGTTTTAAAACACGATCAAATGTTCAGAACCTTCCTAAATTTTGGGGTGAAATTTTGAAAAATCATTAGAAATCAAAATCTTTAATAAAATTACGCGAATAGGCATATCCTTGGAAAACGATTAACATAAATTTTAGAACGCTAGCATGAACCGTTCTCGAGATATTGCACATTTTTCAAATAAATTTATCAAAAAGTCCCATAAATTAAAAAAATATATTAACTGTTAAGAAACATGTTCACTTTTCATATATAACATCATGCGATAAATTGAGTGACATCATTCTCGTGGATCTAACTCATTCCATTCACGAGAAAAGATACTTTGAGTAATACTTTTATATTTGAACGCCATAGTCATTTGTCTGCTGTAAGAATAACTTATTTCTCCGTCCATAACACTTGGCGAGATTTTGGCGACGGATTTGGCGGAATGTCGCCAACTTGGCGACATTTTTAAATGTTGTGAAATTAACGAAAATCTCGCCAAATGGATAAAAATAACGCTAAATCAATGAAAATGACGACTAATTCAAGAAAATTCAATGTCTTTGAAAGATTATAAGTATCTACTATAAGAATAACATTTTTTTTAACTGTAAAAGTAGTAAATTCTTTGCATTATATAAGGAAAGTCATGTGTTGCCCACATCAGATTTTTTTAAAACTTATCACAATACTACATTAATTTATTATATTTGAAAACTTAAACCTTCATCGAAAAAAATGAACTTCATTCAAATGAGGGCATTGAAATATAAATTACCTGGTTTAAACATCTCTAAAATGCCATACATTCCTCGGTAATAATTTTAGAATTATCATAATACTACGACAATTTATTATATATGAAAACTTCATCGAAAACAACTGAAATTCATTCAAATGACGCCATAGAAAAAATAACACGCCTGGCTCTCTTTATAAAAGAAGCATTTCATTCATAACAAATTCCCATTCATTTCATTCATCACAATACTATAATAATTTATTTCATTTAAAAATGAAGACCACGGAGCTACAAGTAATTAAACTCTATTCGTAAAACCTCATCGAAAAAAATCGTCCTTCTCTTTAAAAAATCAATTAATATTTCATTCATATCAGCTATGCAGACTCCGTGAGCTAAATAATTTTGTGTTAAAGAAATACAGCAATCCAAATACAATTCATTCTATATATTTTGCTGTTTACATTTTACATAAGTGAAAAGTGGGCTTCGTTGTAGAAATAATCAAATTTGGATGAGCATTTAAACCCAAATATATTGTAATTGAGTTGTTTCAGTATGTAGATGCACAAAATTTAAGAAAAAATTAAGTGGTTTCAGGATGGATACAACACTCAATATGAATTAAAAATAACTTTAAAAATCACGATTTTGAGACAAGATGGATGCCATATATCATGTTGAAGTGGATCACGTGATATACTTTCATATCATGGTCACGTGATCGCTTCATATAAGAGGTGTAATTATTATTTTAATTTTTTTTTAAGAAACTACTAAATATATTTCGCTGAATTTTTTTTATATATTTTATGGAACAATTTGAATATTACCTAAAATTTTCGAAAGAATTTGTGAATTTTAAATCTGCTTAAAAAATGTTTGAAAAATTAGGTTTCATAGGGTTCAATGTATTTCATTTTTTCAACCCGGGTTCAATCCAAAACTGATTGGGTGATATTATTATTTTATATTCCCATAGGTCCTACAGACCGTCTGAACAACATACTAAATTTCATTTTTGATTTAGTCTATTTTACTGCAGTTATCGTGCTAACGGACAGACAGACAGACATACAGACAGACAGACAGAATGAATGAAAAAAGTCATAAACACTTTTCAACTTTGTTGTAAAGTGTTAATAATCAGTTCTGATGTAATTGTTTGAAATAAAATGAATGGCATCACTTTTTTAACGTTAGCATGAACAGTCCTTGAGATATTGCAATTTCAATAAAAAAAAATTATCAAAAAAAGTACATAAAATTTAAAAATTAGTAAATATTATTTAATATGTTCATTTTCTGCATGTAATATTTTACGATAAACCCGTCAACATCATTATTGTGGATTTTCGTTCTATTCACGGGAAAAGATACTTGGTGTACTAATATTTTCTATCAAAGACTACAATACCTGTAAATTGTATTTAAAAACACCATTTTGACGCCCAAGAAATTTTTACATTTTAAAAGACCATAGATCACTTACGGACATCATTATGTTCCATTATCAGTAGCAATGTTAAGGAATTGCTAGATATGAACTTCATATAACCCGAGATCCTGAATACAAAATTTGCAAATGGTAAATCGGATAAGCCGATACAAAAATTATCATAACTTAAATGTATAATATATAAACACCTTGATAATTATTTATCTGTCTGTTTATTTATCTATATCTGGGTAACGCTTGGTGAGATTTTAGTGTCGAAATTTGCGGAATATCGCCAACTTGCGGGATTTCTTTTAATGTTGTCAAATACACGAAAATGCCGCCAAATTGATAAAAATGTCGCCGAATTTAAAAATGACGACTAATTGGTGAACATTCAATGTCTTGGAAAAAATATAAGAATCTATTATAAGAATAACCTATTTCTCCGTCTGGAACGCTTGGCGATATTCTGGCGACGAACTTTAGCGGCGTATCGCTGACTTGGCGAGTCTTTTTAAATGCTGCTAAACTAAAGGAAATATCTCCAAATTGATAAAATTGACGCTAAATCCCTGAAAATGACGGCTTATTGATGACAATTTAATGTTTTGGAAATAACATAACAAACGACTATGCGAATAACCGCCTGCCAGTAATGCTTGGCGAAAAATTTGGCGGGATGTCACAAACTTGGCGACTTTTTTTAAATATTGCCAAGTTGACGAAAATGTCGCCAAATTGATAAAAATGTCATCAATTTGATAAAAATAAAGCTAAATGTGAGGAAATGCTTTGTAAATTTTTAATTCCGCCATATGACCGGCATACTTTCTAGTAAGTACATAAATATCCAAGCAGAAATGGTTTAAGCTATAAAACATGTTAAAAAAACACACGTTAACTCAAAAGCATGTATTCACAATTTATATTCACGCTTTCGTGTTGTACAAAACTCATGTCTGCCAATTCCTCAGCATTGCCACTGATGATGGACATTATGATATTTATCTGAAAGCATTGTTACACTTTAAAATGTAAAAATTTCTTGTACGTCAAGATGGTGTTTTTAAATACAGATTACAGATATTGTAGTCTTTGATAGAAAATATTTTATATATTTTAAGCGTTTTTGCCATGCTTAATAACTTGTACTAGTTTTCTATTTTGATGCCTAACAATTTGAAAATAGCCACTTATTTTACAAGATATTCATTAGCAATTAATGAAGATTTTGCAAGCTTAATGAAGATTTTACAGATGAGTATGAATAAATCATTCTGTTTGGAGTAAAATGTTACCAAAAACGCCAACTATCGATTTCCGTGATTGTGTTCATTCAATGCCTAAATCAGTGCTTTGTGGATCTTGTATGTCATTAATTCATTCTGGAAGTAGTAAAGCCGTTGCATTATGTAAGAAGAGTCATATGCTGTCCACAATATATTTCTTTGTAAGTGGCGGCACCCTAAGCAAGTTTAGCAGATTAAAATAGTAAACTCAACGAAACTCACAAATTTTAGTGAATTGGGTCGTTTTGGTCAAATTAGTGTTTTAGAATTTTGGCGTTTTTTAAGCCCTGACCAAGTAGTAGATTTTTCACATTTTGGGAATAGCTATATAATGCTTGGTATCGTGATTTGTGAGAATTACAATTCTTAATTTTTTGTTATATTGCACAAAGTTTGACTTTTACACATGCCAAGATAATACTGCGTAATCTGATAAATTTATTTTTCTTTTTTTTTCAGTTATTTTTGAGCCATTTTCAAGTAAAATTGTTTTTACTCCTTGTTGGTGGCAAACATTTTTCCATACTATTGTTTTTGCAAAAATGTTTTCCTTGAAACATCAATTTCTCAAAATGCGTTATAAAATTAGCTCCCATAATGACTGATCTGGATTCAGCATTAAATTCCGGAGAAGAATAGGGAGTTCACTAAGGAAGTCCACTTCCGTTTCATTTTCATTTCCGGTTCATTTTATTGGAAATATCCATTTCTCAATAATGTCTATACATAGAGATTAGATGGAAATTGATATTGATACAGAATTGAATTCTAGAGCAGATAGGGTCACTCAATACGAATTTTCACTTACTGTTTCTTTTTAACTTCATGTTCAAGCATTTCCCCTAAAACATATATTTCTCAGGATTGGCTATACACAGAGTGACTGATATGTATTCAGCATTGAAATTCAAAGGGGGTTAATTTAATCACTAAGAATTTCCACTTCCATTTCCGAAGATGTCATTTCAAGTTCAAAAATTTGCATTTTGTTTGAAACATCTATATCTTGAGGTCTTCAGATATAGTTTTGATGATGACTGATATGAATGCAGCATCTAATTCCGGCGGAAAAGGAGGGTATCACTATAAACTTCCACTACTGTTATTTTCCGACTTCCGATTACAAAAAAATTAAACATTTATTTCTTAAGAACGGCTAATGATATAGCTCAGGTGATGTGTGATATGAATTCATTATTAAATTCTGATAGAGGTTGGGCGTTCACTAAGAATTTCCATTTCTGATTTTTTTCTCATTTCTGGTTAATATGTTTCCCATGATTGGCCACAGATAGAGATCAGATGACGACTAATGTGGTGACTGTAAATATGCATGTCTGTACGTTATAAGTATGAAAAGAGAATATAAATGCTTAATATATCCATTCAAAGCAAAGTGTACGCATCATTTGCTACCATATAAGTATTTTTTTGTTTCTTGGGATATGTTTCTTTGTGTAGTGAATTGATCATGTGTTTTTTATCGTGCTTATCATAAGGCAATAATCTTTGCCAGCTGCGTTAAATTACTGCGGTGATTGAGAAAACTATTTCCATGCTTTCTTAATTATAACGTTTTGTATTGGAATAAAATAGAACTGCGATTTTCTTCATTTGAATTCTCTTTGTTAGGATTATAACAATGAAAGATGTGCATTACTTTTTGTTAAGGTATTGTAGAAAAATGATTGCATTCTCTTTTAACTACGAAGATGGAAAGTATTCTAAGAATCAAATTTGTATTCAATGAACTATGCCATTTTCACCAGTTTAGATAACAATACCGTATGTTTTTATACTGGTACTAGTATTTAAGCTTATTGTCAAAAACAGGGAAAGTAACACTAAAAAAATTAATTGCAACATCTTGTAATTAAGTTTTATTTTATTTAGCAATGTTTGATGCTTATAACTGGAAAATAGTACTCAGTTTAAAATTGACCCAGTTAGGTTCTGCCCCGTGGTCGAGTTTCAGCTTTTTATATCTCCGGTGAGGCTTATTTTTCTTCTTCGACCCGGACCGTCCAATATACCAGAAATGTATAAGGTATCTGCTTGGACGGCAGGGAAATGCCCCGCAATACAGAATAGAACCCAATAACAGAGGCATCCACAGGGACCGTATCCTCCTTCTCCTAACACCAACCTCTCGGAAGGTCTTACGGACCCACATGTTTAACGTGATGGTACTACGCGTAACATGGCGGCAGTTTTTCAGTGGCAGGAATCGAACCCGGGTCGACCGAATGCAAACCACTGGGCTACCGCGCCCCTGGTGGGGTTTCAGAGGGTTCTACAACTGTTTACCCCCCTTTCTCCTTTTTTGTCCACTCTGGGAGAAAAATCAAAAATATGGCGTCGTTAAGTTCGGCCTAGTGGCCGATACTATGAGTGTGCAAAATTTTTACATTCTAAGTCACTAGCGAAGCTTTTGGAGGGTCAAACAATATACAATATTTTTCAGAAATTGCCCTAATTTCTCTGTCCCGAGAGCGGAGGGGTAAATAAAAATTCCGTCACAGTTAAATTTGGTCTAGTGATTTATATTATACATTTTAAGCCACCGGAGAAGCTTTTGGAGGGTCAAGAAAGACTTTTCAGAATTTCCCTTAATTCTCTGCCCCGAGAAGTGAGTATGTGTGTGTGGGGGGGGGGGATAAAAAGTCAAGCACTGACCAATCCGGCCTAGGGGTCTATAGAGCATAGGCATGAGAGTAAATAAACAACCTACGTAGTAGAATGCGCAGAAACGTAAGGGCAAAAGGGCATTATTTTTTCCATAGCGTGTAATAGTAAACTGACGATGATGGCCAATAAAAATTGAAACTGAATCCATTAAACATCGAAATTTATCTTTGTGATGAAAATAAGTTATTTAGAATACTTGAATAACAATATATATTTAAAGATTTCATTTGTTAAAGTGCACTTTAAATGATTTTAAGTGAATGTACACTACTATTCATTTTTACCGTAGTCATTAAATAACGTTGTAAAGATGTATACATTTGTTAGCAAATTCTGTGAGCAAGGGGGAAAGTTACATAACGATTTTTCAAGTCGTGTATATATTTTAATGAAAGTGAATATTTTATTTTCCGGTGAATTAAAAATATCCATCAAAGAAGATAAATTTAGATATATATCCTACTACAATTACAGGTTAAACGTTTGTGAGTTTTTAGAGTAGCCGTTTTTACTTTCCCTGCAATACATGGTAATATATAGGGAAAGTACTGGAATCCTGTCGAAAATCGCAACTCGAGTTTTCGACGGATCTACACGTTTCGAGATCTCTAGAATACGAAAAAACTATTTTTGGCGTGACGTCTGTGTGTGTGTCTATGTGTCTGTCTGTATGTTTGTGCAGATTTTGTATCCACTCTAACTAAAAAGCTAATTGACCGAATTTCATAAAATTTGATAGGTAAGTCACTTGTGGGTGAATTTGATGCTGATTAGTTTTGGGTACGATTCGGGATAAAAAAAAACCCGCCTTTTTTCGCGAAATGGCCCGCAGAAGTCTGTATCCACTCTAGCTGAAAAAACTAATGGGCCGAATTTCACTAAATTCGGTAGATAAGTCGCTTTTGGGTTACCCCGGTGCTGATGAGATTTTGGTATACTTCAGAAAAAATAACCTGCCTTTTTTGCATATTGACCAGCAAAAGTCGGTAAAATCTAAAATAAAAAAAATACGTATGCTCAAATATATCCATTACATGCTTGTTGTATACGTATATCTTTAACGAAGAAAAGAATACGATCAACCCCATTACACTAGGACTAGCCGTTCTTGAGATATTTACGTTTTTTCGTATTTTCTCTACGCCACCCTTGAAAGTATGTCCAGTTACCAAATGAGAACGAAAATTGAATTAAAAGTGAATTAAATTTAATTAAAATAAAGAGAATGTAGATATAAATAAATCTGCAGGGAAAATCATGTGCTGCCCACATCAGATTTTTATTACAGAAATAATGAAAATGTCCATATTGCTAAGCAAACGAGTATTTTGTTTTGGAAATGAAAGGGCTAAATGGTCCATGTGACATGCCGTGACTGTACTCTATACTATAAGCGTGCAAAGTTTCAACTTTCCAAGCAAACCGAAGGAGCTTCTGTAGGGTCAAAAGAGTTTTTGAAATCCTCCTATTACCTCTGCTCTGAGAGGTGGGATAAATTGGATGTTCGACTCTGTTACGATCTGTATCGTAGTCATCGATTTAGCCTTTTAGGTTACCGAGTGGCTTCTGGGGGCCAAGAGAGCTAAAAATACGTTAAGAATCTTATAATGTCCGTTTTTATTCAAAGACGTTTTAGTCTAATCTTCTGAATTCCATAAACTGGATCAAATATAACCATTTCTTAACATTAAAAGTCACTTTCAAAGTGTGCATACATGTATACATATATGTCTGAGGTATGCAGTGAACTAATTGTAAGAAAAATTCACATATCAAAATGAAATTTTTGAGTTTTGATAAATCATGTGATAATGTAGAAATATATATCACTTTTTGTCATTTACATGAATACAATAAACATGAGCGTATTACAGGGTGTCAGGTGCCAAAGCATCCGCCTGGAAAGTTGTTCATTTAATTAAAAACCAATATAACACTAAAAATCTGATGTGGGAAGCACATGACTTTCCCTGCAGACTTATATTCACGTTCTCTTTATTTTAATTAAATTTAATTCACTTACAATTCAATTTTCGTTCTCATTTGATAACTGGACTTATTTTCAAAGGTGGAGTAGGGAAAATACAACAAAAACTAAAATATCTCGAGAACGGCTAGACCTAATGTAATGGGGTTGGCCTTATTCTTTTCTTCGTTAAAAATTACGTATTAAACAAGCATTTCATGGATATATTAGAGCATAGGTAATTTTTATTTTAGATTTTGACGATTTTTTCTGCCATTTTTCACAAAAAGGCAGGTTATTTTTTTCCGAATCATACCAAAATCTAATCAGCACCAGAGTGACCTACAAGTGACTCATCTAACGAATGTTGTGAAATTCGGTCCTTTATTTTTTCAGTTAGAGTGGATACGAACTTTTGCGGGCCATTTCGCAAAAAAAGGCGGGTTCTTTTATCCCGAATCGTACCCAAAACTAATCAGCACCAGATTCGCTCACAAGTAACTTACCTACCAAATTTTATGAAATTCGGTCTAGTTAGAGTGGATACAAAATCTGCACAGACAGACACACAGACAGACAGACAGACAAACAGACACACAGACAGACACACGGACACACACACAGACGTCACGCTAAAAATAGTTTTTTCGTATTCTAGAGGTCTCGAAACGTGTAGATCCGTCGAAAACTCGAGTTGCGAATTTCGGCATGATTCCAATACTTTCCCTATACATTACAATGTATTGCAGGGAAAGTAAAAATCTGATGTGGGCAGCACATGACTTTCCCTGCAGACTTATATCCACGTCCCCTTTATTTTAATTAAATTTATTTCACTTTTAATACAATTTTCTTTCTCATTCGGTAACCGGACTTATTTTCAAAGGTGACGTAGCAAAAATAAGAAAAACTAAAATATCTCGAGAACGGCTAGTCCTAGTGTAATGGGGTTGGTCTTATTCTTTTTGTCGTTAAAAATTACGTATTAAACAAACATTTAATGGATATATTTGAGCACACATAATTCTTTAGTTTAGATTTTGACGATTTTTGTGGGCCATTTTGCAAAAAAAGGCAGGTTATTTTTTTCAGAATCATACCAAAATCTAATCAGCACCAGGGTGCCCTACAAGTGACTCATCTACCGAATGTTGTGAAATTCGGTCCTTTATTTTTTCAGTTAGAGTGGATACAAACTTTTGCGGGCCATTTCGCAAAAAATGGCGGGTTCTTTTATCCCGAATCGTACCCAAAACTAATCAGCACCAGATTCGCCCACAAGTGACGTACCTACCAAATTTATGAAATTCGGTCAATTACTTTTTTAGTTAGAGTGGATACAAAATCTGCACAGACAGACACACAGACACACAGACACACTGACACACACACAGACGTCACGCTAAAAATTGTTTTTTCGTATTCTAGAGGTCTTGAAACGTGTAGATCCGTCAAAAACTCGAGTTGCGATTTTCGACATGATTCCAATACTTTCCCTATACATTACCAAGTATTGCAGGGAAAGTAAAAAATAAGAAAATTAATTTTGGAATTAGAACATTCAATCACAACAGTGTATTTTTTCCCACGTGTATATTAATAAAAATAATTTGAATTTTTATCTAAATGGAAAACTTAGGATTATTGCATTTGGTATGTTTTAGATGTCCATATTGTTAGTTTAGTTTCTTTGTCTTCAGGAAGTTTAGAATTCTCTTATGAAAGGGGAAATATTTTTTAAAGGTGGCACAGACTAATTTAAAAAAAAAAGTGTACACTTATTTTTAAAACGTCACGCCCATATATTCAAATTTACTTTGTTACAATACATATGTCAAGGTTGATAGTCAAGGTTGATATCAAGGTTGATCAAGGTTGATCTCTAAATGTTGAATGCAATCAATTTTGCCAACCCCTGGAAAAAAAGCTTTCATACGCCCATGACATTAAACGTTATAAAAAATGTAAATTTTTAGTAAGATTATTCTTTATGGGATTCTTTAGTAAGATTATTCTTTAAGGAGAAATCCTGGTAGTTTTTAGGTTTTGAGGATCGTAGTAGAAATCTATGACTTTTTTTCAGTGACAGCTTTACTAACCCATTTTTGTCTTGGTAAAATAAAATTTTGAAGTGAATCGAATTACACAAGAATGACAGCTCTTATAAAATGACTGTTTCAATGGTTGACATCCCCCAGAAATGTCATCATACATTTTCGCACCAAAATACGAAACAGAAAATTAAAGTCTTACTTCTATATCTGGGACAGCATATACGAAGAAATCGCAAATAATAAACAATACGAAATTGGATATATTAATTTTAAAGTGATAATTTATATAAGTTGAATTATTGAAACAAAGTTATTAATTACACCAGGTCTCGAAAAATAATATGACAATGAATTTGTTAATTTGCGCATTAATATTATACTGCTGGGGGCGCTTCGGTACTGAAATGACTGTAGGATGATAATTGAATCATCTATGTATTTTCTCTGCTCTGACGTCGAAAACTCGAACTCGAATTTTCGACCCCATCGCAATACTTTCCCTGAATATTATACTATGCATGTAGGGAAAGTAATAAAGACAAAATTCGACAAATATTATCCACATATTTTAATTTTTCTTAAACATTTCCTTTATTCTGAAGATTATATCCTTCTATTTCATTGAAAATTATTATTGTCATATTTTTTCATTATTCGATAAATGTAAAGAAATATGATCTGAGATATATATTCAATAAATCTTCAGCTGCTTAATGAATATCTTAATTCATATTGTTTTTATTTTTTGTGGCACTTTTGTGGTCTTACTCATTATTATTCGTATGAAAAGCAGATATATTCTTTGTCTGAATTCTTGCGTTGTAATAATTTTCTGTCATAAATAAATGTATGATTGCACCGCTTGAAGTTTTATCTTGATATATTATTCTTTCGCCATTTCCGTTAATTATAGAATTGCTCGAGGAAGTGTTTTCTGTGATTCTTAATAACGGCCTTTTCTATTGTAACAGCGTAGTTTTGTTTTTCTTTCACATTGAAAGATGGAACAGATTATAAGAATGTATGTATAATATGAACATTTCTGCTTAATGTATGTTTAGATCTTTTGAAAGGAATAATTTTAAACGCAAATGTCTTTAATTACTTTAAAGTGTAATTATTTCCCCCCGGTCATATAAAGTAAAAATAGAGTGTTATAAATAACTTTGAATGACAAATGAATTTGAGCTAAAGATTGATGTTCGTCTGAATATTTTGAACAAATTCATTGCGTTGAAAAAAATTTTTGGACAATTTCAACGATTGAACGTGAAGAGGAATATCATACAAGTCTGTAATTACAGCATAGAGTAACACAAAAGATCATGCATAAAGCATTTATTATGAAACACTTTCCAACTGAAATGCAGTTTTATTTAAAGATTTCTCTAAAATATGATACATTCAGTGGTGATATTTTTTTAATTATCACAGTACTACTATAATTTATTATATTTGAAAACTTGAAACTTCATCGAAAAAAATGAACTTTATTCAAATGACGTCATCGGAATATAAATGGTCTGGCTCTCTATGTAAAAGCAGTGAATATTTAATTCATACACTTTTATTCCAGATTTCAGGGTTAAATAATTTTGCATGATGAAAATTCAGCAATTCTTATACAACTCATCTTACAATCACTTGTTTACATTCTGTATCCATTAAAATTAGGCTTCGTTGTAGAAATATTCAAAGTTTGCTTAACAATTAACCTCAAAAAGTATTATCAAAAAGCATTGGCGCAGAATATAGATGAACAGAAAATACGCAAAATTAAAGTGGTTTTAGGACTGACAGATGCAGCACTAAATATAAATTTAAAAGAACTTTAAAAATCACGATTTTTACTTTGGGAAAAAAAAAGATGGATACCACATCTCATTTTGAAGTGGATCACGTGATTTCGTCATATTATATGGGTGCAATTATTATTTTAATTTTTATGTAAAGACTACTGAACATATTTTGCGATTTTTTTTTCTTTTTATATATTTTATGGGATAATTTGAAAATTTCCTAAAATTATCAAAGCAATTTGTGAATTTTAACTTTGCTTAAAAATGTTTGGAAAATTTGGTCCTATAGGGTTCAATGTATTTTATTTTCGCATCCCGGGTTCAATACAAAACTGATTGGGCGATATAATACAGACAGCCTCAACAAAGTAGTGAAATTTCATTTTGATAACGTCATTTTTACGGCAGTTTTCGTGCGCACACACAGACAGATCGATAGAATGAACGAAGTCATAAACACTTTTCAACTATGTTGTGAAGTGTTAGAAATATGTTAACCGACGCGTGTTTCTGAAGGTAGAAGCGTAGTTGCCATTGCTGCGGTGAGAAACGAAAGGAGGTAAACACTATGAGGCACATAACTAGGGAAAGGATATTATGAATGAAAGGTACAAACCACGGAGGACAGAAGCAATAGCAGAGCACAAATAATGAACGGAAAGCAACAAAAGAGGGTGAAAGGTTAGTACAATGATAAGAAGCAACAGGTTAATGAGTAAACATAAGAAACTGTATAGGAAGTAACATGCCACTGCTTAACCTTGTGCAAAAAACATGACCAAGCAAAATAAATTTAAAAGAACAGAAAATGACGGCAACAATCGGATAAAACAGGAATTAAAATAAAAAGTATAGGATGGAAATAACTGATTTCGGAGTATATAGGAACTACGTTAAGTAAAGCTGCAAAATTTTACCAAAAATCAGGGAAAAGGAAGGCAACTAATTGGGAAAATGAAGGAAGAAAACTGGAATAAATTGTTAAAAATATTCAGCCTGAATAAAAAATGGAAGATAGTTAACAAGGGGGTTTGACTCTGAAACAACAGAACTACTTTTAAGAAAGTCTTATTCAAAAGTTGAATTAGGTGTAAAAACTATTTTAGCTTCTAAAAAATTAAAAAATCAATTAAAGCCCCAAGAATGTTCAGCAATTGAATACTAAACTTGGATACCTGCACGAAATACGAAATTTTACCAAAAATCCGGGAAAAGGAAGGCAAATAATTGAGAAAATGAAGGAAGAATACCGGAATGAAATGTTAAAAATTTTCAGCCTGAATAAAGAAATTAAGGTAGTTAACAAGGAGGTTTGACTCTGAAATAACAGAGCTACTTTTAAGAAAGTCTTATTTAAAAATTGAATTAGGTGCAAAAACTATTTTAGGTTCTGAAAAATTAAAAATTCAATTAAAGTTCCAAGAATGTTCAGCAATTGAATACTAAACTTGGATACCTGCACTTTAATACGAAATTTAAGAGCTCTTTATGTTTGACCAAGGCAAAATACAGAATGTCACAAATATTTTCCAGACATTTCAACATGTAAGAGTTCTTTATGTTTGCAAAAGCAAAACACGGAATGCTACATATATTTTCCAGACATTTTAATATTTAAGAGCTCTTTATGTTTGACCAAAACAAAACACAGAATGTCACAAATATTTTCCAGACATTTTAATATTTAAGAGCTCTTTATGTTTCACCGAAATAAAACACAGAATGCCACAAATATTTTTCAGACATTTTAATATTTAAGAGCTCTTTATGTTTGACCAAAACAAAACACAGAATGTCACACATATTTTCCTGACATTTTAATATTCCAGAGCTCTTTATGTTTGACCGAAACAAAACACAGAATGTCACAAATATTTTCCAGACATTTTAATATTTCTGAGCTCTTTATGTTTGACCGAAACAAAACACAAAATGTCACAAATATTTTCCAGATATTTTAATATTTACGAAAATATTGTGTACGAAGGAAAATCCTTCATTATAAAGATTACACTCTTCCATAAATTTGAAAACAATTATTTCTTCATAGTTTTATTATTCTATTAACTTAAAGCAAAATGATCTGAGAGATAGATGTATGCTGAATATCATAAGCTTCTTTTATTTTTGAATATCTTAATCTAGTATTGTTTTCTATTAGTTGGGGTACCTTTAGTTAAAAGATGGCCTTATTTATTATTGCTAGAAAAATTTTGCCATACTATTGTTCGAAAAATTTTTCCTTGCAGCAACTACTTTTCAAGATCTGTTTTAGGTGACAACTGATATAGATTCAGCATCAAATTTTGAAAGTGAATTGCAGATTTACAAAAGATTCCCACTCCCGTGCCATATTGTAATTTTCTTTTAATTGTATATAACTTTTATAGATCGTGCACCAATTCGAATTTCTGGACCAAAATGTTTTTACGTTTCCTGCAATACATGGTAATATATAGGGAAAGTATTACAATCTTGTCGAAAATCGCAACTGGAGTTTTCCAGGAACTTACAAGTTTTGGACTTCTAGAACACGAAATAATATTTTTAGCGTGACGTCTGTGTGTGTGTATCTGTGTGCTGTCTGTCTGTGCAAATTTTATGTTCACTCTAACTAAAAAACTAATTGACCGATTTTCATAAAATTTTATTGGCAAGCTACTTGTAGGTTACCCTGGTGCTGATTAGATTTTGGTGCAATTCGTGATAAAAGAATCAGCCTTTTTTCGCGAAATGGTCCTCAAAAGATGTTTGTATCCATTCTAGCTAAATAACAAATAAATCAACTTTCACAAAATTTGGTAGATAAGTCACTTATAAGATACCCTGGTGCTGATTAGATTTTGGTATAAAAAGGAAAAGAAGAACCTACCTTTATTTGCGAAATGACCCGCAAGGATCCTTAAATCTAATCTAAAAATAAAAGACTATGTATTCTCAAACATATCAATTACATGCTTATTTTATAAGTAATTTAAACGACGAAATAAGACTAGCCCCATTACTCTATTATTAGCAGTTCTCGAGAAATTTTAGTTTCTTCGCATTTTCGCTACGCCACCTTAAAAAGAATCTGATGTGGGCAGCACATGACTTTCCCTGCAGACTTAAATCCACGTTATCTTTATTTTAATTAAATTTAATTCACTTTTAATTCAATTTTCGTTCTCATTTGGTAACTGGACTTATTTTCAAAGGCGGCGTATAGAAAATACGAAAAAAAAATATCTCGAGAACGGCTAGGTCTAGTGTAATGGGGTTGGTCTTATTCCTTTCATCGTTAAGAATTACGCATTAAACACGCATTTAATGGATATATTTGAGCATACGTAGTTTTTTATTTTAGATCACCAAAATCTAATCAGCACCAGGGTAACTCATAAAAGACTTAAGTACCGAATTTTGTGACATTCGGTCCATTATCTTTTCAGCTGGAGTGGATAAAGTATTTTACGGGCCATTTCGCAAAAAAACGCGGGTTCTTTTACATCGAATCGTACCCAAAACTAATCAGCACTAGATTCGCCCACAAGTGATTTATCTACCAGATTTTATGAAATTCGGTCAATTAGATTTTTAGTTAGAGTGAATACACAATCTGCACAGCCAGACAGACAGACACACAGACATAAACACAGATGCCACGCTGAAAATAGTTATTTCCTATTCTAGAGATCTCGAAACGCGTAGATCCGTCAAAAACTCGAATTGCGAATTTCGGCATGATTCCAATACTTTCCCTATATATTACCATGTATTGCAGGGAAAGTAATAAGCCCAGTTACTAAATGGAAATGAAAATTGAATTAACATTGCAAATTTAGTGTAATTTAAAACAATTGAGGCTGTTATTTTGTGCAATTAAACTCAATTTAATGAATTATTGAAGAAATAAAAAGAACGTGAATATGAGTCTGCAGGAAAATTTAGGTGTCTACTACATGAGCGTTTTTACTTTCCTTGCAATACATGGTAATGTATAGGGAAAGTATTGGAATCATGTCGAAAATCGTAACTCGAGTTTTCGACGGATCTACACGTTTCGAGACCTCTAGAATACGAAAAAACTATTTTTAGCGTGACGTCTGTGTGTGTTTCCGTGTGTCTGTCTGTGTGTCTGTGTGTCTGTCTGTCTGTCTGTGTGTCTGTCTGTGCAGATTTTTATCCACTCTAACTAAAAAAGTAATGGACCGAATTTTACAAATTTGGTAGGTAAGTCACATGTGGGCGAATCTGGTGCTGATTAGTTTTGGGTATGAATCGGGATAAAAGAACCTGCCTTTTTTGCGAAATGGATCTACAAAAATCGTCAAAATGTAAACTAAAAAACTACGTATGCTGAAATATATCCATTAAATGATTGTTTTAATCGTAATTTTTAACAAAGAAAAGAATAACATCAACCCCATTATTACTTTCCCTATACATTAGCCGTTCTCGAGACTAGCCGTTCTCGAGATGTTTTTGTTTTTTCGCTACGCCACCTTTAAAAATGAGTCCAGTTACCAAATGAGAACGAAAATTGAATTAATAGTGAATTAAATTTAATTAAAATAAAGGGGACGTGGATATAAGTCTGCAGGGAAAGTCATGTGCTGCCCACATCAGAGTTTTACTTTTCCTGCAATACATGGTAATGTATAGGGAAAGTATTGGAATCATGCCGAAAATCGCAACTCGAGATTTCGACGGATCTACACGTTTCGAGACCTCTAGAATACGAAAACACTATTTTTAGCGTGACGTCTGTGTGTGTGTTTGTGTGTCTGTCTGTGTGTCTGTCTGTCTGTCTGTGCAGATTTTGTATCCACTCTAACTAAAACACTAATCAACCGAATTTCACAAAATTTGGTAGGTAAGTCAATTGTGGGAGAATCTGGCGCTGATTAGTTGTAGGTATGATTCGTGATAAAAGAACCCGCCTTTTTAGCGAAATGGCCCGCAAAAGCTTGTATCCACTGTAGCTGGAAAACTAATAGACCGAATTTCACAAAAATTGGTTGATAAGTCACTTATGGGATACCCAGGTGCTGATTAGATTTTGGTACGTTTCGAAAAGAAATAACCTGCCTTTTTTGCGAAATGGCCCTAAAAATCGTTAAAATCTAAAATGAATACATACGTATTTCTGAAATATATCCATTAAATTCTTGTTTTATACTTAATTTTTAGCGATGAAAAGAAAAAGACCAACCCCATTACACTGGGACTAGCCGTTCTCGAGATATTTTAGTTTTTTTTTCTTATTTCCTCTACGCCACCTTTGAAAATAAGTCCATTTAATAAATGAGAATGAAAAGTGAATTAAAAGTGAATTAAATTTAATTAAAATAAAGAAAACGTGGATATAAGTCTGCAGGGAAAGTCATGTGCTGTCCACATCAGATTTTTTTATCTGTGCGCACAATAATTTTGAGTTTAGACGTCAAATGTAAAGTTTTAACCTTCAGGATACAATTATATGCTTTACATCTACGGTAGAACGGTCTTGGTTGAAAGTAAAATACCTAAAAGAAAGTAAAATACCTAAAATGTTCTTCGGTGAATTAAAAGGTAGAATCTTTGCATCCTTATAATATCCTCTACTGACAAAACCTAATGGAGCAATATTTTCGACTTCTTCCTCTGAAGTGCAAAAGTCTGATGTGGGCAACACATGACTTTCCCTGCAGACTTATATCCACGTTCTCTTTACTTTAATTAAATTTAATTTGATTTTAATTAACTTTTCGTTTTTATTTGGTAAGTGGACTTATTTTCAAAGGTGGACTAGAGAAAATACGAAAAAACTAAAATATCTCGAAAACGGCTAGTCTTAGTGTAATGGGGTTGGTCTTATTCTTTTCATCGTTAAAAATTACGTATAAAAAAGTATTTAATGGATATATTTGAGCATACATATGTATTTATTTTCGATTTTGACAATTTTTGAGGGCCATTTCGCAAAAAATGGCAGGTTTTTCTTTTTCGAATTGTACCAAAATCTAATCAGCACCAAGGTTGCCTACAAGCAACAAATCTACCAAATTTTGTGAAATTCGGTCCATTAGTTTTACAGCTAGATTAGATAGAGTTTTTTAGGGCCCTTCTGCAAAAATGGCGGGTTCTTTTATTCCGAATAGTATCCGAAACTAATCAGCAGCAGATTCTACCACAAGTGACTTACCTACCAAATTTTATGAAATTCGGTCAATTATTTTTTTAGTTAGAGTGGATACAAAATCTACACAGACAGACACACAGACACTCATACGGACGTCACGCTAAAAATAGTTTTTTCGTATTTTAGAGGTCTCGAAACGTGTAGATCCGTCGAAAACTCGAGATGTGATTTTGGTACGATTCCAATACTTTGTATAAACATAGTATCAATCAATGAGTACAGTCCAACTGAACCATATTTCCAATTTCTTCCGGCAGGACGGTGAAAAAGGGAGATAAATTAGAAAAGCCTATCCAGGTCTTCCAGGAGTACCCCTGTGTGTTACAAACCGGAATTTATGCATACTTATAGTATAAATCACAGAACAAACTTTTACAGACCGGATTCTTAATTTTTGTCCCTGGAGGGACACAAAATAGGGTGTCAAAAATTATTTCTATATTCTCCTGAAGAGCTTTCTGGTTTCAGCAATATTTCAGCAATGTCCAAATAAAAAGTGTTATTTTGTGCAATTAAACTCAATTTAATTAATTATTAAAGAAATAAAGAAAAAAATAACCTGAGTCTGCAGGTAAAGCCATGTGCTGCCTACGTTCGACTTTTTACTTGCCCTGCAATACATGGTAATGTATAGGGAAAGTATTGGAATCATGCCGAAAATCACAACTCGAGTTTTCGACGGACCTACACGCTTCGAGACCTCTAGAATACGAAAAAACTATTTTTAGCGTGACGTCTGTGTGTGTGTCAGTGTGTCTGTCTGTGTGTCTGTGTGTCTGTGTGTCTGTGTGTCTGTGATGATTTTGTATCCACTCTAACTAAAAAACTAATGGACCGAATTTCACAAAATTTGGTAGGTAAGTTACTTGTGAGCGAGTCTGGTGCTGATTAGTTTTGGGTACGATTCGGAAAGAAGAACCCGCCTTTTTTTGCGAAATGGCCCTCAAAAGCTTGTATCCACTCTAACTGAAAAACTGATGGACCGAATTTCACAAAATTCGGTAGATGAGTCGCTTGTGGGTTACCTTGGTGCTGATTAGATTTTGGTACCATTCGGAAAAAAATGACCTGCCTTTTTTTGCAAAATGGCCCGCAAAAATCGTCCAAATCTAAACTAAAGAACTGGGTATACTCAAATATATCCATTAAATGCTGATTTAATACGTAATTTTTAACGACGAAAAGAATAAGACCAACCCCATTACACTAGGACTAGCCGTTCTCGAGATATTTTAGTTTTTCGTACTTTCCCTACGCCACCTTTGAAAATAAGCCCGGTTACCAAATGAGAACGAAAATTGAATTAAAAGTGAAATAAATTTAATTAAAATATAGAGAACGTTATTATAAGTCTGCAGGGAAAGTCATGTGCTGCCCACATCAGATTTTTCTTCTGGTTTTCAAGACAGCATTCACTGAAGACATTTCGTATGTTCGCTACAGTATTGTTATTCTCAGTCTTGAAAATGATAAATCACATGCATAGCAATCCTTATATAAACCGTCATATTGTTTGCATATGCTCAACCACGTTTTTACACATATACCTTCTATTATAGGAAAATACATTATCAAGATTATATCAGGCTTACAATACCAATAATACGTTCCCTATTGACAGCATAATTAAAGCACAAACTATTATAATACCTCATACTTTATGACAAAACTTTCTTTACTTTAGAAAGTTTAATCCCAATGTGTATAATGTTTGCACAGGAGTTTGGGGGAGAATATTTTGTACAAAACAATTTCTTTGCAAGATATTAAACAATTGGGGAACCTTTTAATCTGATAAACTTGCGCAACTGCGTTGCGTGATGGTCTACTTGATTGGAATTTTGCGACAGGGTGAAACGTTAAGCAAAGAAATATTGTTCTCGCATATATTTCTAAAGTTTATGGAATTGTTTGCTATGGAAATAAGGCTTCAGTGCGCATCACATTTAAGGCTAATTTTAAAAAATAAAGCTTCGTTCATATGATTTGGTAATAATTATTGTTGAGAAATGAAAGATTAATTAATTTGTATTTTCTCAAACTACAGAGTATATTATAGAGAAAGCATTGTTGTCACGAAAATTTTCGATTGCGACATGTTGATGTCAATATATGTTTTAGGACACTCCCGAAGAAGTTTTGAATATTTTTAGAGTGATGTCTGTCTGTCTGTTTGTCTGTCGTCGCGTGTGGTCAATTTCTTATGTACACTTTGTTATCGAAATTTCTAGAGCAGATTGAATTTTTTGAAATTCGAGCGGAATTCATTTAAAATATTATACAGGGTGATTCAAAAGTTCGGAGCAAAAGTAAAATGCTATAAAAAAATATCTATGGGTCGGAAAGACGTGCGGTTGGAAGATTAATATTCACAGTGGTGGGGGATTTTGTGTGGCATGAAAAAAAAATAGTTCAAACTCTCGACACTCGGGGGGCTGTGGCAGATAAAGCCATGGAGATTACTTATGCATGGAGGTGATTGCACACATGACTGGTCTGCGAGTTCCCAGATCTCACACCCTGTGATTTCTCATTGTGGAGGATACCTAAAATCACGGGTGTGAGATCTGGGGATCTCGCAGGCCAGTCATGTGTGCAATCACCTCCATGCATAAGTCATCTCCATGGCCTTATCTGCCGCAGCCCCCCGAGTGTCGAGAGTTTGAACTATTTTTTGTCATGCTACACAAAATCCCCCACCCTGGTGAATATTAATCTGTGATTTCTCGTTGTGGGGGATACCTAAAATCACGGGTGTGAGATCTGGAGATCTCGCAGGCCAGTCATGTATGCAATCACCTCCATGCATAAGTCATCCCCATGACTTTATCTGCCGCAGCCCCCAGAGAGTCGAGAGTTTGAACTAAGTTTTTCTCATGCCACACAAAATTCCCCACAACGACGAATATTAATCTGCAAACCGCATGTCTCTCCGACACATATATATTTTACAGCGTTTTACTTTTGCTCCGAACTTTTGAATCACCCGGTATTTTCTTAACATGCCAGCATGGGACAATATTTGGCAAAATTATGCATCAAAGGGTTTATTTATCACTCAATTATCACGAAAATTAACAGTTTCAATCATTGTAGGGAAAATAGCCGTAATACAATTTTTGTGTTCGTGACGTCATTGGGCTCCTCGTTGTGGTGGAGAGGGAATCCCAAAGGTGTACATTGTCAAACTTGGTATGAATGAAAGATTGTTTCAAGCCTTTTAAATTGAAATATATTATGCTATAATTGTGATCAATTGGACCAACAATACCGAATTTTCAATAATGTTCTTGCAAAATTTGCAAATAAAAAAAATACTAGCTATTTAAGAATGGATTCTGATATGAGAAATCCAAGTTAAGCCACATTCTATATAATTTTTGTATAGGAGGTTCGTTGTAAAAATAATCTCTGTAGTGTACAGAAATTCATAAAAAATAGCTTTTTCGTGACTTTTCATAGTGCATAATTTGAAAATCCATAAAAAATTAAAGAAAAAAAAAATGCAACGTTTTTAAAAATCCGTGATTACAGTTATGAAAGGATATTTCATCCATGATTAATTTAACTCACTTTAATGTTTAGCTTTCTTCTGATTTTTACTTTCCTTGCAATACATGGTAATGTATAGAGAAAGTATTGGAATCATGCCGAAAATCGCAACTCGAGTTTTCGACGGATCTATACGTTTCGAGACCTCTAGAATACGAAAAAACTATTTTTAGCGTGACGTCTGTGTGTGTGTCTGTCTGTATGTCTGTGTGTCTGTGTGTCTGTCTGTCTGTGTGTCTGTGTGTCTGTCTGTCTGTGCATATTTTGTATCCACTCTAACTAAAAAACTAATCAACCGAATTTCAAAAATTTGGTAGGTAAGTCACTTGTGGGCGAGTCTGGTGCTTATTAGTTTTGGGTACGATTCGGGATAAAAGAACCCGACATTTTTTGCGAAATGATCCGCAAAAGCATGTATCCACTCTAACTGAAAAAATTAATGGACCGAATTTCGCAAAATTTGGTAGATGCGTCACTTGTGAGTTACCCTAGTGCTGATTAGATTTTGGTACGATTCGGAAAAAAATGACCTGAATTTTTTTGCAAAATGACCCGCAAAAATCGTCCAAATCGAAACTAAAGAACTGGGTATACTCAAATATATTCATTACACACTGATTTCATACGTAGTTTTTAACGACGAAAAGAATAAGACCAACCCCATTACACTAGGGCTAGCCGTTCTCGAGATATTTTAGTTTTTCGTACTTTCCCTACGCCACCTTTGAAAATAAGCCCGGTTACCAAATGAGAACGAAAATTGAATTAAATGTGAAATAAATTTAATTGAAATAAAGAGAACGCTAATATAAGTCTGCAGGGAATGTCATGTGCTGCTCACATCAGATTTTTACTTTCCCTGCAATACATGGTAATGTATAGGGAAAGTATTGGAATCATGCCGAAAATCACAACTCGAGTTTTCGACGGATCTACACGTTTCGAGACCCCTAGAATACGAAAAAACCATTTTTAACGTGACGTCTGTGCGTGTGTCTGTGTGTCTGTCTGTCTGTCTGTCTGTCTGTCTGTCTGTCTGTGTGTCTGTCTGTCTGTCTGTGTGTCTGTGTGTCTGTCTGTCTGTGTGTCTTTGTGTCTGTCTGTCTGTGCATATTTTGTATCCACTCTAACTAAAAAACTAATCAACCGAATTTCAAAAATTTGGTAGGTAAGTCACTTGTGGGCGAGTCTGGTGCTTATTAGTTTTGGGTTATATTTCATCCATGATTAATTTAACTCACTTTAATGTTTAGCTTTCTTCTGATTTTTACTTTCCCTGCAATACATGGTAATGTATAGGGAAAGTATTGGAATCATGCCGAAAATCGCAACTCGAGTTTTCGACGGATCTATACGTTTCGAGACCTCTAGAATACGAAAAAACTATTTTTAGCGTGACGTCTGTGTGTGTGTCTGTGTGTATGTCTGTGTGTCTGTGTGTCTGTCTGTCTGGGTGTCTGTGTGTCTGTCTGTCTGGGCATATTTTGTATCCACTCTAACTAAAAAACTAATCAACCGAATTTCAAAAATTTGGTAGGTAAGTCACTTGTGGGCGAGTCTGGTGCTTATTAGTTTTGGGTACGATTCGGAATAAAAGAACCCGCCTTTTTTTGCGAAATGGCCCGCAAAAGCTTGTATCCACTCTAGCTGAAAAACTAATGAACCGAATTTCACAAAATTCGGTAGATGAGTCACGTATAGGTCACTCTGGTGCTGATTAGATTTTGGTACGATGCGGAAAAAAATAACCTGCCATTTTTTGCAAAACGGCCCGCAAAAATCTTCAAAATCTAAACTAAAGAACTTGGTATACTTAGATATATCCATTAAATGCCCGTTTAATACGTAATGTTTAACGACGAAAAGAATAAGACCAACCCCATTACACTAGGACTAGCCGTTCTCGAGATATTTTAGTTTTTCGTACTTTCCCTACGCCACCTTTGAAAATAAGCCCGGTTACCGAATGAGAACGAAATTTGAATTAAAAGTGAATTACATTTAATTGAAATAAATAGAACGTGGATATAAGTTTGCAGGGAAAGTCATGTGCTGCCCACATCAGATTTTTACTTTCCCTGCAATACATGGTAATGTATAAGGAAAGAATTGGAATCATGCCGAAAATCACAACTCGAGTTTTCGACGGATCTACACGTTTCGAGACCTCTAGAATACGAAAATACCATTTTTAACTTGACGTCTGTGTGTGTGTCTGTGTGTCTGTCTGTCTGTGTGTCTGTCTGTCTGTGTATCTGTCTGTCTGTCTGTCTGTGCAGATTTTCTATCCACTCTAACTAAAAAACTAATGGACCGAATTTCACAAAATTTTGTAGGTATGTCACTTGTGGGCGGGGCTGGTGCCGATTAGTTTTGGGTACGATTCGGAATAAAAGAACCCGCCTTTTTTTGCGAAATGGCCCGCAAAAGCTTGTATCCACTCTAGCTGAAAAACTAATGGACCGAATTTCGCAAAATTTGGTACGTAAGTCACTTGTGGGCGAGTCTGGTGCTGATTAGTTTTGGGTATGATTCGGGATAAAAGAACCCGCCTATTTTTGCGAAATGGCCCGCAAAAGATTGTATCCACTCTAAATAAAAAACTAATGGACCGAATTTCACAAAATTCAGCAGATGAGTCACGCATAGGTCACCCTGGTGCTGATTAGGTTTTGGTACGATTCAGAAAGAAATAACCAGCCTTTTTTTGTAGAATGGTCCGCAAAAATTGCCAAAATCTAAACTAAAAAGCTACGTATGCTCAAATATATCCATTAAATGCTTGTTTAATGCGTAATTTTTAACGAAGAAAAGAATAAGACCAACCCCATTACATTAGGTCTAGCCGTTCTCGAGATATATCAGTTTTTTTCGTATTTTTCCACGCCACCTTTGAAAATAAGTCCGGTTTCCGAATGAGAACGAAAATTGAATTAAAAGTGAAATAAATTTAATTAAAATAAAGAGAACGTTAATATAAGTCTGCAGGGAAAGTCATGTGCTGTCCACATCAGATTTTTACTTTCCCTGCAATACATGGTAATGTATAGGGAAAGTATTGGAATCATGCCGAAAATCGCAACTCGAGTTTTCGACGGATCTACACGTTTCGAGACCTCTAGAATACGAAAAAACCATTTTTAGCGTGACGTCTGTGTGTGTGTCTGTCTGTCTGTGCAGATTTTGTATCCACTCTAACTAAAAAACTAATAGACCGAATTTCACAAAATTTGGTAGGTAAGTCACTTGTGGCCGGGGCTGGTGCTGATTGGTTTTGGGTACGATTCGGAATAAAATAACCCGCCTTTTTTGTGAAATGGCCTGCAAAAGCTTGTATCCACTGTAGCTAAAAAACTAATGGACCGAATTTCACAAAATTCGGTAGATAAGTCACGTATAGGTCACCCTGGTGCTGATTAGATTTTGGTACGATTCGGAAAAAAATGACCTGAATTTTTTTGCAAAATGACCCGCAAAAATCGTCCAAATCGAAACTAAAGAACTGGGTATACTCAAATATATTCATTACACACTGATTTCATACGTAGTTTTTAACGACGAAAAGAATAAGACCAACCCCATTACACTAGGGCTAGCCGTTCTCGAGATATTTTAGTTTTTCGTACTTTCCCTACGCCACCTTTGAAAATAAGCCCGGTTACCAAATGAGAACGAAAATTGAATTAAATGTGAAATAAATTTAATTGAAATAAAGAGAACGCTAATATAAGTCTGCAGGGAATGTCATGTGCTGCTCACATCAGATTTTTACTTTCCCTGCAATACATGGTAATGTATAGGGAAAGTATTGGAATCATGCCGAAAATCACAACTCGAGTTTTCGACGGATCTACACGTTTCGAGACCCCTAGAATACGAAAAAACCATTTTTAACGTGACGTCTGTGCGTGTGTCTGTGTGTCTGTCTGTCTGTCTGTCTGTCTGTCTGTCTGTCTGTGTGTCTGTCTGTCTGTCTGTGTGTCTGTGTGTCTGTCTGTCTGTGTGTCTTTGTGTCTGTCTGTCTGTGCATATTTTGTATCCACTCTAACTAAAAAACTAATCAACCGAATTTCAAAAATTTGGTAGGTAAGTCACTTGTGGGCGAGTCTGGTGCTTATTAGTTTTGGGTTATATTTCATCCATGATTAATTTAACTCACTTTAATGTTTAGCTTTCTTCTGATTTTTACTTTCCCTGCAATACATGGTAATGTATAGGGAAAGTATTGGAATCATGCCGAAAATCGCAACTCGAGTTTTCGACGGATCTATACGTTTCGAGACCTCTAGAATACGAAAAAACTATTTTTAGCGTGACGTCTGTGTGTGTGTCTGTGTGTATGTCTGTGTGTCTGTGTGTCTGTCTGTCTGGGTGTCTGTGTGTCTGTCTGTCTGGGCATATTTTGTATCCACTCTAACTAAAAAACTAATCAACCGAATTTCAAAAATTTGGTAGGTAAGTCACTTGTGGGCGAGTCTGGTGCTTATTAGTTTTGGGTACGATTCGGAATAAAAGAACCCGCCTTTTTTTGCGAAATGGCCCGCAAAAGCTTGTATCCACTCTAGCTGAAAAACTAATGAACCGAATTTCACAAAATTCGGTAGATGAGTCACGTATAGGTCACTCTGGTGCTGATTAGATTTTGGTACGATGCGGAAAAAAATAACCTGCCATTTTTTGCAAAACGGCCCGCAAAAATCTTCAAAATCTAAACTAAAGAACTTGGTATACTTAGATATATCCATTAAATGCCCGTTTAATACGTAATGTTTAACGACGAAAAGAATAAGACCAACCCCATTACACTAGGACTAGCCGTTCTCGAGATATTTTAGTTTTTCGTACTTTCCCTACGCCACCTTTGAAAATAAGCCCGGTTACCGAATGAGAACGAAATTTGAATTAAAAGTGAATTACATTTAATTGAAATAAATAGAACGTGGATATAAGTTTGCAGGGAAAGTCATGTGCTGCCCACATCAGATTTTTACTTTCCCTGCAATACATGGTAATGTATAAGGAAAGAATTGGAATCATGCCGAAAATCACAACTCGAGTTTTCGACGGATCTACACGTTTCGAGACCTCTAGAATACGAAAATACCATTTTTAACTTGACGTCTGTGTGTGTGTCTGTGTGTCTGTCTGTCTGTGTGTCTGTCTGTCTGTGTATCTGTCTGTCTGTCTGTCTGTGCAGATTTTCTATCCACTCTAACTAAAAAACTAATGGACCGAATTTCACAAAATTTTGTAGGTATGTCACTTGTGGGCGGGGCTGGTGCCGATTAGTTTTGGGTACGATTCGGAATAAAAGAACCCGCCTTTTTTTGCGAAATGGCCCGCAAAAGCTTGTATCCACTCTAGCTGAAAAACTAATGGACCGAATTTCGCAAAATTTGGTACGTAAGTCACTTGTGGGCGAGTCTGGTGCTGATTAGTTTTGGGTATGATTCGGGATAAAAGAACCCGCCTATTTTTGCGAAATGGCCCGCAAAAGATTGTATCCACTCTAAATAAAAAACTAATGGACCGAATTTCACAAAATTCAGCAGATGAGTCACGCATAGGTCACCCTGGTGCTGATTAGGTTTTGGTACGATTCAGAAAGAAATAACCAGCCTTTTTTTGTAGAATGGTCCGCAAAAATTGCCAAAATCTAAACTAAAAAGCTACGTATGCTCAAATATATCCATTAAATGCTTGTTTAATGCGTAATTTTTAACGAAGAAAAGAATAAGACCAACCCCATTACATTAGGTCTAGCCGTTCTCGAGATATATCAGTTTTTTTCGTATTTTTCCACGCCACCTTTGAAAATAAGTCCGGTTTCCGAATGAGAACGAAAATTGAATTAAAAGTGAAATAAATTTAATTAAAATAAAGAGAACGTTAATATAAGTCTGCAGGGAAAGTCATGTGCTGTCCACATCAGATTTTTACTTTCCCTGCAATACATGGTAATGTATAGGGAAAGTATTGGAATCATGCCGAAAATCGCAACTCGAGTTTTCGACGGATCTACACGTTTCGAGACCTCTAGAATACGAAAAAACCATTTTTAGCGTGACGTCTGTGTGTGTGTCTGTCTGTCTGTGCAGATTTTGTATCCACTCTAACTAAAAAACTAATAGACCGAATTTCACAAAATTTGGTAGGTAAGTCACTTGTGGCCGGGGCTGGTGCTGATTGGTTTTGGGTACGATTCGGAATAAAATAACCCGCCTTTTTTGTGAAATGGCCTGCAAAAGCTTGTATCCACTGTAGCTAAAAAACTAATGGACCGAATTTCACAAAATTCGGTAGATAAGTCACGTATAGGTCACCCTGGTGCTGATTAGATTTTGGTACGATTCAGAAAAAAATAACCTGATTTTTTTTGCAGAATGGCCCGCAAAATTATCAAAATCTAAACTAAAAAGCTACGTATGCTCAAATATATCCATTAAATGGTTGTTTAATGCGTAATTTTTAACGAAGAAAAGAATAGGACCAACCCCCTTACATTAGAACTAGCTGTTCTCGAGATATATTAGTTTTTTTCGTATTTTTCCACGCCACCTTCGAAAATAAGACCAGTTATCAAATGAGAACGAAAATTGAATTAAAAGTGAATTAAATTTAATTGAAATAAATAGAACGTGGATATAGGTTTGCAGGGAAAGTCATGTGCTGCCCACATCAGATTGTTCATTTTAGTTGCAACAAGTAACTTCGTCAATAAGGCAGGTTCCTTACCGAATTAAATCTCAACGCAAACACAATTAATTTGTTGACATTAATAAATTTAAATGTATCCCTAAATAAAATATTTCAATAAATAATTACTACACTTTTTCTAAAACATTAAAATAATAATTATTGCATTTCTGGTATATATTTTTACTTTCCCTGCAATACATGGTAATGTATAGGAAAAGTATTGGAATCAAGTCGAAAATCACAACTCGAGTTTTCGACGGATCTATACGTTTCGAGACCTCTAGAATACGAAAAAACCATTTTTAACGTGACGTCTGTGTGTGTGTCTGTCTGTCTGTCTGTGTGTCTGTCTGTGCAATGAATGTATCCACTCTAACTCAAAAACTAATGGACCAAATTTCATAAAATTTGGTAGTTAAGTCACTTGGGTATGACCCTGGTGCTGATTAGTTTTAGGTACGATTCGTAAAAACAAAACCCGCCTTTTTTTGCGAAATGGCCCATAAAAATTTTATGTATCTACTCCAGCTAAAATACTAATTGACCAAATTTCACAAAATTTGGTAGATAAGTTACTAGGGGGATACTCTGGTGCTGATTAGATTTTGGCATTATTCGGAAAAGAACAACCTGTTTTTTTTTACGAAATGGCTCTCAAAAATCGCAAAATCTAAAAAAAGCTTCTTATGTTCAAATATATCAATTAAATGCTTGTTTTATACGTAATTTTTGATGAGGAAAATAATAAGAACAACTCTATTACTCTAGGACTACCCATTCTCGAGATATTTGAAATTTTTCGCATTTAGTTATGCCACTTTTAGAAAAATGTCTAATTACCAAATAAGAACAGAAATTGAATTAAAAATGCACCTTTAGTGTTATTTTGTGCAATTAAACTCAATTTAATGAATTATTAAAGAAAAAAATATGGATTTGAGTCTGCAGGGAAAGTCATGTGCAGCCCACATCAGATTTTTAAATGTGTAATAAGAATTATTACAACACATAGATTTCTTTGCATAATTCGATGTGTTTATTTCTTTTACCGCGAAATAATCGTGTATAAGGTACATAGCAAGATGTTTTTGCTATTAAATTAACATAACCAACATGTTCTTTGGCGATTTTGTGAACTTATGAGCACAAAAAAATGTGATTTACTCATACCCACGTGTAAGATCTTCATCAAAATGCTATTGAAATTTAACGAATTTTTCCGTGAAATAAACAATTATTGACGAATTCTAATAAAGTTCACAACTATTGTTAAAATATAGATATATTGCAAAAAGTAGCTTCTGTCGTGAATGTAATAAACCAGGTTCAAAAGAATAATGTTAAGAGAGTTGCATAATATTGCATATGAAAATCTAACATATTGGACAATGTTACTTTTTTATAATTTCATGTAGTTTTTGTGAAAACTTTATTTAAAAACGTGTTACACATCCTACCAAGCTAAATTTTACGTCTTTCGTTTTCTAATAAAATATTGTATATAAAATGGATAAAATGGATGAAATTTTTCATTATAGAAGGTCTTGATATTTTGAAATTTTTTAAAACATCCAAAAAATTGAGGCGGGGGGTCCTCAGATCATTGAATCTCGTTTATAATCAGAAGGTTCCAGCATGCATTGATTGTAATTTATAGTTCTAAATTTCGTTCAAAACAATCCATTTGATTGTGAGATATCGCAACCCAAAGTCTATTTCTCTCTTTCGCACACACGCACACACACTTACACCCCCACACACAAATAATGACATACATACTCGCACACACAGGCATTACTTCAAAAACGTTCGATTCGAATTTAGGGATAGTTGAAACGTTCTCAAGTCAAAAACTCAAATTCGAATTTTCGGCTTCGTCAAAAAACTTTCCCTATATTTCGTACTGTCTATGTAGGAAAGGTAATAATGCGTTCGCTTATTGAAAACATAATTAATTCATAAACTATTATAATGCTTCCTATAATTATAAATGCATCATAAACTGTTATTATGTATAATAACTTAGCGGATTATAAACTATTATTATGTATTATAAACTAGTGCATTATAAACTATTATTATGTATTACAAACTAGTGCATTATAAACTAGTGCAATATAAACTATTACATAGTATAAAATATTATTGTGTATTATAAACTTTAATTATGTATATTATAAACAAGTGCATTATAAACTATTATTATGTATATTATAAACAAGTGCATTATAAACTATTATTATGTATTATAAACTATTTAAATGCACTTCATGACATTTATTTACTTTAGAAATTTTCATCCCCATGAGTATAATATTTGAACAGAAACTTCACAGATAATGTTCCGTACAAAATAAGTTCTTTGAAAGGGATTAAACAATCTTTTAATTTGAAAACCTTAAGGTGTATTCACTCTGCTCCAACACGTTCATCGAACATGTTTCGCGAATGTTTCCTTGGTGTTTTTGAAAACATTTTGATGTTCACCGAACACTGTTTGATGTTCTGTTGGTGTGAACGCCTCATCAAACAAATTTGAGCGGAAAACTGAGTAAAGTTGGGCATCCGTATAATTTCCGCAGATTTTAAAGAGCCATTTTGCTTTAGGATTTGCAGAAGTAGGGGAAAATATGATCCCCTCCTCGTACAGAACTTAAAGGCTTTGCAATTGGTTGAGAAGCATATTGAAAATGTTGTTACATATGACTTTATACGAAATCAATCCATTACCTAACAGACATCTCTCAAATATAAAGGTAGAAATATACAAGAAAGATTATTCATGCGCAAAGCATTGATTATGAAACACTTTCCAACTTCAATGCAATTTAATTTAAACATCTCTATAATGCGATACATTCCTCGGTAATATTTTTAAAATTCTCACAGTACTACATTCATTTATTATATTTGTAAACTTCATCGAAAACAAATGAACTATTTTAAAAGACGTCATCCAAATATAAATCGGCTGGCTATTTAAATAAAAGCAGCATTTCGTTCATTAACACTTTTCCATTCATTTCATTCATTACAATACTATAATAATTAATTTAATTTAAAACTTAAAATCATGGAGCTACAAGTAATTTAACTCTATGCTCAAAACTTCTTCGAGAAATCATTTGCGTCTCTGTAAAATCAATTATTGTTTTATTCATATCGGCTATATTGCAGATTCGATGAGATAAATAATTTTGCTTTAAAGAAATGCAGCAACTCTTATACAACTTATTCTACATCTTTCGGTATTTACATCCTCCGTAAGTGAAAAGTGGGCTTCGTTGTAGACATAATCAAAGTTGGATGATCATTTAAACTCAACTATACTGTAATTGCGTTGTTTCAGGATATAGATGCACAGAATTTAAGCAAAAATAAAGCGGTTTTAGGAAGGGCACAACATTAAATATGAATTAAAGATAACTTTAAAAATCACGATTTTGACACAAGATGGATGCCATATTTTATTTTGAAGTGGGTCACGTGACCTCTTCATATAATGATCACGGGATCTCTTCATATAAGGGGTGCAATTATTAATTTAATTTTTGCTTAAAAAACTACTGAATACATTTTGCTGAATTTTTTTTATATATTTTATGGGATAACTTGAATATTTTCTTAAACTTTCGAAGCATTTGTGAACTTTAAATCTGCTTGAAAAATATTTGAAAAATTAGGTCTCAGAGGGTTCAATGTATTTCATTTTTTCAACTCGGGTTCAATCCAAAACTAATTGGGTGATATCATTCATCTATATTTCCATAGGTCCCACAGACCGACTGAAAAACATATTAAAATTTCATTTTGATAAAATCATTTTTACGGCAGTTATCGTACTAACGGACAGACAGACAGACAGAATGAACAAAGGCATGAACACTTTTCAACTATGTTGTAAACTGTTAAAAACAGAGAAAACTAACTAAACATAAAACAAGAATATTAAATCAACCAAACACAAAGCCCAATGAGAAGAAGAAGTTCGAAGACACAGAGAGGTATCATATTCAGTAGCAGTTACTCATTTAGCACTAACCAGGAGGTACGTGTGAATTAAGGATTTCCACAAACGCTTGTAACATTGGCAATTTAAATTTTTTTGAGTGCAAACATTTATGTATTTACATATTCTCCATATTTTTTTTAAGATATCTTCACAAATATCATTATATATATCATCATCATCATCTTCATTATAAATAATATAGACAATATAAAATTTCTGAATTTTGCTAGACAATCGTTGTTGTTGTTGAGACCCAGATCGTCCGACCTACCAGAAAGGTGTAAAGGTAACTGTCGGGAAGAGAGCCACCCAATTCAGACAGGAACCCAGTTGGGGAGGCTTCCACAGGGACCGTGCCCTCCTTTCTCTACCACCAACCTCTAGGAAGGAATTACGGACCCACATGTTTAAAGAGATCGTACTCCTCGTAAACACGCGGTTTTGGCAGCGGAGGGAATCGAACCATGTGCAGTTCCCGCGCGCTAACCACTGGGCTACCGCGCCCTGCTAGACAATCGTATCAGTCTTTAAATTACAATTAGTTCACCTTAATGTATTATATGCTGCGACTTTTAGAACCCTGAAATATTTACAAGATTTATGAATTATTTGAAAACAGAATTTTAAATAGATTTTTAACATTTTCCAACATAGTTGAAAGTGTTTATGACTCTGGTCGTTCTGACTGTCTGTCCGATACCTGGTATAAACTTCATTTTTCACCGTTATAACTTCATTTTTCAAACATTTTTAAGCGGAGTACAAATTTACAAATTGCTTCGAACATTTTAGAAAATATTCAAATTATCACATAAGATGCGTAAAAAAATTTCAGCAAAATATGTTGCGCAGTTTACTACATAAAAATTGAAATAATAATTACACCCATATTATATGGAGAGATCACGTGACTCGCTGCAAAATAAAATATGGCTTCATTTTTTTTCTGACGTGTATATACAGTACACGTTTAAAGATCGTTTACATTTATATTTAGTGCTGATTTCGTCCTAAAATCGATATATGTTTGCGTATTATCTACGTATCTAAACTCTGTGCCAACGCAATTACAATGTTTTTAATTTTAAATGAACACTAAGTCTTCTTTATCTCTACAACGAAATAATTTTAGCGTTAAACGTTAGAATACAGAATGCAAACATCAAACGATTGTAAAGTGAATTGTATAAGAATTGCTGCCATTTCAAGCAAAATTATTTGACTCTGGAGTCTGGAATATAAGAGATATGAATGAAATAGCCATCGATGTATTATTCATTCAAATATTCATAGAGAGGTAGACGATTTATATTTCGATGACGTCATTTGAATAAAATTAATTTTGCGTAACTAGTATTGTCTTTTTTGATAAAGTTCAAAGTTTTCAAGTAGTAGTACTATGAAAATTTAAAAAATGTCAGCGCTGAATGCATCACATTAGAGATGCTTAAATAAAATAGCATTTCAGTTGGAAAGTGTTTCATAATCAATGCTTTATGCATCATTGATCTTTCTTGTTATAATCTTTATTTCTTAGTATATCATTGAATAAATACTAAACCTAATCTTAAAAAATCTGATTTGGGCAGCACATGACTTTCTTTATATAATGCAATGAATTTACTGCTTTTACAGTAAAAACAAAATAGGATATTCTTATAGTAATTATATTTTTTTCCAAGATATTAAATTTTCGTCAAATAGTCATTATTTTCATTTAGAGTCATTTTTATCCATTTGGCGAGATTTTCTTTGATTTGGTAACATTCAAAAAGTCGCCACGTTTGCGACATTTCGCCAACTTTGTCGCCAAAATCTCGCCAAGCGTTATGGAAGGAGAAATAATTTATTCATAGAGCAGATAAATGACTATTGGCGTTCAAATACAAAAGTATTACTCAAAGTATCTGTTTTCATGAATGGAACGAGCTAGAATCCACGAGAATGATGTTACCAAATTTATTGCATGATATTACATATGAAAAGTGAACATGTTTATCAATAGGAAATATTTGTTTTTTATTTTATATAATTTTTTGATATTTTTTTTAAATACAATATCTCAGGAACGGTTCAAGCTAGCGTTCTAAAATTTATGTTAATCGTTTTCTAATGAAAAATTACATAAGAAATGTCTATTTGCGTAACATTATTAGCAGTTTTGATTTTTTGATGGTTTTTCAAAATTTCACTCGAAAATTTAGTGGGATTCTGAACATTCGATTGCGTTTAAAAACAATAGACTTCTAGGATTCACGGATTGTGATTTCTGTGCCAAATTTCACTCGAATCGCTTCATTCGTTCGTGAGATATCGTCTCCAAAGACTCACTGACACACACACACACATATACTTTCACACACACACACACACATACACACTTACTTTCACACACACAAACACACACAGATATCACCTTAAAATGTTTGATTCGTGATCAGGGATGCTTGAAACGTGCTCTCCTGTCGAAAACTTGAATTCGAATTGTCGACCCCGTCCCATTACTTTCCTTATACATTATGTATATACGGAAAGTAAAAACTTAAACAGAAGTAAGAAGCAATTGTGCGCAGCATGATTAAAAATATTTCCTTAACTCAGTTAAATTCCATTCATTTAAAGTATGTCTATGTAAATGTCGATATATACTTAAGGTATGTAATATATAAACCATTTCTTTCTAATTTCTTTGAATAATAGTTTCGGAGCAGTCTATAGATTACAGATTTGTATATTTTCTTAGAAAATATGCCTGTCTGTCTGTGTTGTCGGAAGCATAAAATCGAAGTAATAATCGTATTAAACAAACACACCCAAGATATATTTGGCGCTGAAAGCCATAAAACAGCTGCTAAAACTCACAATCTCGAACTGTGCTACTTCGAGATAAATGAATCAGAATTTTTTTCGCCACAGGGTGTAATTAATAAATGGTGGTAAATATTCTGGAAAACTATTATTTTTGCTGAACTTTTAAAAGCATATATTGCACCGGATTTGATACAGATAGAGATTATGCGATGACTGATAGAGATTTAGCATCAAATTCCGGAAGATAAAGAGGAGGCTAGTTGAAACATCTATTTTGAAACATTGGCTATAGATAGCTTGGGAGATAACTGACTTGAATTTTGTACAATATTCTGCAGAAAAGAGGGTAATTTACTAAATATTTTCAATAATGCTTGATATTGAATCGACATAAAGTTCAAGAGAGAGTAGGAATTTCACTAAGAATTTCTACATAATCTTCTGGAGATGTCATTTCCGAATTTTTCAACTAGAAAGATCAATCACGCATTAAGCATTGATTATGAAACACTTTCCAACTTCAATGCAGATTCATTTAAACATCTCTTAAATGCGATACATTCCTAGGTAATATTTTTAAAATTATCACAATACTACATAAAACTTCATCGAAAAAATGAACTTCATTCAAATGACGGCATTGAAATATAAATAACCTGGTTTAAACATCTCTAAAATGCGATACATTCCTCGGTAATATTTTTAAAATTATCATAATACTACAATAATTTATTATACTTGAAAACTTCGTCGAAAAGAACTTAAATTTATTCAAGTGACGTCATCGAAATATAACACGTCCGGCTCTCTCTATAAAAGCAGCATTTAATTCATAAACATTTCTCCATTCATTTCATTCATAACAATATGTTATTTATTTTATTTAAAAACTTAAGACCATGAGTGTACAAGTAATTAAACTCTATGCTTAAAACTTCGTCGAAAAAATCGTCCTTCTCTCTGTAAAATCAATTAATATTTTATTCATATCAGCAATATTGCAGACTCCATGAGCTAAATAATTTTGCGTTAATGAAATGCAGCAATTCTTATACAACTCATTCTACATATTTTGCTGTTTACATTTTCCATAAGTGAAAAGTAGGCTTCGTTGTAGAAATAATCACATTTGGATGATCATTTATACTTAAATATATTGTAATTGCGTTATTTCAGTATGTAGATGCACAGAATGTAAGCAAAAATAAAGCAATTTTAGGACGGATAAAGCACTAAATATGAATTAAAAAGAACTTTAAAAATCATGATTTTGACACAAGATGGATGCCATATTTTATTTTGAAGTGGGTCACGTGATCGCTTCATATAATGGTCACGTGATCGCTTCATATAAAATGTGTAATTATTATTTAAATATTTATTTAAAAACTACTGTATAATTTTGCTAATTCTTTTTTATATATTTTATGGGATAATTCAAATATTTCCTAAAATTTATGTAGCAATTTGTGAATTTTAAATCCGTTTAAAAAAAGTTTGAAAAATTAGGTCCCATAGAGTTCAATTGTATTTCATTTTTTCATCCCGGGTTTAATCCAAATCTAATTGGGTGATATTATTCCCAAAGGTCCCCACAGACCGACTAAACAACATACTAGAATTGCATTTTGATAAAGTCATTTTTACTGCAGTTATCGTGCTAACGGACAGACAGACAGAATGAACAAAGTCATAAAAACTTTTCAACTTTGCTGTTAATAAAAATTAATATGACTCCATGAAGTAATAGTGCAAAAGAGAAGAAGAAAGATCAATCATGCTTAAAGCATTGATTATGAAACACTTTCCAACTTCAATGCAATTTTATTTAAAAAAGTCGAAAATGCAAAACATTCCTCGGAAATATTTTAAAACTTATCGCAATACTACATTAATTTATTATATTTGAAATCTTAAACCTTCATTGAAAAAAATGAACTTCATTCAAATGATGGCATTGAAATATAAATTGCCTGGTATAAATATCTTTAAAATGCGATACATTCCACGGTAATATTTTTAAAACTATCATAATACTACGATAATTTATTATATTTGAAAACGTCATCGAAAACAACTGAAATTAATTCAAATGACGTCATAGAAAAAATAACACGTCTGGATCTCTCTATAAAAACAGGATTTCATTCATAACTTTCTCCCATTCATTTCATTCATCACAATACTATAATAATTTATTTTATACAAAAATTAAGACCATGGAGCTACAAGTAATTAAACTCGATGCTTAAAACTTCATCGAAAAAAATCGTCCTTATCTTTATGAAATCAATTAATATTTCATTCATATCAGCCATGCAGACTCCATGGACTAAATTATTTTGTTTTAAAGAAATAATTCTAGTACAACTCATTCTATATATTTTGCTGTTTACATTTTACATAGGTGAAAAATAGGCTTAATAGTAGAAATAATCAAATTTGGATAATCATTTAAACTCAAATATATTGTATTTGCGTTGTTTAAGTATGTAGATGCACAGAATTTAAGCAAAAAAAAAGTAGTTTTAGGACGGATACAACACTCAATATGAATTAAAAAGAAGTTAAAAAAATCGCGAATTTGAAGCAAGATGGATGCCATATTTCATTTTTAAGTGGTAAACTCAAATATATTGTATTTGCGTTGTTTAAGTATGTAGATGCACAGACTTTAAGCCAAAATAAAGTAGTTTTAGGACGGATACAACACTCAATATGAATTAAAAAAGAACTTTAAAAAATCGCGATTTTGAAACAAGATGGATGCCATATATCATTTTGAAGTGGGTCATGTGATCGTTTCATATCATGGTCACGTGATCGTTTCATATAAGAGGTGCAATTATTATTTTAATTTATATGTAAAGAACTACTGAATATATTTCGCTGAATTTTTTTTTATATATTTGATGGAGCAATTTAAATATTACCTAAAATTTTCGAAGCAATTTGTGAATTTTAAATTTGCTTAAAAAATGTTTGAAAAATTAGGTCCCATAGGGCTCAATCTATTTCATTTTTTCAACCCGGATTCAATCAAAAACTAATTGGGTGATAATATTCATTTATATTCCCATGGGTCGTACAGACCGTCTGAACAACATACTAAAATTTCATTTCGATTAAGTCATTTTTACGGCAGTTATAGTGCTAACGGACAGACAGACAGACAGACAGAATGAATGAATAAAATCATAAACACTTTTTAACTTTGTTGTAAAGTGTTAATAAAAATGCTGATTAGTTCCGTCAATAACGAAGCAAACGCACCATTTGCTTAAAGCTTCATTTAAAAGCTTCTTTGTAAAATGTTAACACTTTACAACAAAGTTGAAGAGTGTTTATGACTTTGTTCATTCTGCCTGTCTGTCTGTCCGTCTGTCTGTCTGTCCGTTAGCACGATAACTGCCGTAAAATTGACTTAATCAAAATGAAATTTTAGTATGTTGTTCAGACAGTCTGTAGAACTTATGGGAATATAAATGAATAATATCACCCAATTAGTTTTGGATTGAACCCGGGTCGAAAAAATGAAATACATTGATCCCTATGGGACCTAATTTTTCAAACATTTTTTAAGCGGATTTAATATTCACAAATTGCTTCGAAAATTTTAGGTAATAGTCAAATTGTTCCATAAAATATATAAAAAAAAATTCAGCGAAATATATTTAGTAGTTTTTTATATAAGAATTAAAATAATAATAATACCTCTTATATGAAACGATCAAGTGACCATGATATGAAAGTATCACGTGATCCACTTCAAAATGATATATGGCATCCATCTTGTCTCAAAATCGTGATTTTTAAAGTTCTTTTTATTTCATATTGAGCGTTGTATCCGTCCTAAAACCACTTTGTTTTGGTTTAAGTTCTGTGCATCTACATACTAAATCAACGCAATTTCAATATATATGAGTTTAAATGCTCATCCAAATTTAATTATTTCTATAACGAAGCCTATTTTTCACTTATGTAAAATGTAAAAAGCAAAATATATAGGATGAGTTGTATAGAAATTGCTGTATTTTTTTAACGCCAAAGAATTTAGCTCATGGAGTCTGCATAGCTGATATGAATGAAATATTCAATGATTTTACACAGAAGGACAATTTTTGTCGATGACGTTTTAAGCATAGAGTTTAATTACTTGTAGCTCCATAGTCTTAATTTTTAAATAATATAAATTATTATAGTATTGTGATGAATGAAATGAATGGGAAAATGTTATGAATGAAATGATGCTTTTATAGAGAAATCCAGGCGTGTTATTTTTCTATGACGTCATTTGAAGGAATTTCAGTTGTTTTCGATGAAGTTTTCAAATATAATAAATTATCGTAGTATTATAATAGTTTTAAAAATATTACCGAGGAATGTATAGCATTTTAGAGATGTTTAAACCTGGCAATTTATATTTCAATGCCGTCATTTGAATGAAGTTCATCTTTGTCGATGAAGGTTTAAGTTTTCAAATATAATAAATTAATGTAGTATTGTGATTAGTTTTAAAATATTACCGAGGAATGAATTGCATTTTTGACTTGTTTAAATAAAATTGCATTGCAGTTGGAAAGTGTTTCATAATCAATGCTTTAAGCATGATTGATCTTTCTTGTTTGTTTATTTTCTTTTTCGAAATTACAAGAATAATCACTTTGCCTGCAATACATAATACTGCATAGGGGGAATATTGGAATTATTCCAAAAATTGCGACTCGAGTTTTCGACGGATCTATACGTTTTGGGATCTCTAGAACACGAGAAATCTATTTTAGTGTGCGTCTGTGTGCATGTCAATGCGTGTGTATGCGAGTCTGTCTATCCGTGCGACGTATGTATCCACTTTAATTCAACTAATTGATCGAATTCCATAATATTTTACAGTTAAATAACTTGTGGCTTATTCTGGGGATCATTAGATGTTGGTAGGATTCGGGATAAAAGAACCCGCCTATTTTTGCGAAATGGCTCGCAAAAATCGCATGTATCTATTCCAGATAAATATCTAATTGACAGATTTTCACAAAATTTGATAGATAAGCGACTGGTAAATATTCCGGTGATGGTTCGTTTCGGGAAATATGAACCTGCCTTTTTTAGCGAAACGGTCCGCAAAAATTGCCAACATCTAAACCAGAAGACTATGTATGCTCAAATGTAATAACAATTAAAGGCCTGTTGTACACCTAATTTTGGACAACGAAAAGAATAATACTAACTTCATTACTCTAGGACTAGCCTTTCTAGAGATATTTAAGTTTTTCTTCGCCGGATTTGAAAATACGTCCAGTTAACAAATTGAAACAAACACTGAATTAAAAGTAAATATTCAGTGCAAATGAAACTAATTATGCGTGTTATTTAGTGCAATTAAACCTAATTTAATGAATTTTTAATAAACTAAACAAAAATAAACACTGTAGGGAAATTCATGTGTTGCTCACATCAAATTTCCGTAACTCTTGTTTCGAACAACCACCTCAACGACTGCAGAAAAGGATCACCACTGAATTGTCTACCCTGTATCCTGAGAAAGGAGTTTACTTTTTGCCTTAGAAAGCACTTAATATATTCTATTAAGAATTTTCCGCACCAACATTTTTTGTATTTTCAATTTAAGGATATTTTAATTACAATCGCGCTATAGATATTAAAATGTAGTTTTAGCGTTAAGCTCATATTAGCGAAAAAAAATCATCAATTAAATAAACATGACTATTTCCTGAAACTCAAAGTGCAATAGAAACACATACCTTTGCATATTTATTCATTTTATATAATATAAACTCTAAACTTCACTCGAAATGAAATCGTATAAAAAAGATGCATAAAATCAGATGAAAAACATGGTATGACATATAGAAAAAAATATTTCTCAAATTTTACAGATTATAATCTAATTATGCAGAAACGTATTCAAATCAAATGAAGTAAAAAGAAAAGTTTCAGAGTATAATTTTCTCTTGAATTTTATAAGGAGAGAGCAAAGTGATCTTAACTAACCAAATCAAATAAACTAAAAAAAAAAAATCAGTATTATTTTCTCTGAAACGTTAAAAGAAGAATATAAAGTAATCTTAACTAGTCAGTAAACTATCAAAATAATTCAAATTCATATCAGTGTGAACATATATAAAAAAGTTTTAATGTACTTTTCATTTTTGATATAAATAAATTATTTTAGTGTGCGCACGCTGCTGTCTGAAACATATTTTTAAAGAAAGATATGCATTTAATAGATAAATACATGTATTTTTGAAATTTTGCAATTCCCATTTGAATGTCAAAATTTTAGTCCTTCGACAATAAAATGCTTAAATTAACTGATGTGTGCTCAACTCGAATTTCCCACACTAGAACTCATTTTTATTTATTTTACTTTTTCTTTTTCTTTTTTTTATTTATTGAAAAATTGGTACTGCGGGACCAAAAGGTTACAACTATAACGTGTTACCTTTCACTAAAAAGAGCTTGAAAATCCTTCAATTGATACCATACTTGCGACCAAAGAAGGCTAAAGACGTCAGGAACAAAAAAAAATCTGATGTGGACAGCACATGACTTTCCTTATGATGCAGTGCTTCCTGCAATGATTTAACTACTTTTACAATTAAAAAAATATTATTTTTATAACAAATACTTATATTCATTCTAAGATATTGAATTTTGTTCAGTTAGTCGTCATTTTCATTGATTTACCGCCATTTTTATTCAGTTGACGAGATTTTCCTTAATTTGGCAAAATTTAAAAATGTCGCCAAGTTGTTCCGCTAAATTTGTCGCTAAAATCTCGCCAAGCGTTATGGACGTAGAAATAAGTTATTCTTACAGCAGATAAATGACTATCGGCGATCAAATACAAAAGTATTACTAAAAGTTTATTTTCTCGTGAATAGAACGAGTTAGATCCACGAGAATGATGCCACCGAATTTATCACATGATATTACATACGAAAAGTGAGCATGTTCTTTAACAGTTAATATTTTTTTTAATTTATGGGATTTTTTGATAAATTTATTTGAAAAATGTGCAATATCTCGAGAACTGTTTATGCTAGCGCAAGTTTGTGTCAATCGTTTTCTAAGGTAAAATTGCATAAGAAATGCCTATTTGCGTAACTTTATCCAAAGTTTTGATTTTTTGATGATTTTTTCAAAATTTCACTTGAAAATGTAGGGGGGTGGGGGTTCTGAACATTCGATTGTGTTCTAAAACAATAGGCTTCCAGTATTCACGGATTGTGATTTTCGTACCAAATTTCATTCGAATCGCTCCATTCGTTCGTCAGTTATCGTCTCCACACACACACACACACACTCACCGAAGTCAAGCAGCATCGGGCGCGGTTAGTACTTGGGTGAGTGACCAACTGGGAACACCGCGTGCTGTTGGCACATTTCGGGCGCGGTAGCCCGGTGGTTTGCGCTCTGGATTTGAACTCTTCAAACTGCCGCCGTGTTCATGCGGAGTACGATCACGTTAAACATGTGGGTCCACGGTCTGGATCTCAACAACACTGCAGCTGCAGTTAGTCTTTTACTTCTTTTGCAGATATATCACTCGTATACAAGAACCACAGTACAACCAATCTAGCATTGAATTAACACCATGTAAATTGAAATTGGGCGCTTTGGGCAACTTATTAATCTGGACAAAATTACTTATGCATACGCATGCTCAAATTCTTCATCAAAATGCAATAGCTATTTAGTTAGTACCCGTGAAATAAATAACAATTGGCGAATTGGAGTCAAAATACGACACTGATACAAAAAGTATCTTCTCCCGTGAATAGAATGAACTAGATCCCCGACGACGATGCTATTGTCAGGTATTACTGCATATGGACAATGAACTAATTTCAGGATATTTACTGCTTCTTAATTTTATGTAATTTTTTTAATAAAATTGATCGCGTCCATTATGTACATTGGAATTCACGTTTTTTTGATTTTTTAAAATATTAATTCGAAACTTAGGGAAAGGGGTCTTCTGAACATTCGATTGCGTCTAAAATCATTGAGGTCGAGTACTGCTTGTGTAATAATCGTACAAAAGTTATTTCCGAAACACTTAATTCGTTCGTAAGAAATCGCATCCACAGTCCTTCCGAGAGATTGGTGGTAGGGGAAGGAGGGTACGGTTCCTGTGGATGCCTCCCCCACTGGGTTCCAGTCTAAATTGTGTGGCACTTCCCGGCCGTCCAAGCAGTTACCTTACACCTTTCTGGTAGGTCGAACGGTCTGAGTCTCATCAACAACAACATACGCGCTCACCCACACACACACACCCATCACTTCAAAAATGTTCGATTCGTGATCAGGGATGCTTGAAACGTGATCTCCCGTTGAAAAATTGAATTCGAATTATCGACCCCGTCCCAATACTTTCCTTATACATTATGTATATAAAGAAAGTGAAATTTGTATCACCTACAACAATGATTGAAAATATTAAAACTCTTCATCAGTAAACCATAAATAAACCGTTTTATGCAGGATTATTTCAAATTTTGTCCTATATGCTGCCATGTTAAAAAAATATAAAATGTATAATAAAATTCAAAGTTTTCGCCCGAATTAATAAAAAATTCCATCTTGATCTGGATTTTTTGATATCAAATCCGAATAATAATTTCGTGAAAATCCATTAATATTTGTCGCTGATATCGTATACACAATGCTTTGACCACAGACATCAGACAGACACAGACGGACATCACTCTAAAATTAGTCAAAACGTGTTCAGAAGGTCTTAAAACATATATTGGCAAAACAATACTTTCTCGATACTAGGCATAAGAAAGTAATAAACATAAGAAAAGCTTATATTGCTGTCTTCCTGTTTGTCACGCCTTGAGACTAATTTGGCACAATATCACTAAAATGGCGACAATTCTACGTCTCTCAAAATGAAATTTAATTTCTTTGATAATGCCTGTTGTTTTCAGGGATTATTAAGTTAATTTCCTTGATACAATTTATGGCGAGTCTGCATATTGTTAAAAGAGGTGCCCCTTTTTTTCCCGATTTCAGTATATATACAGGGTGTCACAAAAAGATTGAAACGCTTACCTGCTTAAACGCTTAATTCTTTACCTGCTAGAGATAAGTTGGCAATGTAAATTGCAAAAATGTTGAAAGTAAGGTAGGAAATAAGACTACGTTAATGAAATATTCCTCCCATTAATTTTCAAAATGTTACATTTTTTAATTTTTTATACGACCCCCCTTAGACGAATTTGGTCAACCAAAATTTTTTTTTATTTTTAATGCAGCAAGATCATTAAAACAAGAAAGCCCAATCATGCATAAAGCATTGATTATAAAACACTTTCCAACTGGAAATGTAATTTTATTTAAGCGTCTCTAATTTGTGATACATTCAGCGCTGATATTTTTTTAAAATGTCACAGTAATTTATTATATTTGAAAGCTTAAAACTCCAACAAAGACAATAAAAAAATACAATGCCAGTAGCCATGGAGGAGTTAAAACTTCACATTAAGAAATCGCCAATATCGTGTAAGACAATAATTTGGGTGGCGCTGGGATGAGCTGCATTGCATAAAATTCTATGGCGAAAGCCCTAAACTATTTTTTTAACTGTCAGTTTTGTAAAAATAAATAATTAATGCAATGCAAGTTAGAACTGAAACAATAACAAATATTCCTATTCATTCAAAATTATTTTTCCTTTCAATTTATTTTTATCGCCAGAGATTCTGTACTCCTACTACTATGAAAAAATACTAGTTAATTATACTCATAATTAGTTAACTCTTAATTTAAAACTAATCAAAATAACATATACTAAATACTACGCCTTTCTGTTGTGTCTATTCACAATAGCAGCGACTTTACTAGCACTACAGACAACTACATATAATTCTCAAAACATTATAGCATTTTTAAGCATTTCTTCCATAGGAGTTTTATCTCCTTCTTTCTAACTCTGTGCTCGATACACTAAATGAAATTTATTCAAATAACGCCATAAAAATTTAAATCGTCTGCCTCTAGATGTAAAATCAATGAATATTTCATCATTTAAAACAAAAAATATTGCAATTGCGTTGGCTCAGAATGTAGATAAACAGATCACACGTAGAAAAATTTGATGTGGACAGCACATGACTTTCCTTATATAATGCGATGAATTAGCTACTTTTACAGTAAAAAAGAATAGATTATATTTATAGTAGATATTTATATTCTTTCCAAGATACTGAATTTTCGTCAATGAGACGTCATTTTCATTGATTTAGCGTCATTTTTATCCATTTGGCAAGTTTTTCGTTAATTTAGCAACATTAAAAAAAGTCCGAAGTTGGCAAAATTCCACCAAATTAGTCGCCAAAATCTTGCCAAGTGTTATGGACAGAGAAATAAATTATTCTTACAGCAGATAAATGACAATAGGAGTTCAAATACAAAAGTATTACTCAAAGTATCTTTTTTCATAAATGGAACGAACTAGATTCACGAGAATGATGTCACCAAATTTATCGCATGGCATTACATATGAAAAATGAACATGTTTCTCAATAGGAAATATTTTTTTTTCATTTTATATGACTTTTTGATATTTTTTTTAAATGTTCAATATCTCGAGAACAGTTCATGTTAGCATTCTAAAATTTATGTCAATCGTTTTCTAATGAAAAATTACATAAGAAATGTCTATTTGCGTAGCCTTATAAGATGTTTTGATTTTTTGACGATTTTTTCAGTATTTCACTCGAAAATTTAGATGGGTTCTGAACATTCGATTGCATTTAAAAACAACAGGCTTCCAGTGTTTACGGATTGTAATTTTTGTACTAAATTTCGTTCGAATCGATCTATTCGTTCGTCAGTTATCGGCTCCACTGACTCACTGACGCGCACACACACACACACACACACACACACACACAGACATCACTTCAAAAATGTTAGATTCGCGATCAGGAATGCTTGAAACATGCTTCCCCCTCGAAAACTCGAATTCGCATTTTCCACCCAGTTACAATACATTCCTTATACATTATTGTGTATAAGGAAAATAATAAAGCGGTTTTATGGCGGATTCAACACTAAATATAAATTTAAACGAGTTTTAAACATCACGATCTTTACGAAGCGAAACAAATGGATGCCGTATATTTCACTCTTAACAACAAAGTTGAAAAGTGTTTATTGCTTTGTTCATTCTGTCTGTCCGTCTGTCTGTCCGTTAGCCCGAGAACTGCTGTAAAAATGACTTTATCAAAATGAAATTTTAGTTTGTTGTTCTGGCGGTCTGTGGGACCTATGGGAACATAAATGAATAATATCACACAATTAGTTTTGGAGTGAAACCGGAGTTAAAAATATGAAATCCATTGAACCCTATGAGACCCAAGTTTTCAAACATTTTTTAAGCAGATTCAAAATTCACACATTGCTTCGAAAATTTTAGGAAATATTCAAATTATCCTACAAAATGTATAAAAAAAATTCAGCAAAATATATTTAGCAGTTTTTTAAATAAAAATTTAAATAATAATTACACCTTTCATATAAAGCGGTCACGTGACCATTATATGAGGAGATCACGTGATCCGCTTCAAAATAAAATATGGCATCCATCTTGTGTCGAAATCGCGATTTTTAAAGTTCTTTTTAATTTATATTTAGTTTTGTATCCGTTCTAAAACCGCTTTATTTTCGCTTAAATTATGTACATCTACACACTGAAACAACGCAATTAGAATATATTTGAGTTTAAATGATCATCCAACTTTGATTATTTCTACAACGAAGCCTAATTTATACTTATGGAGAATGTAAACACCAAAAGATGTAGAATGAGTTGTAAAAGAATTGCTGCATTTGTTTAATGCAAAATTATTTATCTCATGGAGCCTGCAATATAGCTGATATGAATGAAATATTCATATATTTTACACAGAGAAGAACGATTTTTTCGCTGAAATTTTAAGCATAGAATTTAGTTGCCTCCATGGTCTTAAGTTTTTAAATAAAATAAATTATTATAGTATTGTGATGAATGAAGTGAATTAAATGCTGCTTTTTTAGAGAGAGGCAGGCGTGTTAGATTTTGATGACGTCATTTGAATAAATTTAATTTGTTTTCGATGAAGTTTTCAAATATAATAAATTATTGCAGTATTATGATAATTTAAAAAGTATTACCGAGGAATGCATCGTATTCTAGAGATGCTTAAACCAGACAATTTTTATTTCAATACCGTCATTTGAGTGAAGTTCATTTTTCCGATGAAGTTTTAAGTTTTCAAATATAATAAATTAATGTAGTATTGTGATAATTCTTAAAATATTACAGAGGAATGTATCGCATTTTAGAGATGTTTAAATGAAATTACATTGAAGTTGGAAAGAGTTTCATAATCAATGCTTTATGCATGATTGATCTTTCTTGTTTTTATTTTGAAATGAGTCAAATGATTTTTTCATATATCATGAGTGTAATTATTATTTCAATTTTTATTTAAAAATCTGCATACGGGTGATCTGGAAGACTGAATTTCTGTACTCTTTTAGTATTGATCGCTGGACAGAAACTAACGGCCTAAATTTTTAAAATTCTCCCTCTAATGGTAATTCGTTCTATCTCTCATAGCGATAGTTGTACCCAATATCCTTTAAGGAGGGTAGCGCTGATAACCGTAACAGGCCGGCTACTGTCTTGTGGTCGTTTTGGATGGTCTACAATGTCGGTTTTCGCTTTCAAATATGAACTATACAGGGTGTCCCAAAAAGATTAAAAAGTACTTTAATTCTTTACCTGTTGGAGATAAGTGGGCAATGTAAATTGCAAAAATGTTGAAAGTAAGGTGGGAAATAAGGCTACGTTAATGAAATATTTCTCCCTTTAATTTTCAAAAAGTTACACTTTTTAAATTTTTATGCAACCACTTAGACATATTTAGTCAGTCAGAAAATTTTTATTTTTAATGCAAGAATATCATTAAAAAAACAGTATATCTGTATCTTTAAAATCAACTGAATTATGATAAAGGCAAAAAACTGACTTATGCCACCTTTCCTTACCATGTGCAAGGCTGTTTCGTCAGTGAAAATCGGGATCATAAACAAATTGACGAAGGAAATTTTTTATATAAAAAATACGTTAATATGTGTCAAATTTTTATCACAAACGCATCTACAAAAATAATAAAACTCTTGGAAGAATATTTATTATAAAATATATCTCTTTTTTTCTTTCTGGAGAGTATAGCAAGAGTCAGAATTTAATTGAATTTGTTTCTCTCCCTACATTAAACAATTTTATTTAAAAAACTACCTAACATATTTTACAGAAAATTTATTTATATATTTTATGGGATAATTTGAATATTTCCTAAAACGTTCGAAGCAATTTGTGAATTTTAAATTCTCTTAAAAAATGTTTGAAAAATTAGGTCCCATAGTGTTCAATGTATTTCATTTTTTCAACCCCGGTTCAATCCAAAACAAATTGGGTGATATTATTCATTTATATTCCCATAGGTCCTATAGGCCATCTGAAAAATTTACTAAAATTTTATTTTGATAAAGTTATTTTTACGGCAGTTATCGTGCTAAAGAACAGACAGACAGAATGAACAAAGTCATAAACACTTTTCAACTCTGTTATAAAGTGTTAAAAACCACATATCTGTATCTTTAAAATCAACTGAATTATGTAAAAGGGGAAAATCTGAATTTTCACTCTTCCGTACCATGTGAAAGGCTATTTCTTCAGAGAAAATAGGGATGATAAACAAATTAACGATGGAAATTGCTTAGATATAAAAGTACTTAAAAGTACTTAGTTATTGAATAGTACTTAAGCATCCGTGATTGCATCCTGAGACTGCGTGGAATTCGCAAACATGTCTCCTATGTATTATCATCCAGTTTTATCTTTTTTAACACTTTACAACATAGTTGAAAAGTTTTTATGACTTTGTTCATTCTGTCTGTCTGTCTGTCTGTCTGTCTGTCCGTTAGCACGATAATTGCCGTAAAAATGACTTTATCAAAATAAAATTTTAGTATGTTGTTCAAACGGTCTGTGGGACCTAAAGGAATATAAATGAATAATATCACCAAATTAGTTTTGGATTGAATCCGGGTTGAAAAAATGAAATACATTCCCTATGGGACCTAATGTTTCAAACATTTTTAAGTGAATTTAAAATTCACAAATTGCTTCGAAAATTTTAGGATATATTCAAATTATCCCATAAAATATATAAAAAATTTTCAGAAAAATATATTCAGTAGTTTTTTTTAAATAAACATTAAAATAATAATTACACCTTTTGTATGAAGTGATCACGTGATGTTTATATGAAGAGATCACGTGACCTACTTCAAAATAAAATATAGCATCCATCTTGTATCAAAATCGTGATTTTTAAATGTCTTTTCAATTCATATTTAGTGTTGCATCCGTCCTAAAACTGCTTTATTTTTGCTTAAATTTTGTGCATCTACATATTGAAGCAACGCAATTACAATATATTTGAGTGTAAATGATTATCAAACTTTGATTATTTCTACAACAAAGCCTAATTTTCACTTATGGAAAATATAAACACCAAAAGATGTAGAATTAGTTGTATAGGAATTGCTGAATTTCTTTAACGCAAAATTATTTAGCTAATGGAGTCTGCAATATAGCTGATATGAATGAAACATTCATTGACTTTACACAGAGAATCAACCAGACGAAATTTTCGAAGAAATTTTCAGCATAGAATTAAATTACTTGTACCTCCATGGTTTTAAGTTTTTAAATAAAACAAATTATTATAGTATTGTGATGAATGAAAGGATTGGAAAAATGTTTGTGAATTAAATGCTCCTTTTATATAGAGCCGATTTATATTTCGATGACGTCATTTGAATAAAGTTCATTTGTTTTCGATGAAGTTTTCAAATATAATAAATTATTGTAGTATTATGATAATTTTTAAATATTACCGAGGACTATATCGCATTTTAGAGATGTTTAACCCAGGCAATTTATATATCAATGCCGTCATTTGAATGAAGTTCATTTTTTTCAATGAAGTTTTAAGTTTTCAAATATAAGAAATCAATGTAGTATTGTGATAATTTTTAAAATATTACCGAGGAATGCATCGCATTTTAGAGATGTTTATATAAAATTGCATTGAAGTTGGAAAGTGTTTCATAATTAATGCTTTATGCATTATTGATCTTTCTTGTTGTGATATGTCACAAATTTATATTTCTAATTTGATATGTGGTCCCCATTCAAAATGTTTGATTTTCAACTAAATATAACTTGGCCAATTTTAAAGATACAGATATGTGTGGTTGTTTACTGATCTTGTTGCATTAAAAAGAAAAAAAATTCTGATTGACCAAATTTGTCTAAGAGGGTCGTATAAAACTTTAAAAAGTGTAACTTTTTAAAAATTAATGGGAGGACTGTTTAATTAACGTTGTCTTATTTCCTACCTTACTTTCAACATTTTTATAATTTACATTGCCCACTTATCTCCAAGAGGTAAAAAATTAAAGTGCGTTTCAATGTTTTTGGGACAACCTGTATACATTATAATGCTTATAAATGCATTACAATTAAATTACAATTAAATTAGATACAGGGTGTCCAGAAAGTTCCGGAACGGTGCAATATCTCGAGGAATACACTTTGGATCAAAAAATAAAAAAACACGTATTCAATATTTTTAGAAAAGCTATCCAATGATACCAAAATTGACCCCCTCCCCCCTCCTGGGGAGAGGGGAGGAGGGCATCTTTGAAATCTTCAATGGGAATCCCCATTTTTTATTGTAGATTTGGATTCTCCAGAAAAAATTACATAAATTTGACCTACGATTTTGATTCAAGCACCCCGATCATGAGAGGGAAGGTGAGTTACAGGAAAAAGCACACTGGTCATGAGAGGCAAGGGGACTCATGTTAATCAAGCACCCCGATCATGAGAGGGAAGGGGACTCATGTTGATCAAGTACCCCAAGGGAACAGAAAACTACTACGTCCACATCGTTGTTCCTGGGTAGTGCTAAAAGTAGTTTTGAACCGTTTTCTAAACTGAAGTCAACAGTTGTCGCTGAAGTGAACGGTTAGCGGGGGAGGGGGTCAATTTTAGCCTCATTGGATAGTTTTTTGAAAATATTGAACACGTAATTTTTTATTTTTCTATCTGAAGTGTATTTCCCGAGTCATTCCCATTTTTAAACGTTTGTGCTCCACTTCCGTTTTTCTCGATTATAGCGCCGTTTGTGGGAGCAAAAATCAAAATTCGTAGGTCAAATGCATGTAATTTTTTCTGGAGAATCCAAATCTGCCTTAAGAAATGGGGGTTCCCATTAAGATTTCAAAGTTGCCCAACCCCCTCCCCTCTCCTGGTGGGAGGGGTACGTTTTGTTATCATTGGATAGCTTTTGTAAAAATATTGAATACGTGTTGTTTTATTTCGTGATCCGAAGTGTATTTCTCGAGATATTGCGCCGTTCCGGAACTTCCTGGACACTCTGTATAAACATTATAATGTTTATATATAGTACATTATAATGTTTATATAATTATTATAATGCTTATTATATATGCATTATAACATTTGGAGGAAAACTAAAACCTTACTTCTGATCAATCCATTGTGTTTAAGAACAATAGACTTCCAGTATGCACAGATTGTAATTTTTGTAGCAAATTTCGTTCGAATAGCTCCATTCGTTAGGGAGATATCGTCATGACACACACACACACGCACACACACACAAGCACACGCACACACACGCACACACACACAGACATCACCTCGTAAATGTTTGATTCTTGTCCAGAAATGTTTGAAACGTGCTCTCCCTTCGAAAACTCGAATTCGTATTTTCGACCACGTCACGATATTTTTCGTATACATTATACTATGTATATAAGGAAAGTAAAAAATAGTTAAAAATTAAGAAAAAAAACAGTTTAAAATAATAACTTGATAAAGAACAAAAATTGTGCTTTTTTGTCATCTGATGCTAATTTTGAGAGAAATAACCCATACAACATAGAATATAAATGTACGAAATTCCAGAATAGATTCAATAATAGAGGAACAAAGACAACGGATACAATACATCTTGATTTTGGCAGGAATTACGCCTTAATCCTTTATTAAGTTACTTGGCCTCTTGCCAAAACAAGTTACAATGCATCCACTTGTTACTGTGTTATCCTTTAACAGGCAACTTTTGTGGATGAGGGTCAAGGAGTAGAACTGAGTTGTTTTATTTTTTGTGGACGAAAAGTGTACAGGGTGTACAGAAAATATTGTCACAAAAGAAATATTGTGTGGAAATAACTTGTAAGGTAATGCGAATATAGGTTTTTAATTGTATATGATATACAGATGACAGTTGTGAGTTTTCATTGCTTAGATTTTACTTTTGCTGCAATAAATGGTAATGTATAGGGAAAGTATTGCAATCGTGTCGAAAATCGCAAATGGAGTTTTCGATGGATCTACAAGTTTTGGGACCCCTGGAACACGAAAAAACTATTTGTAGCGTGACGTCTGTGTATGTGAGTATGTGTTGTATGTCTGTGCAGTGCATGCATCCACTCTAACTCAAAAACTAATGAACCAAATTTCATAAAATTCTATAGGTAAGTCATTTGTGGGTGACCCTGGTGCTGATTAGATTTTGATACGATTTGTGATAAAAGGGCCTGACTGTTTTTACGAAAGGGTTCACAAAAATCGTTTATATCTAAAATAAAAGACTACGTATGCTCAAATGTATAAGTTAAATGCTTGTTTCATGCGTAAATTTTGACGATACATAGAATAAAACCAGCCCCATTATTCTGAAACTAACCGTACTCGAGATATTTTAGGTTTTCGCATTTTTGCTGTGCCACTTTTGACAATATGTCCAGGTAACAAACAAATTGAATTTAAATTGCAAATTCGATGCTACTTTGGGTAATAAGTTAAATTTAATGAATTATTAAAGAAACAAAGATAAGATGGATTTACGTTTGGAGGGAAAGTCATGTGCTGCCCACATTCTGTGCCCTTAGTTGCCCACACAACATTTAAACGATTCCAATCCGGTAGTCGAGCGGTCAGGGGCATGCGTTTCCGACTGATCGCTGGATTGCCGGGTTGCGGGTTTAAATCCCGCTAGCGGGCATGAATGTTGTCATGTCGAGGCCAAGCCAGATTTCCGCCCTTCGGGGAGCCTCTATAAAAGTGGAGCTTCAAATCTCCTCCCCTTCGCCGTGGGATACCCTGGGGAGTCTTGTGGACGTGGTGCGGAGGCCCTCCTTCACCACGGGGGGAATTAGTAACGAAAGAACATTAAACGGCATTCCAATGTATTTATTCTAAGTGCATTTAAGAAAAGTAGGCGTAATTCTGCGGTGGTGTGTCTGTAAGCTATCGGTACAATGACTTGAGATATAATGTTTATACCACCATGTAGTTTCATATGATAACATAAGTACAGCAAAGTACAAAATTACTTATCGAAGTTGACTTAGCAACATTTGTAAACAATTGAATATTAGGAAATGTTATCATCAGCGTTAAATGATATCAAGATCTTTATTTAAGTGAACGACAGTTTTTTACATTTCTTTGCCCATACACATATTTTCTTCTGTAATGCAGTGTTTGTTGTCTCATAACAAGTTTTTAAAATTTGATACAACGGTTGAAAAAAAAAATAGTCACGTTCGATATCACACTGTGGTTATTGACAAACAACGCATGGCGCAGGACAACCCATAGGGAACGATAATACCACTCAAGGGGGGGGGGGGCGATCTCTAGATGGGCACGCAGTTCAGTAATAATTGGAAGGGGGAGTTGACATAAACAATTTATAAATGAGAGAAAATAGAATATGAAGGGAGAGGAGAGGGGGTCCGAGATATGTTTGTAAAAAGACAACAATTTATATGGGCAACCCTGGAGGGGGAGTTTGTGTAGCCATGAAAACGATTCGCATTCCAGAAATCTATCAATTTTTTTCTGACACGAAATTCTATTACATCTGCTTTATATGAACGAAAAAATAAGCAAATCTCCATCGTCTAAAATGTCCAAGAACTTAATATATTTTATATCGCAAATACATTAAATCTTTGGCTGTAAAATTGAACCACTTAATATAAACCCTATAAAATAAACCACTTAAATTCTCGAAAAAAGCGCGAAAATTCGTTCAACAAAGCAAAAATTAAAAAATTATAATAAAAAATAGGTAATAATAATAAGGAGAAACAAAAATTCGAAATTCAGAAAACTTTCTAAAATTAGCAGAAAAATCGAGGAAATTCAAGCCCCGAAATAATTACTGACCTAAACACGATTTTCAGCAAAAAAATTTATCACGGGCACACTTACTATAAGGTCCAATCCACTAATTTAAAATAAATTCCCACTTACGCTATCAGGTCCACTATAAAATAAACCACTTAAATTCTCGAAAAAAGCGCGAAAATTCGTTCAACAAAGCAAAAATTAAAAAATTATAATAAAAAATATGTAATAATAATAAGGAGAAACAAAAATTCGAAATTAAGAAAACTTTCTAAAATTAGCAGAAAAATCGAGGAAATTCAAGCCCCGAAATAATTATTGACCTAACCACGATTTTCAGCAAAAAAATTTATCACGGGCACACTTACTATAAGGTCCAATCCACTTATTTAAAATAAATTCCCACTTACGCTATCAGGTCTAAAATTTCCGAATAAAACAAGATAAAAATTTAACAAAATAAATCAAATATTCGAATTGAAAAAATCGCAGTTCCTATTACTTGGTAAATGCTGAAGAAGAGCAACAGGTTCGGTATTAATTCGTTCCCTTTTCGTAATACTAGGTTAACCATTTGTTATGTTGTTTGGCCTCTTGCCAAAAGTCGATCCAATGATTCTACTTGTTGCTTCAGCATCTTCTAATAAGGGATTTAAGGAAGAAAGGGACAACGGCTGGAGCTGATGCCAGAATTAGATGTTCCACGATCTTTATGTTCAACGGAAATTGTTGTTGGTGTATAGTGGCTAAAATAATAATATTATCTATTGTTACTTTCCTTATAGTATACAATAATGTATAAGGAAAGTATTGTGACGTGGTCGAAATTTCGAATTCGAGTTTTCGACGGGAGAGCACGTTTCAAGCATCTCTAAGCACGAATCGAACATTTTTGAAGTGATGTCTCTGTGTGTGTGTGTCTGTGTGAAAGTGTGTGTGTGTGTGTGTGTGTGTCTGTGTGAAAGTATGTGTGTGTGTGTGTGTGTGTGTCTGTGTGAAAGTATGTGTGTGTGTGTGTGTGTGTGTGTGTCTGTGTGAAAGTATGTGTGTGTGTGTGTGTGTGTGTCAGTGAGACTGTGGAGACGATAACTGACGAACGAATAAACGGATTCGAACGAAATTTGGTACAAAAATTACAATCCGTAAACACTGGACGCCTATTGTTTTTATACGCAATTGAATGTTCAGAACAAGGGGCGGCAAATTGGGGGCGCGAGGGGGCGCGGCCGCGCTCCCAAATTTTTCCTCGTCGTTTATCGGCTTCTCCCTTTCCTTATTGACTGTCCACTGGTCAGTTTTCTCACTCTATGGAGCTTCAAAAGAGCCGACATTCACAGTGAAACTTTCCACTTCCGGCTGGAATGAATCTTTTTCAACTTGAAAATATTGGGGTGATGTTATCCTATTCACTTGAAAATTTCAAGTGTCCGATTAAATTTATGCGTAGTTAGCGCATGCTCATCCATTCCTTCTGCTAAAAATACATTTTAGCAGCTCAATGCATTATATTCTTTCATAAAAACATCATATAAAAGACATCCTATTTTCTAAAATATTCGCTTATCAACAGATACTTTTTCTGGAAGTTCTTCAACTCTACAATTACTAAGTGATACGAGGTGGTCTTCCAGAGTTAAAGCCATAAAAGCAATATTTTATAATTGTCAAGCGGTGATTTTAACACTGGAAAAATTATCTGAAAACGATTCTATCAATGGAGAAAGAACCGAAGCCCTTTTAACATGCATGATATCTTTCGAATTTTTGTTCACTTTGTTTGTATAGCGCAGTGTTTTTGAAGAATGCAATACTCTCTCAAAGCATCTTCAGTCATCTGGTCGTAATTTTCAGACTGTGCAAGCTTTGGCTAAAGCTACCATTGAAACTGTTAGTTCTTTTCGCACTGATGCATATTTCAATCAAGTTTGGAGATTTGTGACAGAACGTTGCAAAAAAACTTCTTATTCTGGACCAAAACTGAAAAGGTGTAAAAAAATTCCAAGCGAATTCGGAGGCGGTGAAAAAAATCCCTATGATGATGTTAAATCATATCACAGAATCAATATTCAATATGATATTATAGATTCAGTATCTAATGAAATTGAGACAGGATTTAATGAGAGCAATATATATGTTTTGTTTGCCCTCAGTTCAGTATTATCCGGATCAGATGTCGAAAAAGAAAAAGAAAATGTTTCAACCATATGCAAAGTATATAACTTCCAGAAAGAGGAATTGCTATGTGAATTGCGACTGTTTTATTCAATTTTGAAAAAATAAAACATAGACCATCCCAATTTTAAAAGTCGTCTGGATTATTTTAAAGAGCGGAATTGAAAAAATGTGTTTCCTGTCATAACATTATGAGTTAAATTATTTTTGACTGTGACAATCAGCTCAGCCCGTTGTGAAAGATCTTTTTAGTGTCTTAGGAGGCTGAAAAATTATTTTCGCTTTTCAATGGAACAAGAAATCTTTGGCTGTTCATCTTTAGCTGTTTTGGCTATAGAACAACATATAACACTGGCGTATGATGATGATATTGTAACAAAATGTTCTCTTCTTCCAGACAGTAAAAACCGGCCTTTAAAATTTCAATAAAAATTAAATAAATATAGATATTTGTATTTAGAAAAATTATGTTAACAACAATTATGTTAACATAATTATGTATAAAACTTATATGGTATCTATCAGTGACAGAAAGGATCATGTGCTATGCTGCAAGTAGTTGGGCCCTAAACTTGAACATCCATGCAAAAATAAAACTAGAATCAGTTCAAAGGATTGCTCTTCTACAGATTTCAAGGGCTTATCGCACAACATCTACAGTAGCGCTACAAGTGCTTACCGGTATCCCCCCTATAACGTTGACAGCGCAAAAAGAAGCCATCATAGCGCAAGTAACACGCCTGAGACAAACAGTAGAGTGGAATAATCTTTATTATGATCACAAAGATTACGAGCAAAAAAAGGTTACTTGGTTAACGGACCCAGCAGTAGGTAATATCCGCTTACACTTTGCTAAGTCATCACAAGAAATATCTAATTACATAAATATTTATACAGATGGCTCTAGAACTGATTCTGGAACAGCATCAGCCTACTGTGCTTTTTACGATGGCATGTGTGTTCATAAGTGGTCAACTCGTCTGCACTATGAAAATAGCGTCTTCCAGGCAGAGCTGCTTGCAATAAAGGAAGCTGTATTTTGGGCTACCAAAAGTTTGCATAAGAATTTCATTATTTACTCTGACAGTCTATCGAGCATCGAAACTCTTAAACAATATCAAACGAAGAATCCAATAGCTCATCAAATTGTAACTATCATAACCAACAGCATCCATCAAAAGTTTTTTATAGGATGGGTTAAAGGTCACTCGGGTGTTCTGGGAAATGAAGTTGCAGACTGTTTAGCTTTTGAGGCGACGTCAGATATCTCTGTTCAGAGTACAAACTTACCATATCCCTGTTCATCGCTGAGGTCACATCTGAATATTAATACCATAAAAGAGTGGCAACAGCAGTGGAATGAAAGTGAGAAAGGAAGAGAAACATTCAACTATTTTCCCAGAGTATCTCAAGAGCAACTGATTTGCAGCAGAGAATTGGTACAGTTTTTCTCAGGGCATGGCTGTTTTCCAACCTATCTTCACAAAATCCAAAAGAAAGACACCGAAAACTGTATTTGTGGTGAAATAGGATCTCCGAAACATTTTGTATTTGATTGCGAACTTACAAAGAACTATCACCTTAAAAGGCCCAGTCGACAACAGATGCCAATATTTGCCGAAAACCTTCTATGTAATAGCTGGGCTAAACAGAGAATAAAAACTATAATTCAATTCCTAGAGGAAAACGAACATATCCTGTGAATTATTACTGGTAACCACCACACATTAGCTCACTGTTTATTGCATATTTATCTATAGTACTTCTAAATCTTTTTATAATTACTGCAATCAAATTAATTTTAAATTCACATTTGGTTTAATCATTGTATGTATCAATATAGTATTGAAAGCCATGGTAATCTCTGAGATTTGTATGTAAATGTTGTATATATAGTTTTGTATGTATGTTTGCATAAATAGTTTTGTATATATATATTTTGCATATATGTATATATATGTATATATCTTTGAAAATTATTCGTTTGATTTTGTATATGTAATAACCAATTTTAGAAATATTTTTATATATATAGTTGCTATCCAATTTTAGAAATATTTTTATATATATAGTTGCTCCCATTTGAAACAGTTCTGCACATAAGAATTTATGGATGTGAAATATTTGTGAAATACTATCTGTATCTAGTATAGACAAGCATATTGTATATAATTGTTTATCAATTTTATCTTGGCATTAAGTTTTAATTTCTGGTTTTGGCAGATATTCCTCCACCATAGGCTGTAATTACTGCAAACCTTCGGGTCGGTGCCTATAGGTGGTTAATCTGTTAATCTGTATAAAACTTATATTAACAACAATTATTTTTCTCGACATCAATTCAATTTTATGACCCCTCCCCCCTGTTAACAAACATTTTATTTATTCCATATTATGGATTTTCATACATACAAATCTTGCACACCCAAATGAAATTCTGAAATGCCCGCCCTGCTCAGAATCCCCTACATTTTCGAGAGAAATATTGAAAAAATAGTCAAAAAATCAAAACATCTAATAAAGTTATGCATATAGACATTTTTTATGTAATTTTTCATTAGAAAACAATTAACATAAATTTTAGAAAGCTACCATGAACCGTTCTCGAGATATTCCACATTTTTTAAAAAAATATCAAAAAATGATATAAAATAAAAAAAATAAAATTCCTACTGAGACAAATGTTCACTTTTCATATGTAATACCATGCGATAAATTGGGTGACATCATTCTCTTGGATCTAGCTCGGTCCATTCATGAAATAAGATACTTTGAGTAATATTTTTGTATTTGAACGCCAATAGTCATTTATCTGCTGTAAGAATAACTTATTTTACAAAGAACATGGCCTCTGTGCAGTGGAATCGCGATCGTGACGTCACATGAAATTCATGTATTGAGAAAATGTCTCAATATTAACTATCCTATTCAGCTGAATCATGGAGGTGGTCTCATTTTTAACTCCGTGAGCTGAATATAATTTTCCTTTTCTTTCTTCAGGCATTAAATTCTCATAACCATGGAATTGCATAGTTATGGCAACGCTTTTGGTCTGAGATTATAAACAGAATAAAAAGCAAAACAGACCACACTTTTGGAGGCTATTTCTCCAGGTCCAAAACCTAATTTGAGAAACGGATTTCAGATTTGGATTCAAAATGGTCGAAATAATATGAGTTTTTTTCAACCCCAGTTGCATTTGGTGCTCTTAACAAAAAAAAATGAAAATTTGAAAAAAAAAAAATATGCCAAAAACTATGGATGTGTGTACGGAACAATCAATCAAACAAGCATACAAATAAATAAACAAAAAAAACTGGCCTTCAATTTTATTCATATCCCTTCTTTCTTTTGCCCCAGACGGTTTGAAATACCCGAAAGTATAAGGTATCTATTTGGACGGCCACGTAATTTAGATCGAAACCCAGTGGGGACACATTCACAGTGACCGTACGCTTCTTCTCCTACCACCAACCTCTCAGAAGGTCTTACGGACCCACATATTTAACATGCCCGTACTCTGCGTGAGCACGGGATCAGTTTGGGCAGAGCCCGGAATCGAACTCTGGTCGTCCGAGTGCAATTCCCGTGCCTTAACCACTGATCTCTCTGCCCCCTAGTTTTATTCACATTTTAATACATAGAATATATAATATAAAGAAAGTACGTAGAACGCAAGGATATTTCGTATCACTCAAAAGCAAAAATCACGGTCGTTATACTCCTTGGCATGCATATAATGTAAAAATAATTACATGTCATAATTTAATCATAACACAAAGCTACCGGCGAATATCTGCGACAATATCTGAAAATGATAGTCGGTTGTGACGTGTGACCTTTAATAGTAAACTGCATTTTAATGGGACCCCCACTTTTTGATGAATGGTACACTAATAGGCGTATCCCTCACACTGAAAGTGTCAAACTTTTGAGGAGAGAAAATTGAGGCGTCTGAAAACCGGAAAAAAGTGGAAACGTGCTAATTGGGATGTAAAAGAAATCTGATTTGAGCAGCATGTGTCGTTTGTTCACTACATATTGCAATGGTTTTACTTGCTCTACAGTGAAATAATGGTAGATGAATATCCAAGGTACAATGATTTGGCATTGAATTAATACCGTGTAAATAAAAATTTGTTATTTTGAGTAGTTAATTACTCATGCTCACGAGCAAAATCGTCATCAAATTGCAAATAGCATTTATGTAATTTGGCCATTATTTAGGACATTAGGACATTTGACCGTCCGACCCCTAAGTGTCATGTTATTGATATTACTTTCCTTATATACATAATGTATAAGGAAAGTATTGTGACGGGGTCGAAAATTCGAATTCGAGTTTTCGGCGGGAGAGCACGTTTCAAGCATCCCTGATCACGAATCAAACATGTTTGAAGTGACGTCTGTGTGTGTGTGTGTGTGTGTGTGTGTGTGTGTGTGTCAGTGGGTCTGTGGAGACGATAACTGACGAACGAATGGACCGATTCGAACCAAATTTGGTACAAAAATCACAATCTGGAAACACTGGAAGCCTATTGTTTTTATACGCAATCGAATGTTCAGAACCCCCCTAAATTTTCGAATGAAATTTTGAAAAAATTGTCAAAAAATCAAAACCGATAATAAAGTTACGCAAATAGACATTTCTTAAGTAATTTTTCATTAGAAAACGATTGACATAAATTTTAGAACGCAAACATGAACCGTTCCCGAGATATTGCACATTTTTCAAAAAATTATCAAAAAGTCATATAAAATAGAAAAAAAATATTTCCTATTGAGAAACATGTTCACTTTTCATATATAATATCATGCGATAATTTGGGTGACATCATTCTCGTGGATCTAGCTCGTTCCATTCATGAAAAAAGATACTTTGAGTAATACTTTTGCATTTGAACGCCAATTTATCTGCTGTAAGAATAACTTATTTCTTCGTCCATAACGCTTGGCGAGATTTTGGCGACGAAATTGGCGGAATGTCGCCAACTTGGCGACTTTTTGAAATGTTGCCAAATTAACGAAAATCTCGCCAAATGGATAAAAATGACGATAAATCAATGAAAATGACGACTAATTGTCGAAAATTCAATATCTTGGAAAGGATATTAGTATCTACTAGAAGAAAAACTTATTTATTTTACTGTAAAATTAGTAAATTCATTTCATTATATAAGGAAAGTCATGTGTTGCCCACATCAGATTTTTTATGGATGGGACAGCCCAGTGGTTAGCGAGCGAGGATTGCACTAGGTCCCATTCCCGCATCTGCTGAAATTGCCCCAGTGTTTAAGCAGAGTAGATAATGGTGAATGAGTCTTTAAGCAGAGTAGATTTATTGTATAATAACGTTATGTGAATGTAATACTGTATTCCACAATTGTTATTATGTGTTTAAGAAGTTGCATGTATGTGTTATAATCTACTGGCAGAATACCCATGCGTTGCTCGGGATATAAAGGGTCACTGGGAAAGACTTTAAGCACTCCCAAAACGGGGGAGTAATAGGGCTCTAAGTGTACACGTTAAGTCTGCTGTGAGGGATGGGGCAGCCCAGTGGTTAACTCGCGTGTTTGCACTAGGAAGACCCGAGCTCAACTGTCCCCATGTTCACGCAGAATACGAGCACGTAAAATATGTGAGTCCATAAATCCTTAAGTTGGTGGTAAGGGCAAGAGGGTACGGCCCATGTGGATGCCGCCCCCACTGGGTTCCTATCTAAATTGGGTGGCACTTCCCAAGGTGGGGTAAACACTTACCTTAAACCTTCGGGTTGGTCGGACAGTCTGGGTCGAAGATAATTAATTGTCATTTAAAGAGTGGACAGCCCAGTGGTTAGCGCGCAGTGATTTTTAAGTGAAAGGGGAAGACTATGTGGCATCTCAAAGATACAGATATAACATTATCAAATACCAAGTAATACTATTCAGGGGAGCCTGTGATTCTCAAATCAGTTTCATTTACGATGACGCTGGCAATAATAAGGCTCGGCTTGAAACGAATAATTTGCAAGGGAGGGTACTCAGAGGATGGAGTGACAGGTTAGATAACCAGATATTACCACGTTAAAATATGTATGGGATGCCCTGAAGTCATACCGACAATCGGTGGCAAAATATTCCTGGGGCTCGAACGTGTCGTTGTAGAGAAGTAAAACTTATTGCCCTAAAAATTATTATTAAAATTTTAGCAGCATGCGGTGTTCTTCAAAGTCTTGTATAGCAATTGAGGAACAATTGGAATCAGACCTCTTTATGTATAAGTCTTGTGCTGATAAGATATCTTTGCCTATAACTGTTCAGGATGCCACATACCCTGTCATCCTGCTGCACAGTAGCGTCCAGTATTTCTTTCAAGCATACATACGAGGGACTTCGCCCTTTGGAGGCATTTTATGTTAACTGAGTTTCTATTTAAGTGACACAGCATTTAGATATATTAATGTAGAGCAAATAAGAAATTTGCCCCCCTTAATATTTCATTTCCCCCTCCGGTCAAAATGTCCTAAAAAAACACTGCTAGAGACAATAATTCTATTTAATTGGACGTCTGTCTTCATGAGCATTATGTGTAATTATTAGTGACTATTGTTTTATTTTTTATATTTGTTATTTCTATCATGCAGCATGTCTCTGTGAAATTGCATTACAATCGTGTAGTCTTGAAGATAGTCTTTTTACTTTCCCTTCAATACATGTAATATATAGGGAAAATATTGGAATCATGCCGAAAATCGCAACTCGAGTTTTCGACGGATCTACACGTTTCGAGACCTCTAGAACACGAAAAAACCCTTTTTAGCGTGACGTCTGTGTGTGTGTATGTGTGTCTGTGTGTCTGTGTGTCTATCTGTCTGTCTGTGCAGATTTTGTATCCACTCTAACTAAAAGACTAATGGACCGAATTTCACAAAATTTGGTAGGTAAGTTACTTGTGAGCGAGTCTGGTGCTGATTAGTTTTGGGTACGATTCGGAATAAAAGAACCCGCCTTTTTTTGCGAAATGGCCCGCAACATCTTGTATCCACTCTAACTTAGAAACTACTGGACCAAATTTTACAAAATTCGGTAGAAAAGTCACTTTTGGGATACCCTGGTGCTGATTAGATTTTGGTACGATTCGGAAAAAATAACCTGCTTTTTTTGCAAAATGGCCCGCAAAAATCGTCAAAATCTAAAATAAAGAACTAGGTATACTCAAATATATCCATTAAATGCTCGTTTAATACGTAATTTTTAACGACGAAAAGAATAAGACCAACCCCATTACACTAGGACTAGCCGTTCTCGAGATATTTTAGTTTTTCTTATTTTCTCTACGCCACCTTTGAAAATAAGAGCGGTTACCGAATGAGAACGAAAATTGAATTAAAAGTGAAATTAATTTAATTAAAATATAGAGAACGTTAATATAAGTCTGCAGGGAAAGTCATGTGCTGCCCACATCAGATTTTTTTGTACTTGTCAGTTTAAATTTGACACCATTGTATGTATAATGTGAATGAAGATAATAAATTACATGAAGATAAAATGCCCCTTACCTTCGGAGATTCATTTCGCGTTATCCAAAAGGAAGTCCTCATATACCCGAAAGGAAGTCTTTATATATATTGGATATACAGTCCATCCAATGTGCACACTTCCTTTGGTTTAATGCACGGTTTAGCTTTCATTGCACCTGGAAGTTAAGAAAAGGAATTATAAATAGATACATGGTTTTTAATTCAAATAAAATTGATTAAACTGCTTGTAAACGACAAATGTAGTATACACGATTTCTTCAAGTCTTTGTTGCTTGAAAGTAAGCATTTCTCTTTCGATTAATATATCGAAAGTTTACATCTGTATACATCTCTAAAGTAATGCTCTTTTAAAACTTTATTTGCAGTTATTATTATATTATTGTTTTGACTTTCCCTGCAATGCATGGTAATGTGGTAATGTATAGGGAAAGTATTGGAATCATGCCGAAAATCTCAACTCCAGTATTCGTCGGATCTACACATTTTCGGATCCCTCGAACACGAATAAACTATTTTTAGCGTGACCTTTGTGTGTGTGTCTGTGTGTCTGGGAGTGTGTGTGTCTGTGTGCCTGTCTGTGCAATGTATATATCCACTCTAACTCAAAAACTAATGAATCGAATTTCATAAAATATAGCAAATCACTTGGTTGTGACACTGGTGCTGATTGGTTTTTGGTATGATTCTGAGAAAAAGAACCCGCCTTCTTTATTGCGAAATGGCCCGCAAAAATATCATGCATCCATTCTAGTTAAAATACTAATTGACTAAATTTCACAAAATTTGGTAAATAAGTTACTTGGGGGTACTCTAGTGCTGATTAGATTTCAGTACGATTCGGAAAAGAACAACCTGCCTTTTTTTTACGAAATGGTCAGCAAAAATCTCAAAAATCTAAGAAAAAAGATTACGTTATGCTCGAATGTATCAATTCAATGCTTGTTTCATACGTAATTTTTGACGAGGAAAAAAATAAGACCAACTCTATTACTCCAGGACTAGCCATTCGTGAGATATTCGAGATTTTCCGCATTTTTGTTATGCCGCTTTGGAAAAAATGTTAAATTACCAAATAAAAACAAAAATTGAATTAAAAATGCAAGTGTAGTGTTATTTTGTGCAATTAAACTCAATTTAATGAACTATTGAAGAAATAAATAAAAAATATATTTGAGTCTGCAGCGAAAGTCATGTGCTTCTTATATCAGATTTTCCACGATCTATCCCAGCGGCGGATCGTGACGGAGAATGGGTGAAACAAATTCAGTGGTGGGATTACGCCTCCTTGAGAAAGAACATCAACAAAACGAATCACGCTACTGGCACAAGTGTTGTCAAATATTATCTAAAAAACCTGATGTGGGCAACACATGACTTTCCTTATATAATGCAATGAATTTGCAACTTTTACAGTTAAAAAAAATGTTATTTTTATAGTAGATACCAACATTTGTTCAAAGATATTGAATTTTCGTCAATTAGTCGTCATTTTCATTGATTTAGCGCCATTTTTATCAATTTGGCGAGATTTTTGTTAATTTCGCAACAATTAAAAATCTCGCAAAGTTGGTGACATTCCGCCAAATTCGTTGCCAAAATTTCGCCCAGTGTTATGGAAGGATAAATAAGTTATTCTTATAGCAGATAAATGACTATTGGCGATTAAATACAAATGTATTACTCAAAGTACTCGTATCTTTTTTCATGAATGGAACGAGTTAGATCCACGAGAATGATGCCACCAAACTTATCGCATGGTATTACATATGAAAAGTGAACATGTTTCTAAATAGGATTTTTTTTTTATTTTATATAACTTTTTGATAATTTTTTTGAAAAATGTGCAATATCTCGAAAACGGTTTAAATTACCGTTCTAAAATTTATGTCAATCGTTTTCTAAGGAAAAATTACATAAAAAATGTCTATTTGCGTAACTTTATTAGCGGTTTTGATTTTTTGACGATGTTTTCAAAATTTCACAGGAAAATTTAGAGGGGTTCTGAACATTCGATTGCGTATAAAAACAATAGACTTCCAGTGTTTACGGATTGTGATTTTTGCACCAAATTTCTTTCGATTCGGTCCATTCGTCCGTCAGTTATCGTCTCCCCAGGCTCACTGACACACACACATACATACTTTCACACACACACACACAGACATCACTTCAAAAATGTTTGATTCGTGATCAGGGATGCTTGAAACGTGATCTCCCGTCGAAAACTCGAATTCAAATTTTCGTCCCCGTCACAATACTTTCCTTATACATTATGTATATATGGAACGTAGTAGTCAAACGATTAAAAAAAATCGCCAAATGATAATAATTATAGCCCATTCAGTCGATAACTTTAATTGGAGCAGCGTTTATCCTGCGCCAGCTTCTTCACCTCACAAGCTGCCAGTGATCTACGTTTGTAAATGATTTTTCGTTTTCGCAAAGTCGCTGAAAGCGTTTCAAAATTACTATTGCAGAATTTGAAGCGTTTACTTCGCAGCATCCATTTAAATGAATATATTTTAGCATTTTATTTTATCGTATATTTCGTCGAGCGATCTGTCTGCTAGCATAAATTTGAATTTATCTCGCATAAAAATTATACTCATGCCATCGCTCGAAATTTTGAATTCAAATGCGTTTTATTCTTTGTCGTACCTAAAATATCCCATTTCTCTAAAGTAATATTTTTTTCGCTGTTCGTATATATAACTATTTACTAAACATAATTTCAAACTTCTATTTAAATTTATTTCAAATGTCAAACGTCTTAGTCTTTAGTCTTTCTTATAAATATGTGAAATTGAAAACATTAATTTTTATGTTTATCAAACGACTCGTCCATTTAATTTCATATCATTTATCTACATAATAATTTACATTTATTAATACATTTATCTACATTACATAACGTCATTTTCTATTTAGTTGATAACTTGAACATTGTTTTACATTCTTAAGATATTAACATTCTTAAAACTTTTTAACATTCCTAAAAAATAATATTTTTGAATATACCAACTATCCATGCTAAATTTATCATACAACCAATGTTTATACCAAAATCTAATTTTTATTTCAATAAACCTGGAATTTAACGTTTATTCTACAATTAAAACATTTCTACAAACGACACCCCCTAAAATAATAAAAAATCTGAAGTTGACAACACATGACTTTCCTTATATAATGCAATGAATTAACTGCATTTACAGTAAAAAAAAATAGATTATTTTTATAGTAGTTATTTATATTCTTTCCAAGATATTGAAATTTCGTCAATGAGTCGTCATTTTCCACGTCGTCATCATTAGTGAGTCGTCATTGATTTAGCGTCATTTTTAACCATTTGACGAGTTTTTCGTTAATTTAGCAACATTTAAAAAAGTGGCCGAGTTGGCAACATTCCACCAAATTCGTCGCCAAAATCTCGCCAACCGTTATGGACGAAGAAATAAGTTATTCTTACAGCAGATAAATTGGCGTTCAAATGCAAAAGTATTACTCAAAGTATGTTTTTCATGAGTGGAACGAACTAGAGATCCACGAGAATGATGTCACCCAATTCATCGCATGATATTACATATGCCAAGTGGGCATGTTTCTCAATAGGAAATATTTCTTTTTTTATTTTATATGATGCTTGATAATTTTATTGAAAAATGTGCAATATTTCGAGAACGGTTCATGTTAGCATTCTAAAAATTATGTTAATCGTTTTCTAATAAAAATTACATAAGAAATATCTATTTGAGTAACTTTATTAAAGGTTTTGATTTTTTGACGATTTTTTAAATATTTCACTCGAAAATTAAGGAGGGTTCTGAACATTCGATTGCGTATAAAAACAATAGGCTTCCAGTGTTTACGGATTGTAATTTTTGTACCAAATTTTGTTCGAATCGGTCCTTTCATCCGTTAGTTATCGTCTCCATAGTCTCACTGGCACACACACACACACAGCCATCACCTCAAAAATGTTCGATTGGTGATCAGGGATACTTGAAACGTGCTCGCCCGTCGAAAAATCGAATTCGAATTTTCGACCCCGTCGCAATACTTTCCTTATATATTATGTATATAAGGAAAGCAATAATTGAAAAAATGCAATTATGTTGATTTTACCATCAAACTTTGCACATAATTTCCTGCCCCTGGATTAATAAATATGAAATTTCATATTCAGTGTACAATTTGAACAGTTTTGACTACGATATAGTATCCACTATGATAATCAGATATTTCAGAAGAGCCATTATCTATAATGATTTTATAATTTCAAGTCCCAAGAACAATAAAACTGGAGATTCCCGATTAATTAACAACACAAAACTTTTTGCATACAGTACCCCCAATAATATTAAATATTTTAATAAAATCAATTGCTCATGATGATTTAACCAAATGATACTACCTAAATAAACTTGGAGTTTCATTTTTATTCGACAATTCTAACATTTTATCAGCATCAGCATCCTCCCCCACTCCATAAATTTTCGCATTTCGTTAAAGCTGTAATAACTCATTAAGGTTATAATAACGCTGTAATAACTAAGCAGAGTTTTATTCGAATTATGTATCAAATGTCATACCTTTACAACCACTGAAAGTATATTTTACACTTGTAAAGAAGTTTAATTCTCCTGGACACCATCTAAAGAAATTATTATGGCGGCATCCAAAACCCTACTACTTACTTCTTATTGTTCTGATATTCAGCATGACAAATTTGGTTGAGGTACGATAAAATATATGGATCTGTAAAGCTAGAAAGACATACATGCCGACATACTGTGTTGTGTGTGTGTGTTACCGAAAAAGTGTGAAATTAGGCATTGCCTAGAATGCCTAGCCGTTCTATACAATGCAAAATTGGGATGGCGAAGTATGTAAAGCTTAGATTTGCACACATTTCCTAGTCTTTCTACATACTGCCGGAAGGGAAATCGGAAAAGTATAAAATACTCCCAGAAGTGATTTTCAATGCCCTCTTTCAACCTCATTCGCTCAGTCCAAAGTTAGCGGCCAAGGGTTAGTAAGGGGTACTTGCAAAACCAAGTGCTGAAATTTAAAGTGCTTTAGTATGAAAAAACAATTAAGTGCAATTCAAAATGACATTTCAGTCTACATTGTAGCAATAGCCTTTTCCTCTTTGTGTAGAAAAATCCCATGTCTTATATTTTGTACTTCTTACATTTTCACTTGCATCTTTTTAATAAAATCTTTTTTCTCACTTTGCAATCTCACTTCCAAATAGTGTTTGGAATTTTATAAATATAATCCTAGGTATTCTATACAATGCCCAGAGAACGTATGTAAAATATTAAAATAAAACAAATGTTTCATGCTTTGCCTAAAATTGTCACGCATTCTATAGAATATCTTCTTTTCACATGTCCAGTGCTATATGTGCCCAATGACTATTTCCACAACCGTTAGTCACAGAGATATACTTTCAATTGCAAAAATGTTTTAAATTTTAAAATGTATTATCTTAGAAACAGTTTAACTCAATATTACATTTCTGAAAGATATCCGAAATATAAATTTTAATACGATCCCCCGCTCCTAGCAATTATATTTAGGAAAATCATCTTCATACAATTTCATGCAAAATAAAAAAAAAATCTTCCTTTTACGACCAAAATTCATCGAGTTATGAAGCATTAAACTTTGACTTAAGTCGCTTTTTCACGCATAAAAAGTCCCGTTTCAGGCAACCAACCAATCAGGGACCGTATTGACCATTTCTCCAGACAACCAACCAATCAGGGACCGTATTGACCATTTCTCCAGACAACCAACCAATCAGGGACCGTATTGACCATTTCTTAGCACAATAAGTGCTCCAAATTTAAACAGCTATAAGTCGGTCAATTGTAGTCATAAAAGGATGATTTTTCTTTATTTTGCATAAAATTGTATATGGATGATTTTCCTAAATATAATTGATAGGGCCATGGGACCGTATAAAAATTTATATTTCGTTCTATTTCTTTCAGAAATGCATTTATTGATTTAAAATGTTTCTAAGATAATAGATTTTAAAATTTAAAACATTTTTGCAATTAGAAGTGTAACTCTGTGACTAACGGTTGAGGAAATAGCCAATGGGCACGGATAGCACTGGACACCCTGTATATTATCATGCGAAGATATATCACAATATTTATGCCAAAAAGTGGGACTGTGTATATCTCTTTCATTTTCGGACTTTACATCAAGTTACATACATACATATGAAATATAATAACTTTCCATATTTCGATTATTTTTCAAATGTTTTTATAATATAAAGGACGTATCCCATAAAAGATTCGCTATAAAGGTAGTTGAAAAGTAGTTGCTGCTCGTGAGATGAAGCAGGTGATGCAGGATCAGCGCTGCTTCACTATAATTATCAGCTGAATGTGTTATTATTATTATTATTTATTGAATTTTTCAGACTCATTTGGCTATTTTTAGATAATATTTGAAAACACCAATTCCAGTAGCATGATGTGTTTTGATGATTGCCGAGGAGGAGGAGGAGGAGGAGTAATCCTGCCGCTGAATCTGCTTCACCCATTCCTGAAGTCACGAACCACCACTGTTGAAAAAATCATTCTGCGATCTGCCCAACGTGCAAGGATGGAAGCCCAACGTGCAAGGATGATAATATTGTCGACCTTCAAGATACTGATTTTTGCGAAGATAGCTCAAAATCGCGTTTCAACATTAAGTAACTAAAAAACTAATTATAATTAATAAAAATATTGACTATATGTTTCTTTTCGGAGGTCGAGATACTTTTGTGTCAACTTTCATGACTGTGAGTCACTTGGATTTTCCTCTACGCGACCGACAAACAGGCAAACAAGCAGACAAATATCTTCTTTCCTAATTACAGTTGACACAGGTGGTCGAAAATCAGCATCTGTCCCTTAAAAAAGTATACATTTTTATTAGTTATATCTTCTATTTTAGATATGTGCGCTGTCAAATATGTGCTTGATGTTAGTAAGTATTCGTCCAATTTCCCACAACGCATGTAACATGGATTTCGAGCCAACACCCACCATTTTTGACCACACCCTTTAGGATCCACCAAATAGTCTGCCAGCAATCATTTCAATTCTGGCAAAATATTTATTAGATTGACAGGAACTGATGGGGGGGGGGGAGAGAAGATAGAGTAATGTTAATTTGCAAATTAACTTGATATTGACAAGAAGGGGGGGGGGGGTGAATGCCATGGCAGATACATTCAAAAGCTGGCTTCTTTAATATATTCATTGTTAAATGTGTTACAAATCTTGGAAAAAGAAAATACATTTCAAGGTCAATTTCATACAGAAAGCGAATGAAATTTTTTACAAGACACTAAGTTGTATAATTAGCTATAAGGCTTATATTTAGTTATTCATAAAATACATAAAATGTCGAAAATTTTCCCTATTGTTTAATATTTAAAATGCACTTTAAATGAGAAATTGCCGGAAATTTCTTTTGATAGTCAATGCAATGGCGAGACAGTGTGCTTACACTTACAAAAACTTTCATGCAAACAGTATAAATCTTGATTGTACTCTTACTTAGTTACTTTTTTCTGTATTTAGGTATTATTTATTCAATTGCATTATTACGACATTTTTGTCTTGTAATTTATATTATATTTGATACAATTTATGCTTATTTACGTCGGGTCATATGCATAATTTCTGTAATAATAATTACAGTTTGTGAACAGAAACGTAGATATTGAGTATCTCCGAGACAAGGATGTCCCTTAAAAACGTCCATGGTCTCGGAAATATTTTTATTTGACTTTTATTATTAAGTGTGATTTTGTCTTACTTTTATTTAGGTATTGATGCGACTTCACTCCACTCGTTGATATTTCTGCTTGAAATGTTACAGCTCAAATCACATTCCCTTGACTATTCACCATGTAAGATATACCAGGTAAATGAGATTTAGCCCCAGTATATTTTCACAGGACTACGGTATCGTGATATGCTAAGGGATTTTGTAATCCCACAACTTCAACAGCGTGGATGCCTTCAGGGCATCATTTTCATGCAGGATGGCGCACCTCCTAACATTGAGCGTAGTGTAAAGCAATTGCTAACACAGCATTTCACAGATGAACGGGTGATCAACCTGCATTTTCCAACACTATGGCAGCCTCTTCCCCCAGATATCACCCCCTGCGGCTTTTGGTTGTGGGGTTTCCTCAAGCACAATATCTACCGTCAAAGGTCAGCATCTGTGCCAGATCTGCAGGACAGCATTCGGCGCCATGTTCTTGATATTCCGGCAGACTCACTCCGGTCTGCTGTGGAAAATATGGTTCTGCGATTAGAGCACATTGTTGAACATGAAGGGAGACATATTGAGCAGTTTTAATGCTACTTTTTAATATTATTTAACATTTATAGAGCCTATTAAATGTTGTTATGTGTATTACAGCGCCACCTATCGGCGGATTTTTGTACTAAAATTTTTGATTTAATAAAAATTTGATTTAATAATCAAGCGCATCATTTGAATTATCTGTATTTCAAATTTTATCTCATTTGGACCAATAGAACGCATTCTAGAGCCCTCTGAAGTGGGAAACTTATTTCTTGCTAACCCTGTACACACACATATATATATATATATATATATATATATATATATATATATATATATATATATGTATGCATATGTGTGTGTGTGTGTGCGTATATATATATATATATATATATATATATATATATATAAATTAAAATAATAAAAACAAAAGTGCAGGAGTGCAAATCAGTATATACAGCATCAAACAGCGGATAATATAATAACGTGTATGTAATTACATTAAAAACAGAAAGTAAAAAGTAACGAAGAAGGAAGGGCTAGAAAAGTAGTTCATGGAATTGCCAGGTAAAGGAAAATGAATCAATGAATAGTATATCTGCCAGAAACGTCTTCAGAAGGCATTCTAGCGAGATATACTAAAATCTGTTTCTATGTTTTAAAAAAAAATACGTGGTTAAAATTTTATGCAATTTGTGCCTAAAAACGGAATAAACGAGATTCACAGAGAAACGACTCATGAGGACAAATTTCAACTTAAATATCATAAAATAGCACATAATCATGAAAAATATAGCGCACAAATGCACAAATATGCAAAAAAAGTCAATTCACAAATGTTGAAGTCGGCCAGCTTGAATAATCTTCACACCACGTCATCCAAATTGAATGCTTACCACCCGAAAATCCAGGATAGAAAGGTCCAGATTAAAGGGAGTGGGAGCAGTTGTAGATGTTTTCGGTGAGATAAAGTTCAGAAACTAACCGCGAAATGACCACTACGATCGAAAACATTTAAAATATGGATAACACTGTTTTTTGGAACCTTAGCATATATATATATATATATATATATATATATATATATGTATATGTATGTATGTATATATATGTATATATATATATATGTATGCATATATATATAGATATATATATATATATATATATATATATATATATATATATATATATATATATATATATGTATATATATATATATATATATATATATATATATATATATATATATATATATATATATATATATATATATGTATATATATATATATATATATCACTTCTCACTTTTCTTCCATTGGACTTTCAAACTGTTATTATCATTATATATATATATATCCTAAAGGTAATTTCCAAAACTGAAAATCAAATATGATACATGATAAAAACAAGGAAAAGAAAAGTTCCAAAAATTGGCAGAGGGGGGTTGTGACCCCCCCCCCCCCCACCCAGGTTCAGCATGCTTTATGCCATGGCCACATTCCCGGATGCCGGTACCATTCCGCATCTAGGCCATTATACCTAAGAAAATCTATTTGGAAATGAAAAAACCATGATCGTAAAATGCCTTAATAAATGCTAAAAAAAATGCTAAAATAAAATTCTAAAAAAATAATGCCTTATACAACACAAATCCCCAATATATATAGTACCATGTCATCAACTTAATATGTCCGTGATCGAAATAACCAATGGTTACAGTTTGCCGTAAAAAGATGACTCAATTACGTTCAGAAAGCCAACCGGATAACCCTTTTTCCGTGCCTTGGTCAAATACCTTTTATCCTGTTGAATTATATCGCTACGTTTGTTTTGGTTAAGATTTGAAATAAAACTGGTTTTTAACATTTTACAACAAAGTTGAAAAGTGTTTATGACTTTGTTCATTCTGTCTGTCTGTCTGTCTGTCTCTCTGTCTGTCCGTTAGCACGATAACTGCCGTAAAAATGACTTAATCAAAATTAAATTTTAGTATGTTGTTCAGACGGTCTATAGGACCTATGGGAATATAAATGAATAATATCACCCAATTAGTTTTGGATTGAACCCGGGTTGAAAAAATGGAATACATTGAGCCCTATGGGACCTAATTTTTCAAGCATTTTTTAAGCGGATTTAAAATTCACAAATTGCTTCGAAAATTTTAGGCAATATTCAAATTGTTCCATAAAATATACAAAAAAAAATTCAGCGAAATATATTCAGTAGTTTTTTAAATAAAAATTAAAATAATAATAACACCTTTTATATGAAGCGATCACGTGTCCATGTTATGAAACGATCACATGACCCACTTCAAAATGATATATGGCATCCATCTTGTGTCAAAATCGTGATTTTTAAAGTTCTTTTTAATTCATATTGAGTGTTGTATCCGTCTTAAAACTACTTTATTTTTGCCTAAATTCTGTGCATCTACATACTAAAACAACGCAATGACAATATATTTCAGTTTAAATGCTCATCCAAATATGATTATTTCTACTATTAAGCCTATTTTTCACCTATGTAAAATGTAAACAGCAAAATATATAGAATGAGTTGTATTAGAATCTTTAATTCCTTAACACAAAATAATTTAGTCCATGGAGTCTGCTTAGCTGATATGAATGAAATATTTATTGATTTTAGAAAGAGAAGGACGATATTTTTCGATGAAGTTTTACGCATAGAGATTACTTACTTGTAGCTCCATGGTCTTAATTTTTAAATAAAATAAATTATTATAGTATTGTGATGAATGACATGAATGGGGGAATTATTTATGAATGAAATGTTGCTTTTATAGAGAGAGCCAGGCATGTTATTTTTTATGACGTCATTTGAATGAATTTCAATTGTTTTCGATGAAGTTTTCAAATATAATAAATTATCGTAGTATTATGATAATTCTAAAATTATTACCGAGGAATGTATCACATTTTAGAGATATTTAAACCAGGCAATTTATACTTTAATGCCGTCATTTGAATGAAGTTAATTTTTTTCGATGAAGGTGTAAGGTTTCAAATATAATAAATTAATGTAGTATTGTGATAAGTTTTAAAATATTATCGAGGATTGTATTGCATTTTAGACATGGTTAAATAAAATTGCATTGAAGTTGGAAAGTGTTTCATAATCAATGCTTTAAGCATGATTTATCTTTCTTGTTTTTCTTTTTCCCAGTAATTTTGATGCTTTAAAATTAAATAGATGGTTTTTAGATTTGTTATTTAATAATTTGTATTAAAATTTGAAAAACAATTTTGATGTATATATATAATATATATATATATATATATATATATATATATATATATATATAAATATAAAATGTATAAAAATAATTTTAAAATATGAAAAAAGGGAAGGAAGGCTTAGCGAGAAGCTTACTCAATGGCGGTAAGGGGTTGTGACCTTACACCCCAGTTGTCAACAAGCTTGTCAAAAATGCCGCGGCATTGCACTCCTACACGCCAGCCCTGGCTGAAGCCAACCCCCGGAGTGACAATAACAATTATCACAAGACCGTTGAAAAAGAAAAGTCCAATGATAAGATGAAGACCATTACTGGATGGCCAACTAGTCCTTCAGACTACAATGACCTGTATATATCTGCGTGTTATCGTTCTGCGGTCCTGTTATTCATAGTATGCGAACCTTCATCTACTAAATTGATATAAAATTGATTTTAACTTTGAACTATATTTATTATTGTTACTATATAAATTATCAATATAATGTAGCATAAAAGGAGTGGGGTATTGCTGTAGATATGCTTGTTGTAGAAATGTCCTATCAAAATCAATACGGATGTCTTCATTGTTGATAATTCTTTGCATTCTAGCCAATCCCCCCAAGAATACATTCCTAAATATATTCAAGTGAAGATTGGAATTCCAATCCGTTGATAGGTATATTAAAACTTTTTCTTTTATCATAGATAGTAAAATTTTCAGGTATTTTACTGAAATCGGTACTTAAATCTAAAAATTCCACTACATTTTTAAGTGCAGCTGGATTTTCTTTCAAAATTAAGTTCGGTGGGTTGAAATCAAAATTCATTCTATAATTCTCATCTTCACATGCGACTATCAAATCATCCACATAACGTAGGTATATGATTTCATTATTAAGATGTGATTGGGGCTTTCATAAAAATATCAGCCAGGGCTGGTGACCAGGAGTGCAATGCCGCGGCATTTATGACAAGCTTGTTGACAACTGGGGTGTAAGGTCACAACCCCTTACCGCCATTGAGTAAGCTTCTCGCTAAGCCTTCCTTCTTTTTTCAATTCTAAAATTATTTTTATACTTTTTATATGTATATCGTGTATAGTATTTGTAGCTGCTTTGCGCATATATGCTATAACACTTCAACATCTTTAATAACTTCCAATTTTCTTCTTATATATTATATATACATATGTATATATGTATAGTCGATGTTGTACATTTTATCCTTAAGTTTGTCCTACTGACATCAGTGATTTGCTCCATCCTGGGGAAAGTTTTATAAGTGCCCATAACTGAAAGTGATTGAAATACTTTTACAATACCATTAAATCGTGACTATCAGACAGATTCTCCAATTCGAAAAATTTTGTAAAAACACTGCTTTTCCTATAAAAATGAGTGGGGAAGTATTAAAATAAGTCAGTTCTTTTCTTCTTTTTAAATATTTTTTTCCCAGTCACTTTGGTCAAAATCAGATTTTAAAACTAATTGGCTTTGTTTCGCTTCCCAGGGGGGAAATCAAATTCCATGTTAAGTATGCTATTTACCAAGCGCGGCCACTCTACCTAATAAAGGAAAGGATGCCAGACAGAGCTTTTGATGGGTAGGAAAGGGTGCGGTCAAAATGTGTGGGCGTCGCCCGATGTAGAATGTAATACGCGTCGTGGGAAAATGAAATCTTCTCTTGCAGGAGATGCAGATTTAAATATGAAAAATCAATGATTGTAGTAATAACTGATATAACAACGCATGTTTAACCTTACTTGTTAAGAGCATTTTATATTAGCACAGCATGATTTAATAAGGGCAGTGGCAAGAAGATAGATACTCTGATAACAAAATCGCGAACTCATGGGGAAAATCGCCAATTATGAAACTGCATAGACTTTTCAGAACAGCTGAGTCTTTATTATCCGAGTGTCGATTATCCGAAATATCGTGTTACTCGAGCTGGCTCTTTTCATGTGTCTCATTGCCTTTTCTACTGAATCCAGTATATTAACTATCTTAAAATCCAGAAAATTGTTTTTTAACGATGACTGGAACTAAGATGATGATGAAGATTATCTCCCACTCAAACAGCATACTACTGAAATGTCTTCAGTTTCAGAATCAGATGCAGATGAATGCACTCACGTGTGTTTGAATGAGAACTGATATATATATATATATATATATATATATATATATATATATATACACTCTGGGATATTATATATATATATATTTGTTATATATATATATATATATATGTGTATATATATATATATAACAAATAAAAGTGTCAAGTGAAATTCAAAATAGAAATTTCCACCCATACATCATCATAAAGCCAATGCACTACTCAGAAACTCATTTCGTTATCGCTTTTTCCTCGTATTTTTTTGCTTATATATATATATATATTTATATATATATATATATACAGGGTGATTCAAAAGTTCGGAGCAAATTTTTTCGATGGCAGCCATTTGTATAGAACTTCCTTAAGTATATTTAACTTTTTTCTATCACATCCCAGGAAAATGAGATTGCGTAAAATTAAAAGTGAACTTATATTGTGCATTATTTATATGTGTCGATAATATATAAAAAGTATATTATATATAATGAATTAATTCACTGAATCAATACGTAGTTAACTTTCGTTACATTGAATCGAGAAAGTTGCGCCGAATAAGGCAGCAGCTAATTGAAGTAAGCAGATAGAATAGCCACAAACTGTTCTCTTCAAACTGGCTGGCTATGAGGAAACGCATTAAACTGATGAAAACACATTGGCTATTATGTAAATACCTTTAAATGCAGGGTGATTCAAAAATTCGGAGCAAAAGTAAAACGCTGTAAAAAATATCTATGGGTGGGAGACATGCGGTTTGCAGATTAATATTCACCGTGGTGGGGAATTTTGCATGGCATGAAAAAAAAATAGTTTAAAGTATCCACACTAAAGAAGCGCTGCTGCGAAGAAAACAATGCGAGGTAATAATTGTGAAATGAGATATTTTATTTCAGCATGATTTACAGCTGTAAGTGCTCAATGTGTCCACATTCCAGTACTGAGTGCAATCGCGGTATTACGGCTGTTACAGCATGAAACAGCGTATTAACGGAAATGGCTGCTACCTCTTGCCGTAAGGCGTCTTTCAGTGCTGGTAAGGACTGGGTCTTTCCTATATAGACCCGTGATTTTAGGTATCCCCTCAACGAGAAATCACAGGGTGTGAGATCTGGAGATCTATCTGGGGAGTCATGTGTACTATCACCTCCATGGCTTTATCTGCCGCAGCGCTCCGAGTGTCGACAGTTTGAACTAATTTTTGTTCATGCCACACAAAATCCCCCACCACGGTGAATATTAATCTGCAAACCGCATGTCTCTCCAACCCATAGGTATTTTTATAGCGTTTTACTTCTGCTCCGAACTTTTGAATCACCCTGTATATATATATATATATACATATATATATATATATATATATATATATATATATATATATATATATATATATATATATATATATATATATAAATATAAATATATGTATATATATATATATAGATAGATATAGCTTTTCGTACGGAAATGCTAAAAGTCTGGAGCACTTCATCTACACCTTCACTCTTCTGTTTTTTAATCATCCATTTCTCATCCATTCACTAGCGAGTGTATTCATCCGCAACTGATTCTGAAACCGGAAAAATGTTTAGTAGTATGCGGTTTGAACGGAAGATAATCTTCATCATCTTAGTTCCAGTCATCATTCAAAAATAATCCCCTATATTTTAAGATAGTTAATGTACTGGGTTCAGCAGAAAAAGCAATGAGGCACATAAAAAGGGCTAGCTCAAATAACACGGTATTTCGGATAATCGATATTCGAATAATCAAGACTCATCTATTCCGAAAAGTCTACACAGCTTCATAATTGGCGATTTTCCGCTATAAGTTAGCGATTTTGTTATCAGAGTATCATCTATCTAATTGCCACTGCCCTTATTAATTCACTATTCGCTAATACAAAATATTCTTAATAAGTAAGCATAACCATTCATTGTTATATCAATTATTAGTAAAATTATTGATTTTTCATATCTAAATCTGCATCTCCTGCAAGAAAAGATTCCATTTTCCCACGACGCGTATTACATTCTACATCGGACGACGCCCACAAATTTTGACCGCACCCTTTCCTATACCCATCAAAAGGACTGTCTGGCATCCCTTCCTTTATTAGGAAGAGTGGCCGCGCTTGGCAAATAGCATACTTAACATGCAATTTGATTTTCCCCCTGGGAAGCGAAACAAAGCCAACTGGTTTTAAAATCTGATTTTCACCAAAGTGCCTGGAAAAAAATTGCTAAAAAGAAGAAAATAACTGACTTATTACTTTCCTTATATACATAATGTATAAGGTAATGTATTGTGACGAGGTCGAAAATTCGAATTCGAGTTTTCGACGGGAGAGCACGTTTCAAGCATCCCTGATCACGAATCGAACATTTTTGAGGTGATGTCTGTGTGTCTGTGTGTGTGTGTGTAAGTATGTGTGTATGTGTGTGTCAGTGTGTCTGTGGAGATGAAATCTCAGGAACAAATGGAGAACGATCAGGGACGAATGAAATTTGGTACAAAATCCCAATCCGTGAATACTGGAAGCCTATTGTTTTTAAACGCAATCGAATGTTCAGACCCCCCCACCCCTAAATTTTCGAGTGAAATTTTGAAAAAATCATCAAAAAATCAAACCTTTAATAAAGTTACGCAAATAGACATTTCTTATGTATTTTTTCCTTAGAAAACGATTGACATAAACTTTAGAATGCTAGCATGATCCGTTCTCGAGATATTGCACATTTTTCAAATAAATTTATCAAAAAATCCCATACATTAATAAATATATTAACTTTTGAGAAACATGTTCACTTTTCATATGTGATATCCTGCGATAAATTGGGTGACATCATTCTTGTGGATCTAGCTCGTTCCATTCATGAGATAAGATACTTTGAGTAATACGTTTGTATTTGAACACCAACAGTCATTTATCTGGTATAAGAGTATCTTATTTCTCTATCCATAACGCTTGGTGAGATTTTGGCGACAAATTTGGCGGAATGTCGCCAACTTGGCGACTTTTTACATGTTGTCAAAGTAACGAAAATCTCTCCAAATAGATAAAAATGACTCTAAATCAATGAAAATGACAACTAATTGAAGAAAATTTAATATCTTGGAAAGAATATAAGTATCTACTATAAGAATAACAGTTTTTTTTAACTGTAAAAGTAGTAAATTCATTGCATTATATAAGGAAAGTCATGTGTTGCCCACATCAGATATTTTTCATACTTTCTAACTCATTTGTATAGGAAATGTAGTGTTTTTTACGAATTTTTTCGAATTGTAGAATCTGTCTGATAGTCACATTTTAAAGGTATTTTAAAAGTATTTCAATCACTTTCAGTCATGGGCACTCACAGAACTTTGCCCAGGATAGGGCAAATCACTGACGTCAGTGGGACAAACTTAAGGATAAGATGTATAACATCGACTAGCTTGATGCCTACCTATGTGACCTTAAACATCCAGAGGGAGGGCAAGTGCCCCTATTGCTCCCTCCTATGGGCGCCTATGCTTTCGTTTCAGTGCTTAGATGTAAAAGGCATATACTTTGAAGTGCTTAGAAGTAATAGGCATATACTTTGATGTGCTTAGAAGTAATAGGCTTTTACTTTGAATTACGTAGAAGTAATTGACATAACCCCTACATATGTTTTTTCACATTAAAATTTGTATGGCTGAAAATATAATGAGAGTATTTTAATTGTGAAATTCGGATCCTATTATGTGCAAAACTTCGTGAATTATACTCAGTTTACGCCTTCCGTTTTTTACTTTTGGAGAGCAGTGTATAAAGAACGAAAAATAAAGGGTTTTTACGCTATAACTGTAAATATATATATATATAAAAATAGCAATGTAACTTCCTGCTCAAATTAAATGAAAAATGTGTATGTACATTTCGAAACAGTTGGGATTTTCTTGTTCAGTGCAAACGTTATAAAAGATGGTTGCCAATTTTGGCGTTCAGCTCTTATTTCTGCTATGCCATGGCCGTGTTTAATTGTTTATCTCTATATTAAATTTTATTACACCCGTTTCCAAGACATTATTTATTCTTTATATTTTATTTTTTTTTCTCCTTTTGTGAGAAAGAGAAGTCTCTTTCACCACACTAGGTCTTGTCATCAGCTAGACGACTAGGGTATGTTAAGCTCTTGGTTTGCTCCCGCTGAAGAATTAAATCAAAACCCGTCTGAAATATATATTTATTTTCAACACTTTCCAATGTAGTTGAAAAGTGTTTATGACTTTGTTCATTACTATCTGTATGTCCGTTCGCACGAAAACTGCCGTAAAAATTGCTTTATCAAAATGAAATTTTGGAATGTTTTTGAGACCGTCTGAGGGACTTACGGGAATGCAAATGAATAATATCACCCAATTAGTTTTGGATTGAACCCGGAGTGGAAAAATGAAATACGTTGAACCCTATGGGACTTAATTTTTCATACATTTTTTAAGAAAAGTTAAAGTTCACAAATTGTTTATAAAATTTTAGAAAATATTCAAATTATCCCATAAAATATATAAAAAATATTCGCAAAATGTATTCAGTATTTTTCTAAATAAAAATTAAAATAATAATTGCACACATATTGTATGAAGAGATCACGTGACCAACTTCAAAATAAATATTGACATCCATCTTTTTCCTAGTGTAAAAATCGGGATTTTTAAAGTTTTTTAAATTTATATTTAATGTTGCATTCGTCCTAAAATCGATTTAAATTTGAGTATTTCCTTGCATCTATATTCTGTGCCAACGCAATTACGATATTTTTTAGTTTAAATGATTATCAAACTTTGATTATTTATACAACAAAGCCTAGTTTTAATGGACGCAGAATGTAAACTAACGATTGTAAGATGAGTTATATAAGAATTGCAAAATTTTTATTTAGCTCTGGAGTAGTCTGGAATATAAGTGATATAAATGAAATATTCATTGTTTTATATAAAGAGCAAGACGATTTATATTTCCATGATGTCATTTGAATAAAGTTCATTTTTTTCGATTAAATTTTATGTTTTCAAATATAATAAATTATTGTAGTATTGCTGTAATTTAAAATATATCACCGGTTAATGTATCTCATTTTAGAGATGTTTAAATAAAATTGCATTTCAGTTGGAAAGTGTTTCATAATCAATGCTTTATGCATAATTAATATTTCTTGTTATCATTTTATTTCAGCAAAAATATACGTTGGGATATGCTTCTTCATTATTTATAAAGAAAAAGCGGAAGTCCCAATTTAGGACATAAAGGAATGATTATATAAACAGTGTTTATGATAAACATCTGATGCAGCTTAAAAGGATTTTAAAAGGATTTTAAAATCCTTGAATATGTGAAAGCAAAAACTTTCCACATGGAAACATACTATTTACACCATGAAACAATTTCCGAGGTTAACGTTGAAATTCGTGTCTGTTGCTACCAACTTATATCACTAAGCACCTAGATACCGCATTTTACTAGGAGCATTAAGTAGCCCAGCGGAAGAGAAAGGGTTAACATCAATTGTTTGGCGGAATAAATAAAAAGTTTGAGGTTGCGTGCAGTGAGTAATAATTACGTAATACGCATATATTTTTGTTAAAGTTGTAAGAATTTAAATTGCAAGAAAAGAATAATGTTGCAAACTAGGATTACGAAAGAAAGTCAAGTTATATATATATATATATATATATATATATATATATGAAATTCCAATGATAGATATAAGTTGTAACTCATATAACCGTAACTTAAAATATAAGATAGCTACATATAAACTAAATAATAATGATCAAAACATTCTGCTATTTAAGTCAATAAAATATTTACTTCCAAATATATTTTATTCTTTTTCGGACAAATAGCATGATCATCAGTAGATTAGTGAGTGCGCAAAACATAAATATATTTAAAGTTGGCATCTTAGATTAATTATCATTAGCATATATATATTACATGGCCGTAAAATCGTACATAGTGGAACTCATTAAATTGAACATTGCGTTGTTTGCCGCTGATAACCCTCCAATTATTTAACTTTCGCGCGAGTTCTGTAAAAGAATATTAATTAATATAATATTAAATTGATTGCACCTTTTTAACTTTAACAATGAATCATTTATTAAAAACATAAAATACTTATTTACTCAATTACAACAATTATTCATATTATTTCGGCGGAGGGAGACAATGTGAGACCAATTTGTTAAAATGCCTAAAATGTGTTTAGACTTGTAATTTTTATTGGGCACATACCTTCACTTTCGAATGTTTTGGCCATAGACCACAATGCTTGCATTAGCAAATCGTACTGGCCGTAACTCTGCGTGTTTGGCTCCATCTCGTACTTCTGATTGCACTGCAAATTGATCTAGTCATTCCCTTTAACACGCTACAATACTTGCGTCACATCTAGTAGCTGTGTAAGTCTCGTGCTCCTTACTGTCGAGCTGTTAATCTGTTAAGTCTGTATTGACCAAGTGAACGTGGATATAAGTGCAGGGGAAGTCATGTGCTGCCCACATCAGATTTTTACTTTCCCTGCAATACATGGTAATGTATAGGGAAAGTATTGGAATCATGTCGAAAATCGCAACTCGAGTTTTCGACGGAACTACACGTTTCAAGACCTCTAGAATACGAAAAAAAATATTTTTAGCGTGACGTCTGTGTGTGTGTTTGTGTGTCTGTGTGTCTGTCTGTGCAGATTTTGTATCCACTCTAACTAAAAAACTAATTGACCGAATTTCATAAAATTTGGTAGGTAAGTCACTTGTGGGCGAATCTGGTGCTGATTAACTTTGGGTACGGTTCGGGATAAAAAAACGCGCTTTTTTTTGCGAAATGGCCCGCCAAAGTTTGTTTCCACTCTAGCTGAAAAACTAATGTACCGAATTCCACAAAATTCAGTAGATAAATAACTTGTGGGACATCCTGGTGCTGATTAGATTTTGGTATGATTCTAAAAAAATAACCTGCCTTTTTAAGCAAAATAGCCCGCAAATATCACCAAAATCTAAAATAAAAAACTACGTTTGCTCAAATATATCCATAAAATGCTTGTCTAATACGTAATTTTTAACAAAGAAAATAATAAAACCAACCCCATTACACTAAGACTAGTCGTTCACGAGATATTTTAATTTTTTTTTGTATTTTCTCTACGCCACTGTTGAAAAGAAGTCCAGTTTTCAAATGAGAACGAAAATTGAATTAAAAGTTAATTAAATGTAATTAAAATAAATGGAACGTGAATATAAGTCTGCAGGGAAAGTCATGTGCTGTCCACATCAGATTTTTAAATTAGTAAAGTGACATTTTAATTTAATGTCGCATGTCAAAATTAATTCAACTACTTTTTATGCTAGATTCAGCCTTACTGACACTCGTACACACACACACACACACACACACATACACACGTACGAGTGTCAGAAAGGCTTAATCTAGCATAAAAAGTAGTTGAATTCCTTTTGACATGCTAGGTAAAATCAAAAAGTCATATATATGTGCCACGCGTTAATTGGCTCAGTCACTTTACTGATTCAAAAAATCCGATGTGGACAGCACATGACTTTCTCTGCAGACTCATATTCATATGCTCTTTATTTCTTTAATAATTCATTAGACTAAGTTTAATTGAACCAAATAACACTAAATTTGTATTTTTAATGCAATTTTTTTTTTAATTTGGTAATTGGACATTTTTTCAAAAGTGGCATAACTAAGTGCGAAAAATCTCAAATATCTCGAGAACGGTAAGTCCTAGACTAATAGAGTTGTTCTTATTATTCTCCTCATGATTCCAATATTTTCCGTGATTTTCGACATGATTCCAATATTTTCCCTATATATTACCATGTATTGCAGGGAAAATAAAATGAAAATATAAACAGCTATCCTTCATTACAATATTGCAGCTTAATTGAGATATCGTTATTACATCAAATTAGTCTTATTTATACAGGGGTGACGGGCGTTTTGATGACCGTTAAGTGGCGGTAAACCTACTGATTACCATACTATTTGTCCGAAAAAGAATAAAAATCTGATGTGGGCAGCACATGACTTCCCTGCAGATTTATATTAACGTTCGCTTTATTTTAATTAAATTTATTTCACTTTTAATTCAATTTTCGTTCTCATTCGGTAACCGGACTTATTTTCAAAAGTGGCGCAGAGAAAATGCGGTAAACTAAAATATCTCGAGAACAGCTAGTCCTAGTGTAATCGGGTTGGTCTTATTATTTTCGCCGTTAGAAATTACGTATTAAATGAGCATTTAATGAATATATTTGAGTATACCTAGTTCTTTAGTTTAAATTTTGACGATGTTTGCGGGCCATTTTGCAAAAAAAGGCAGGTTATTTTTTTCCGAATCGTACCAAAATCTAATCAGCACCAGAGTAACCCACAAGTAACTCATCTACCGAATTTTGTGAAATTCGGTCCAGTAGTTTTTCAGTTAGAGTAGATACAAGCTTTTGCGAGCCATTTCGCAAAAAGAGGCGGGTTCTTTTATTCCAAATCGTACCCAAAACTAATCAGCACCAGACTCGGTTTCAAGTGACTTATCTACCAAATTTTGTAAAATTCGGTCCTCGGTTTTTTAGTTAGAGTGGATACAAATTCTGCACAGACAGACAGACAGACAGAGAGACAGACGCACAGACAGACACACAGACACTCACACAGACGTCACGCTAAAAATGGTTTTTTCGTATTCTAGAGGTCTCGAAACGTGTAGATCCGTCGAAAACTCGAGTTGCGATTTTTGACATGATTCCAATACTTTCCCTGTACATTACCACGTATTGCAGGGAAAGTAAAAATATTTGGAAGTAAATATTCTATTGAGTAAAATGGCGAAAAATAATAGTTATTAACCCTTTTAATCGTCATAGATTAATATGAAACATCATTTCATCATTTCGATTGGGAAAAAGTTATGTTTGATTTGTTAGGATGGTACAAAAGGCACCTAGAGAAAGGTTTCAATATTTTTCGTTTCCTTGAATATATTTTATTTTTTTTTCTTTTCCCAATGACAGGCACTAGACTCTCCGTCATTTTCCGTGTCTTCGGCCGTAATCGTGAACCATTTCACCGTCCTATGATGTTGCCGCAGGCGCACCAGAGGGTGGCGGAATACACTGCGCTCACATCACACAACATCCATGTCTTACGTGGGACTCGAACCCACAACGCGGTGGCCGATCGATCTCTGGAAACGCTCGCCTTGATCGTTCGGCCACCACGCCGACGTTTCCTTGAAATGTTTTGATTATTATTTTGTGGCTCTGCCATTTTGATAAAATAATAGAATGTAGTTTATTTCGCCTGAATCCGACCACAAACGACGAAGTTATCTGTGAGTTAGTGTGATGAAATTATACTTTTTTGAGACGATGTGTGTATGTGTGAGTGAGAGTGTGTATGCTAATGCGCGTGTCCGTAAGTTTGTGGACACGATATATCATTAACGTGTAAAGTGTTTCGAAAGTAATTTGGTACTATTATTACATTAAGTGAATACTGAAACTCTGCTGATTTTAAACGCAATCGAATGTTCGGAAGAACACTAATTTTTTTTTCTCTTTAGAATTTTTTTTCTTTAGAATTTTTATTTTAAAAACAGGGCTTTTAAGAATGATGAATAACTACTCTTTTCAAGCGTAATTTTCGATTAGAAAGCGAATGATATAAATTTTAGAACAGTATCATGGTTCTCGAGAAATTGTCAATTTCTCGAGAACCATGATACTGTTCTCGATCAAATAGATTTATAAAAAAATTATAAAATTTAAAAAGTGATGTTGTTGTTACCAATCTTAACTGGCCTATCCAATAGGCTAGACTAGGTCCATGAGACCCAAAACACTCAAAAAGTCCAAGACGAGGAGGGAACTCAATGTCAAATCCTCCTTGACAAGCCCCAGGCAGGACAGAAGATGATCAGGGGTGGAATGATTGAACACTCAAAAAGTCCAAGACGAGGAGGGAACTCAATGTCAAATCCTCCTTGACAAGCCCCAGGCAGGACAGAAGATGATCAGGGGTGGAATGATTGAACACTCAAAAAGTCCAAGACGAGGAGGGAACTCAATGTCAAATCCTCCTTGACAAGCCCCAGGCAGGACAGAAGATGATCAGGGGTGGAATGATTGAACACTCAAAAAGTCCAAGACGAGGAGGGAACTCAATGTCAAATCCTCCTTGACAAGCCCCAGGCAGGACAGAAGATGATCAGGGGTGGAATGATTGAACACTCAAAAAGTCCAAGACGAGGAGGGAACTCAATGTCAAATCCTCCTTGACAAGCCCCAGGCAGGACAGAAGATGATCAGGGGTGGAATGATTGAACACTCAAAAAGTCCAAGACGAGGAGGGAACTCAATGTCAAATCCTCCTTGACAAGCCCCAGGCAGGACAGAAGATGATCAGGGGTGGAATGATTGAACACTCAAAAAGTCCAAGACGAGGAGGGAACTCAATGTCAAATCCTCCTTGACAAGCCCCAGGCAGGACAGAAGATGATCAGGGGTGGAATGATTGAACACTCAAAAAGTCCAAGACGAGGAGGGAACTCAATGTCAAATCCTCCTTGACAAGCCCCAGGCAGGACAGAAGATGATCAGGGGTGGAATGATTGAACACTCAAAAAGTCCAAGACGAGGAGGGAACTCAATGTCAAATCCTCCTTGACAAGCCCCAGGCAGGACAGAAGATGATCAGGGGTGGAATGATTGAACACTCAAAAAGTCCAAGACGAGGAGGGAACTCAATGTCAAATCCTCCTTGACAAGCCCCAGGCAGGACAGAAGATGATCAGGGGTGGAATGATTGAACACTCAAAAAGTCCAAGACGAGGAGGGAACTCAATGTCAAATCCTCCTTGACAAGCCCCAGGCAGGACAGAAGATGATCAGGGGTGGAATGATTGAACACTCAAAAAGTCCAAGACGAGGAGGGAACTCAATGTCAAATCCTCCTTGACAAGCCCCAGGCAGGACAGAAGATGATCAGGGGTGGAATGATTGAACACTCAAAAAGTCCAAGACGAGGAGGGAACTCAATGTCAAATCCTCCTTGACAAGCCCCAGGCAGGACAGAAGATGATCAGGGGTGGAATGATTGAACACTCAAAAAGTCCAAGACGAGGAGGGAACTCAATGTCAAATCCTCCTTGACAAGCCCCAGGCAGGACAGAAGATGATCAGGGGTGGAATGATTGAACACTCAAAAAGTCCAAGACGAGGAGGGAACTCAATGTCAAATCCTCCTTGACAAGCCCCAGGCAGGACAGAAGATGATCAGGGGTGGAATGATTGAACACTCAAAAAGTCCAAGACGAGGAGGGAACTCAATGTCAAATCCTCCTTGACAAGCCCCAGGCAGGACAGAAGATGATCAGGGGTGGAATGATTGAACACTCAAAAAGTCCAAGACGAGGAGGGAACTCAATGTCAAATCCTCCTTGACAAGCCCCAGGCAGGACAGAAGATGATCAGGGGTGGAATGATTGAACACTCAAAAAGTCCAAGACGAGGAGGGAACTCAATGTCAAATCCTCCTTGACAAGCCCCAGGCAGGACAGAAGATGATCAGGGGTGGAATGATTGAACACTCAAAAAGTCCAAGACGAGGAGGGAACTCAATGTCAAATCCTCCTTGACAAGCCCCAGGCAGGACAGAAGATGATCAGGGGTGGAATGATTGAACACTCAAAAAGTCCAAGACGAGGAGGGAACTCAATGTCAAATCCTCCTTGACAAGCCCCAGGCAGGACAGAAGATGATCAGGGGTGGAATGATTGAACACTCAAAAAGTCCAAGACGAGGAGGGAACTCAATGTCAAATCCTCCTTGACAAGCCCCAGGCAGGACAGAAGATGATCAGGGGTGGAATGATTGAACACTCAAAAAGTCCAAGACGAGGAGGGAACTCAATGTCAAATCCTCCTTGACAAGCCCCAGGCAGGACAGAAGATGATCAGGGGTGGAATGATTGAACACTCAAAAAGTCCAAGACGAGGAGGGAACTCAATGTCAAATCCTCCTTGACAAGCCCCAGGCAGGACAGAAGATGATCAGGGGTGGAATGATTGAACACTCAAAAAGTCCAAGACGAGGAGGGAACTCAATGTCAAATCCTCCTTGACAAGCCCCAGGCAGGACAGAAGATGATCAGGGGTGGAATGATTGAACACTCAAAAAGTCCAAGACGAGGAGGGAACTCAATGTCAAATCCTCCTTGACAAGCCCCAGGCAGGACAGAAGATGATCAGGGGTGGAATGATTGAACACTCAAAAAGTCCAAGACGAGGAGGGAACTCAATGTCAAATCCTCCTTGACAAGCCCCAGGCAGGACAGAAGATGATCAGGGGTGGAATGATTGATGTTACATTTCCTACAAATGGGGAAGATCTTATTACCCCGATCAAATTTAATGCATTTCAACTGACCACTTAAGAGTCTGGGCAAAGCAGTCTGCTGGACACGATTGCCCGCAAAAGCAATAGCTCCACCCGGCCGCTTGCCACAATACCAGTCCTGTGATGGAGGAGAACGCAAAGAAGTGGCGGTTGTAGATTTTACTCTTGAGCAGATCTCCAAAAAAATCAAGATGTTAGAGGTCAAGTTCATTGAAGTTCCCTCCTTAGCCAGGGTATCAGCCATCTCATTGCCGTTAAGTCCAATATGCGATGGAATCCACTGCAAATGGATATAATGGCAGTATGAGAGTTCCCGCAGTGAAGTAAGAATAGAAATTGAGGTTCTATCACCAGCACGAGACCAATTCTGGAGGTGTTGGATAGAGCTGCGTCTGTCGGTCAAAATCCAGATATCTTTATAGGTGGAACAAGAAGCTTCAGCCTTTAGACTATCTTCAATTGCTATTAGCTCTGATCAAAAAACAGAGCAATGGTCTGGATTTCGAATTTTGATAGTGAAGCTACTCGAAGGTGTTTTCACTAAGACTCCACTACCACAATTGCACTATTGTTATACTCATTTTTACTGTCATAGGTAAAAATTAGAGGGGCATAGGAGGGAATACTGTTAAGTGTTTCCAAAGCAATATGTCGAATATATTCTGGCAAATCAGTCCTTTTATTGGTAGGAGAGACAAGGTCTGTTTCAAAATGAACTCTGGGAAGTCCCTCCAAGGGATTGATAGAAAGTTTCAGAGAGTGTCCCTCAACACTAGTTTCAATATAGCCCATTAAATAAGCCAAAGGAAAGGGGATCTGAGCTGATTTAAAAAGTTGTAATTATTATCAAATATGTTCATTTTCCGTGTGAAATATCATAAAATAAATCATTTCACATCATTCTCTTGTTCTAGTTCCTTCCATTCACGAGAGGAGACAGTTTTTATAATTTTTTATGTTTTCATTACGTATTCAAAGCAAAATACATTATGCCGTGGAAATTGTGCATCATTATATCACCATGACTTTACGGCATTCAAGAACTGAAGTCATTGCACTATGCAGGGAAATTTATGTACTGCCCACATCATATACTTTTTTTATTTTGTTTATACAGACAAAAATAAGAATTCTTACGAAACCTGTTGCTTCGGTATTACAATATCTCTTAGAAATATTTAATGTTACTATCAGCAGCTTTTGTTGCTACCACCGTATACCTCTATTTACCTATATAACACTGCCTTTTTTGCAGTGAAATCACGTACTAGTTCAGCTATGCATGATACTTAAAGCCAATTTTTTGACAGAATGTTTCTAAATAGAATTCATGATTTCGTGCAAGAAGCTCGTAAATTGTACGTGACATTCTACTCATATTAATTTCAGGGAGAAAAATGCGAAGATTGCATTTGCATAAGTAAAGGTATGCCACAAAAGAAACCAGCAAAGGAAAATTGAGCTATGTAGTGTAAAACAACGTAACTAAACACAGAATAATAAAACAAAGCTGCAACCATCTGTATACTGCTTTATTTTGTAACTTAACTCTGTGCTTAATTACGTTGTCTGGGTTTTCCTTTATCCTTTGCACAACGTGGTTTTACTTCTAATAATTTATTTAATAAGCAAAACTTGAGCAACCTATAAAAGAACAAATAACGACAATAATGCAGCATATAACTGTTTCGAGGATACGGTGGATCCCCTTCGCCAGTGCAAAGAGAACCAACAAACCCGAAGTCCAAAAGCGGAATGGGTCCATTCCTCTGTTGGACTTCGGGTTTGTTGTTTCTCTGGCACTGATGAAAGCGATCCAGCATATCCTCGAAACTGTATGCTGCATTAATGTTGTTATTTGTGCTTTATGCGTTGCTTAAGTTCTCCTTATCATTCGCTTAAAATGCAGGGGTACTTAACTTACTCGATGCTTAACTTGATAAGCTATAATAGAGGATTTATATATTTATTTTTTATTACCCAGGACATCAAGCTCACCTAAGGAATATTGAGCAGTTACAACGAACGGCCAGTAAAAACCACATAAATAAAAATATGATGTGGGCAGCACATGACTTTACCTGCAGACTTATATTCAAGTTCTATTTATTTAAATTAAATATAATTAATTTTTTATTCAATTTTCGTTCTCATTTGAAAACTGGACTTATTTTCTAAAATGGTGTAGGAAAAATACGAAACACTAAAATATCTCGAGAGCGGCTAGTCCTAGTGCAATGGGGTTGGTCTTATTCTTTTCTTCGCTAAAAATTACGTATTAAACAAGCATTTAATGGATATATTTGAGCATACGTAGTTCTTAAGTTTAGATTTTGATGATTTTTGCGGGCCATTTTGCAAAAAAAGGCAGGGTTTTTTTTCGAATTATACCAAAATCTAATCAGCACCAGGGTGGCCTAAAAGCGACTTATCTACCAAATTTTGTGAAATTCAGTCCATTAGTTTTTCAGTTAGAGTGGATACAAGCTTTTGCGGGCCATTTCGCAAAAACAGGCGGGTTCTTTTAACCCGAGTCATACCCAAAACTAATCAGCACAAGATTCATGCACAAGTGACTTACCTACCAAATTTTATGAAATTCGGTCAACTAGTTTTTTAGTTAGAGTGGATACAAAATCTGCACAGACAGACAGACAGACACACACACACACACACAGACGTCACGCTAAAAACAGTTTTTTCGTATTCTAGAGGTCTCGAAACGTGTAAATCCGTCGAAAAATCGAGTTGTGATTTTCGACATGATTCCAATACTTTCCCTATGCATTACCATGTATTGCAGGGAAAGTAAAAATCTGATGTGGACAGCACATGACTTTCCCTGCAGACTTATATCCACGTTCTGTTTATTTTAATTAAATTTATTTCACTTTTAATTCAATTTTCTTTCTCATTCGGTAACCGGACTTAATTTCATAGGTGGCGTAGAGAAAATACGAAAAACTAAAATATCTCGAGAACGGCTAGTCCTAGTGGAATGGGGTTGGTCTTATTCTTTTCTTCGTTAAAAATTACGTATTAAACAAGCATTTAGCGGATATATTTGAGCATGCGTAGTTCTTTAGTTTAGATTTTGATGATTTTTGCGGGCCATTTTTTAAGAAAAGGCAGGTTATTTTTTTTCGAATCGTACCAAAATCTAATCAGCACCAGGATGACTTACAAGTGACTCATCTACCGAATTTTGTGAAAATCGGTCCAGTAGTTTTTTAGCTAGAGTGGATACAAGCTTTTGCGGGCCATTTCGCAAAAAAAGGCGGGTTCTTTTATTCCGAATCGTATCCAAAACTAATCAGCACTAGCCCCGCCCACAAGTGACTTACCTACCAAATTTTGTGAAATTCGGTCCATTAGTTTTTTAGTTACAGTGGATACAAAATATGCACAGACAGACAGACACACAGACAGACAGACAGACACACAGACAGACAGACAGACACACAGACAGACAGACAGACAGACACACGCACAGACGTCACGCTAAAAATGGTTTTTTCGTATTCTAGAGGTCTCGAAACGTGTAGATCCGTCGAAAACTCGAGTTGTGATTTTCGGTATGATTCCAATACTTTCCCTATACATTACCATGTATTGCAGGGAAAGTAAAAATCTGATGTGGACAGCACATGACTTTCCCTGCAGACTTATATCCTCGTTCTCTTTATTTTAATTAAATTTATTTCACTTTTATTCAATTTTCGTTCTCATTCGGTAACCGGGCTTATTTTCAAAGGTGGCGTAGGGAAAGTACGAAAAACTAAAATATCTCGAGAACGGCTAGTCCTAATGTAATGGGGTTGGTCTTATTCTTTTCGTCGTTAAACATTACGTATTAAACGGGCATTTAATGGATATATCTGAGTATACCTAGTTCTTTAGTTTAGATTTTGAAGATTTTTGCGGGCCGTTTTGCAAAAAAAGGCAGGTTATTTTTTTCCGAATCGTACCAAAATCTAATCAGCACCAGAATGACCTATACGGGACTCATCTACCGAATTTTGTGAAATTCGGTCCATTAGTTTTTCAGCTAGAGTGGATACAAGCTTTTGCGGGCCATTTCGCAAAAAAAGGCGGGTTCTTTTATTCCGAATCGTACCCAAAACTAATCAGCACCAGCCCCGCCCACAAGTGACTTACCTACCAAATTTTGTGAAATTCGGTCCATTAGTTTTTTAGTTACAGTGGATACAAAATCTGCACAGACAGACAGACACACAGACAGACACACAGACAGACAGACAGACACACAGACAGACAGACAGACAGACACACGCACAGACGTCACGCTAAAAATGGTTTTTTCGTATTCTAGAGGTCTCGAAACGTGTAGATCCGTCGAAAACTCGAGTTGTGATTTTCGGTATGATTCCAATACTTTCCCTATACATTACCATGTATTGCAGGGAAAGTAAAAATCTGATGTGGGCAGCACATGACTTTCCCTGCAAACTTATATCCACGTTCTATTTATTTCAATTAAATGTAATTCACTTTTAATTCAAATTTCGTTCTCATTCGGTAACCGGGTTTATTTTCAAAGGTGGCGTAGGGAAAGTACGAAAAACTAAAATATCTCGAGAACGGCTAGTCCTAGTGTAATGGGGTTGGTCTTATTCTTTTCGTCGTTAAACATTACGTATTAAACGGGCATTTAATGGATATATCTAAGTATACCAAGTTCTTTAGTTTAGATTTTGAAGATTTTTGCGGGCCGTTTTGCAAAAAAAGGCAGGTTATTTTTTTCCGAATCGTACCAAAATGTAATCAGCACCAGAGTGACCTATACGTGACTCATCTACCGAATTTTGTGAAATTCGGTCCATTAGTTTTTCAGCTAGAGTGGATACAAGCTTTTGCGGTTGAAAAGTGGCGTAGGGAAAGTACGAAAAACTAAAATATCTCGAGAACGGCTATTCCTAGTGTAATGGGGTTGGTCTTATTCTTTTCGTCGTTAAACATTACGTATTAAACGGGCATTTAATGGATATGTCTGAGTATACGTAGTTCTTTAGTTTAGATTTTGAAGATTTTTGCGGGCCGTTTTGCAAAAAAAGGCAGGTTATTTTTTTCCGAATCGTACCAAAATCTAATCAGCACCAGAGTGACCTATACGTGAGTCATCTACCGAGTTTTGTGAAATTCGGTCCATTAGTTTTTCAGCTAGAGTGGATACAAACTTTTGCGGGCCATTTCGCAAAAAAAGGCAGGTTCTTTTATTCCGAATCGTACCCAAAACTAATCAGCACCAGCCCCGCCCACAAGTGACTTACCTACCAAATTTTGTGAAATTCGGTCCATTAGTTTTTTAGTTACAGTGGATACAAAATCTGCACAGACAGACAGACACACAGACAGACAGACAGACAGACACACAGACAGACAGACAGACAGACAGACACACAGACAGACAGACAGACACACGCACAGACGTCACGCTAAAAATGGTTTTTTCGTATTCTAGAGGTCTCGAAACGTGTAGATCCGTCGAAAACTCGAGTTGTGATTTTCGGCATGATTCCAATACTTTCCCTATACATTACCATGTATTGCAGGGAAAGTAAAAATCTGATGTGGACAGCACATGACTTTCCCTGCAGACTTATATCCACGTTCTCTTTATTTTAATTAAATTTATTTCACTTTTATTCAATTTTCGTTCTCATTCGGTAACCGGGCTTATTTTGAAAGGTGGCGTAGGGAAAGTACGAAAAACTAAAATATCTCGAGAACGGCTAGTCCTAGTGTAATGGGGTTGGTCTTATTCTTTTCGTCTTTAAACATTACGTATTAAACGGGCATTTAATGGATATATCTTAGTATACCTAGTTCTTTAGTTTAGATTTTGAAGATTTTTGCGGGCCGTTTTGCAAAAAAAGGCAGGTTATTTTTTTCCGAATCGTACCAAAATCTAATCAGCACCAGAGTGACCTATACGTGACTCATCTACCGAATTTTGTGAAATTCGGTCCATTAGTTTTTCAGCTAGAGTGGATACAAGCTTTTGCGGGCCATTTCGCAAAAAAAGGCGGGTTCTTTTATTCCGAATCGTATCCAAAACTAATCAGCACTAGCCCCGCCCACAAGTGACTTACCTACCAAATTTTGTGAAATTCGGTCCATTAGTTTTTTAGTTACAGTGGATACAAAATCTGCACAGACAGACAGACACACAGACAGACACACAGACAGACAGACAGACACACAGACAGACAGACAGACAGACACACGCACAGACGTCACGCTAAAAATGGTTTTTTCGTATTCTAGAGGTCTCGAAACGTGTAGATCCGTCGAAAACTCGAGTTGTGATTTTCGGTATGATTCCAATACTTTCCCTATACATTACCATGTATTGCAGGGAAAGTAAAAATTATAAATACGTATACCATGTACAAAGGCAATAGACAAGGATAAATGCAACACACAAAGACAAACATAGACGATACACATAGACATATAATAATGCAAAAAAGGTCAATCAGGCATAAATCATTGATTATGAAACACTTTTCAACTTCAATGCAATTTTATATAAACATCTCTAAAATGCGATACATTCCTCGGTAATATTTTTAAAATTATCACAATACTACATTAATTATTATATTTGAAAACGTCATCGAAGAAAATAAACTTCAATCAAATGACGGAATTGAAATATAAATTGCCTAGCACATCTCTAAAATGCGATACATTCTTCTGTAATATTTTAAAAATTATCATAATATACAATAATTTATTATATTTGAAAACGTCATCGAAAACAAATGGACTTCATTCAAATGACGTCATCGAAATATAAATCGCCTCTTTAAAAAAGCAGCATTTCATTTATAAACATTTTTCCAATCGTTTTATTCATCACAATACTATAATAATTTATTTTATTAAAAAATTTGAAAAATATTTATATCTCACTAAAACACATACTTCGCGTTATAAAAATATATGTTACTTAATATTATTATTAGCGACTTTTGTTGCTACCAACGCATACCACTACTCACCTAGATACGGAAAATTTGCAGGAACTACACGTTCTACTTCCGCTATTCATAATACTTATTGTTTATTCTTTGCTGTGTCGGAATTTCGTGCAAGAAGCTCATAAAATATACGTGATGTGCGGATATATTTCCTGAAATAGAAGAAGATTGTAGTTACATAAAGAAAGGTATGCGCTAGCAATCTGCATGGGCTGATATGTTAGACTTATACCAGGCCTTGTTTGATAGTACCAGTGCTCGAACCCGGCCTGAGCTCGCAGATGACCCAATTTTACATAAATTTTGACCTCGTTCAAGACCGACATCTTATTTATACAAATAGGGTAAAAACATGAATGTGTTGTTGTTGTTGTTGAGACCCAGACCGTCCGACCTACCAGAAATGTGTAAGGTAACTGTTTGGACGGCCGGGAAGTGCCACCCAATTTAGACCGGAACCCAGTGGTGGAGGCATCCACAGGGACCGTACCCTCCTTCCCCTACCACCAATCTCTCGGAAGGGTTTACGGACCCACATGTTTAACGTGATCTTACTCTGCATGAACACGGCGGCAGTTGTGATAGCATGCAAATCCAGCGCACAAACCACCAGGCTACCGCGTCCGAAATGTGCCAACAGCACGCGGTGTTCCTAGGTGGTCACCCACTCAAGTACTAACCGCGCCCGATGCTGCTTGACTTCGGAGATCTAACGAGAGCCGGTGTTTTTAGCACGCTAGGGCCGTTGGCCACAACCATGAATGAGTACAACTTTTGCTCAGAGAACCAGCAAAGCCTATGGAATTCGTACTCTACGCCCGTCTGAATGTACCGATACCATGTATGGGAAACAGGAACCGGCGGACATCAACAACCGTCACCCCACCCATACGCTTCTAATAGCAACTGACAATTGCAAACCACACAACCTTCTCATTTAATATTACTATTTCTTATACTACTTTCTATCAAAGCATACATTCCATACTATCCCCTAACATAACGCAATTAATTTACAATCCCATAGGCCCTTTATCAAACCGATTAAGTTTAATGTCTCACACCCATTTTTTCAAGTTTTCAAATTCTGGTCATAACATGGGCTAACTCCTTTTTACTCCATTGATCATACAATTCAGCTCCAACCATGGATTTGAAAAGAAGATCAACTCCTATGGATGAAATGCTTGGGAATGCCATAATGCTTTGAGAATTATATATAGGTGGCGCTAGTGTTAGTAAACTAGCCGTTATTGTTAGTTGACGCAGCAGAAAGGCGTGATATTGATTATATGTATTTTTGATTATTTTTAAATTAAGGGTTATCTAATTATTAATATAATTAACCAGTATTTTTTCATAGTTGCAGTATAGAGTACAGAATATAAGAAGATAAAAATAAATTCAAAGGTAAAATAATTTTGAATATATAAGAATATTCTTTATTGTTTCAGGTCTACTTTACAATGCGCTAATAATTTATTTTTACAAAATTGATAGTTTAAATAAATATTTTCGGTCTTTCACCATTGAAATGCATACAACACAGAGCTATTTAGCTTATCCCAGCGCCACCTGAATGATTGTCTCAAACGAAATGAGCGTTTTCTTCGTATGGAGTTTTAACTCCTTACTTTTACCTCCATGGCTTCAGCTAATCTATCTATAAACATTAATTGGATTGTTTAAAACATGAATTTGAAGATAAAGGAGAAGGTAAGTCTCTCTAACTCCATGGTTCAGAATTTTTTTAATTGGAATGGCCTCTCAATATTGACTTTTCTATTCAGCTGAATCACGGAGGTGACCTTATCTGTAACTCCATGAGCTGAATATAGTTTTCCTTATGGTCGTCTGACCATGGGGCGCAACAGCCCATTGGTCAGCGCACGGGAATTACACTCAGACGACCAGAGGGGCGCGGTAGCCCATTGGTTAGCGCGCTGGAGTTGCACTCGGGTTCGATTCCAGCCACTGCCAAAACTGCCGTCGTGTTCATGCGGAGTACGATCACGTTAAACATGTGGGTCCGAAAGTCCTTCCGAGAGGTTGGTGGTAGGGGAAGGAGGGTACGGTCCCTGTGGATGCCGCCCCCACTGGGTTCCGGTCTAAATTGGGTGGCACTTCCCGACCGTCCAAACAGTTACCTTACACCTTTCTGGTAGGTCGGACGGTCTGGGTCTCAACAACAAATCAGACGACCAGGGTCAAAACTGCCGCCCTGTTCACACGGAGTACGATCACGTTAAACATGTGGGTCCGTAAGTCCTTCCGAAAGCTTGGTGGTAGGGGAAGGAGGGTAGGCTCCCCGTGGATACCTCCCCGACTGAGGTCCGGTCTAAATTGGGTGGCACTTCCCGGCAGTTCAAACAGAAACCTTATACCTTTCTGGTAAGTCGGACAGTCTGGATCGAAGAAATCTCCTGACCATGGTGTTAGAAAGAAGGCAATAAAACTCCTATGGATGAAACGTTTGAAAAAGCCATAATACTTTGAAAATTATATCTAGATGTCACTAGGGTTAGTAAAGTAGCTGCTACTTTTAGTTGACACAGTAGGAAGGCGTAGTATTGTAGTATATGTATTTGTAGTATATGTATTGTAGTATATGTAGCAACTTCGCCAAATTTATCGCCAAGCGTTAGAGACAACGGGGAGGAGACTTTTTAATAACTACTAAGAAATTGTTAGGTGTTAAAAACATAAACTAGTACCCAAAGAAACTTATCTTGTGAATTTAATGCACTATATATCCACGAGAATGATTTTAAAAAATTTGTAGCCTACCTTTATTTGTCAAAAATGAACATATTTTACAATAGTTAATAATTATTAATTTTATGTGATTTTTTAATACATTTATTTCAAAAATGTGAAATGTCTAGAGAACGGTTTATACTAGTGTTTTATAGTTTATGCCATTCATTTTGTAATGAAAACTTGCATATGAAATAATCGTTTATGTAACATTATTAAAAATTATGATTTTTTAACTTTTTTTGTCAAAATTTTATTCAAAAATTTTGGGATCTTCCTAATATTCGATTGTATTTTAAAACAATGCGGTTCCATTATTCAGTAATTTCAATACTTGTGCCAACTTTCCTTCGAAACGCTCCTTTCGTTCGGAAGATGATGCATCCTGAGTCCCACACATACATCACATCAAAAACGCTCGATTCGAGTTCAGGGATGTTTGATACATACTCTTCAGACGAAAACTCGAATTCAAAATTTCGAACCCCTTCACAATGCTTCTTTCTATACATTATATATATATAGGGAGAGTAGAAATACATTTCTCTCTTAATCTTGATACTTATGGAACAAGCTGAACTGAACAACATACAGACTATATGTGAGAAAATCGAGTAGAGACTCTCACTCCGGGTATTTCGCACTGTGAACGGGTAAATCCTTAATTAAAAAAATTATCTACTTCACTTCATCAAACTATATGTTTCGTTCCACTTTTTAATGCGTGGAAAAGTAAACTTTCTCACGAGAGCACGCGCTTCCGTGTCTTAATAACCTTGTCACAGTTTAAATGTAACATTCATTGTTCCAGTTGCTACCAACTCAAACCTTTACTTCCTTAGATACAGAATTTTTGTAGGGGCATCACGTATTGTGCTGCCTGTTAATAACGCTTGATGTTTATTGTTTTGGTGGTAGGGTTAGAGTGATAGCTCGTGATTTCGTAAGGGCAGCGGGCTAAAAACTATCTACAGGATGCTGAGGAAAGTCCGTAACAGGGGAAATTTCTCGAGAACGACAAGTTATTCCCGTTTTTTTAATGCAGTTGCACAGGAAATCTCTATGCCGCTGCACGACAAGACAATTTGGAAGGAGAGGGTAACTCTTCTTATAGGAAGCGGGGGGTTGCCTCGCTCTCTTTTAGAGACAGAGAAAAAAATCTGATGTGGGCAGCACATGAGTTTCTCTGCAGACTTATATTAACGTTCTCTTTATTTTAACTAAATTTATTTCACTTTTAATTCAATTTTCGTTCTCATTCGGTAACCGGGCTTATTTTCAAAGGTGGCGTAGGGAAAGTACGAAAAACTAAAATATCTCGAGAACGGCTAGTCCTAGTGTAATGGGGTTGGCCTTATTCTTTTCTTCGTTAAAAATTACGTATTAAATCAGCATTTAATGGATATATTTGAGTATACCCAGTTCTTTAGTTTAGATTTGGACGATTTTTGCGGGCCATTTTGCAAAAAAAGGCCGGTCATTTTTTCCGAATCGTACCAAAATCTAATCAGCACCAAGGTAATCCACAAGTAACTCATCTACCGAATTTTGGGAAATTCGGTCCATCAGTTTTTCAGTTAGAGTGGATACAAGCTTTTGCGGGCCATTTCGCAAAAAAAGGCGGGTTTTTTATTCCGAATCGTACCCAAAACTGATCAGCACTAGACTCGCTCACAAGTGACTTACCTACCAAATTTTGTGAAATTCGGTCCATTAGTTTCTTAGTTGCAGTGGATACAAAATCTGCACAGACAGACAGACTCACAGACACACAGACACACAGACAGACACACAGACAGATACACAGACAGACACACAGACACACATACAGACGTCACACTAAAAATGGTTTTTTCGTATTCTAGAGGTCTCGAAACGTGTAGATCCGTCGAAAACTGGAGTTGTGATTTTCGGCATGATTCCAATACTTTCCCTATACATTACCATGTATTGCAGGGAAAGTAAAAAAGACGAGCGCGACAGCCCAGTGATTAGCGCTCGGGGATTGCACTCGCCCGACCCGAGTTCGATTCCCGCCTCTGCCCAAACTGTCGCCGTGTTCACGCGGAGTACTACCACGTTAAACATGTGCGTTCGTAAATTCTTCTGAGAGGTTGGTGGCAGGGGAAGGGGAGTACGGTTTCTCTGGATGCTACACCTACTGGGTTCCGGTCTAAATTGGGTGGCACTTCCCGGCCGTCCAAACAGTTACCTTACACCTTCTGGAAGGTCGGGCGGTCCGGGTTAAATAAGATAAAAAAGATAAATTCAAAGTTTTAGAGAATTGCCAAATTAGTATTAAAATGTGTTTGCCCTACAGAAAAACTGATAAAGAACTCGGGATAATACTCCAAATCCTTCCCCATAAAGTGCAACATTAATGTACTCAGACGACTGAGATGCCATCCATTGGGAAACGCTATGCATATAATTGTTCATTCTGGTTACATTTTTCAAAAATAAGGATCATTTGGCAATATTCTTCGTTGTTAAACATAGTAAACATGCTTCATAAAATCGAATTAAAAACATGACGAAGTGACACACACATAACATACAGATACAGTACTGCAGATGAAATGTTGTTTCATCCTCAGTTTAGTTTGTTTATTTTTCTGGATAGATGGCGATGAAGCTTGGTTTTGGTTTCATTCAATCTGTCATAGCTTCCAGGTCAACGAAGCAATCAGTAATTTTGAAAATTCGAATAAAGAGTGACGATGCAAATTGGATTTTCATAAGACTTTCACCACACACACACACACACACACATATATATATATATATATATATACTACACATATATATATATATACTACACACATATATATATATATATATATACTACACATATACACACAGATAGCAAGTCAAAAAGTTCGATTTGTGTTCAGGGATTCCCATTCCGGTTCAAGGATCGTGCTTTTCCGGTGAACACAGGAATTTGAATTTTTGATCGCTTCACAATACATCCCCTATACATCATACTAGGAATGCAGGGAAAGTAAAAATAGTGACATAATTTTAGTTTCTGCCTGTGTGTCATAAGGTAAATTTGTCCTTATCAAAATTTACCAGTGTAGGACTTACCTATGATGCCGTCGCTAGGGGTGGAGCATGTAGCCCCAGGTTCACAAGCTGCGGAGAGGAACGCACAAAACATAAAGAAATACTCATTGCTTACTGCTCAATTTATTTTAATATTTTACTTAATATATATCCACTATAATCTGGAGTAATTATATTATGATTAAATCAATTATTTAAAGACACATAATACTAACAATATTACATTAATATATATTTACACACGTAAAAAACATTGGCTTCAATTTCTTAAATAACAGTTTGCTTTAAACAATCTATAAGGAGTAATTCTTATAGTTCAATATTTATACACTCGTTCATATGATCTACTCATACGAACTGGTAGTTAATTATCTTAATACTCGTTAAAGGTGTGCCTTCCGTGCTAATAGTGACAATTGAAATCGGTTACCTCTACTCTTTGTTACGTGCATATTCGTGCCATCTCACTGATGTGGGAAAATCGTTGCACTTCGCGTACTTGCGCAGGCTACCATTCATTCGCTCACAATCTACAGACATTTTTTCACAAAAACCAAAAACATGATGCTGACTCGTTCGAAGTTTTAAGACGACTACCAAAAACTTCAGGTGCGTCTAGGACGCTGTCGAAATCGCATCTCTTGGAAAGTTCTAGAACATTCTCTCAAACCTTTTTCTTTTCACATTGTAGTGTCGTTGTTGATTCGTTGAAGTGAAGAAGGGGATGCGCTGCTTATTTATGTTAGTATTGCCATTGGCTCCCTCTGCAGCATTTAAATAGCTCATTAACTAGGTTGGCATCCGTAATTTGAATTACGAAATGTCGTGCATGCCGTACGACATTTATCCCCCTCTGCATGAGATTAAATCTAGAATACGGTACAAAGCATATGCACTGAGAAAAATTGTCACAGGAAGTCACTAGTATCGTGTCCCACTGATACATCTATAAGAACTTGATGCACTGTTGTACTGAAGCACTAGAAACATATTGAGGTACCCTTGTCTGATACACTGCAAAGATATCTGTCACTAAAATGTTTATCACCGTACAGAAACACAATATTGTCACATTGGAAGTATCTTACCAGCACGGAAGACACATTATTGTCACATGGAATTATCACGAGCACGGAAGACACCTTATTGTCACATGGAATTATCATGAGCACGAAAGACACCTTATTGTCACATTGAATTATCATGAGCACGGAAGACACCTTATTGTCACATTGAATTATCATGAGCACGGAAGACACCTTATTGTCATATGGAATTATCATGAGCATGGAAGAATGAGTCACCATCCTGTGACTTAACTTTCAAAGTTCCGGTACTTCAATATTTATATTTTCATTATGTTGCTTCGTACAGTCTATTGTACACTTCAAATGAAGACTATATCATAATTGTTATTTGCATTTCTATTTATATACAATTTCACAACATTACATTAAACTATACACAATTCATTACCTTGATTTCTCATTTTCACAGACGTAAATAATTTTTCGACAATTTTTTAGCTGTATATATTTCTTATTTGTAATACACATACATGTTATATAACTGTTTAAGCGTGTATCAATCATGGGTATTTTGCACATCATAATTATATCATATTACGTCTCGGCATTTAAAATATCAAATCTATATACTCATTTCGCTACTCCAAAATACTGCATCTCCACAATAACAAGTATGCCTTTAACTTTCCTCTTCGGCTTCCCTTTCGTGTGACACAACTGCGCGGGGGGAAATGGAGAAAAAGAAAAAAGAAAAAATTTCGCTTGACCCGTAGCTTTCCTCTCTTCTCCTACGTGTTTCCATGCCAACTGCGAACAATCGGTCATGCATGGCGATTTTCTGCGCCCCGACCCCCCGAAGCACGGAACGTTACATAAGATTGCAACTTTCAATCCCCTGTTCTGCCCAAATAATCGTAATCGCTTGCGATTTTGGCGGTATATTCTTCACAAGCGCGCGCTTTCGACTGTCCGGTGGTGATGTACGCTCTCATTGACGGAAGGTTTTACGTGTATCCTTTTAAGGAATTCCACATTTTATAGTTTATGTGTATTAAGTTATACATTTATTTTACATATGTTGTTCTTAATTCTATTTAATTTAATATATATATATACATATTTTTCTTATGACCTTAACACAAATCTATATGTTGAATTTATTATGCTTTTACTTTCATGTACTCTTAATTCATTGGATTTATTTATCCCTTGTTGCAACAACGCGTGATATATTATTTTATGTGTAGTATTATGAATATACCATGATTTTGTTCTGTTATTGATATAACTGACTTTATGTTCCCGTTTCAGCATAACTTTACATATTTATTTATTAAAATCTAATTGTTTCATATTTAATTTTATCTGTTATTTATTTTTATTTTCAGTGATGCTTAATTAATGCTATAGTTTATTAATTATACTCAATCATTTATCATTTACATACAAATCAATGTGTTTTCCTAATGTATTTTTATATACCGGCCGGTATTTTTAAATAACTATAATTGCCTGCAATTATAATTTTAATTTTGAAACATTGATTGTATGCTTACAATAGAATTTTTTCGTATTATTATCGTACTGTGTAGGGGAGATTTTCTCCGATGTTTATTTTTAGCCTGGATTTTTATTTTGAAGGGGACAAGCTTTCGCCGTCCAATGGACTTCTTACGCTGACCGTGAAAGATGGGAGCTATCTTATTTTTTTTTTTTTTTTTTTTTTTTAAGTTTTATTAATTCATTTATGTACTTAACTTTTATTTTGTTTTCCAGATTGCGTGTTTTTGTAAAAGGTCTGTATACACTATTTATGCAATATATATCTATTAATTTACTAATTATTATTTATATCAGCTGTTACTGTTATTTTTGACTTCACAATTTTATTTATTTATTTATTTATGATTTTGCTTTTATTCTGTCAGCTTTTTTTTATAAACTATTAATTAATAATTTTATGTTTTGAATATCCTGTACTTGCATTTACCATGTTCCATGACTTTATTTTGAATTTTATTAATTATGTTATACTATTTTTTCAAGACCCGTACACGAAAAGGAAACAGTGCATATACTTCATCAGCATGTTACCATTGGAAACAAAATTTGCCACTTCCTCGTTGACCTCTACAGCCATTCATCATCTGTTATCAATAAAGACACATGACCATCAAGATTCTTGAATTGTCAACTCCCTATTACGACACTCCTATCCTTAATTCATCAGTCACCGTACAAGTAATACAAATTGCAAGTAAGTGACATTTAATTATCTCTCTCCTTCTTTTTTCTAACACCTTAGTTTATTTTATTTTAGAACATTGAGGGATATTGTATGTATAATTTATCACTTCTACATATTTTTTCTGATATTTATTGCTCTATTCATAAAATGTATCCATCCGAATCTCCCTGCTCTTATCCCCACTTACATAGTATTTGACAATGTCCATTTTTATAACGTAGACTAATTTTTATTTTGTTTGGAAGGGAAAATACATTTATTTACTTTACTTATATTTTCTAAGATTAAATTTATTTATTTTACTTATATTTTCATATAAATTATTTATCTTTTATCATTGTCCGTTCATTTATTTAATATCTACTTGCATAAAAGGGACGGGAATCTAGAACTTTTTAATTTTGCTGTACTGCTACTTGATGAAACGCTGATAATTTTAATAAAATGGGCTGGCGCTAATACTTTTACGTTGTACACGTTGATACTTATTGACAACATTACTGCTAACCAGTCAACCCGCTGATAAACTTTCCTACTGTTATTTTTTTTTTTGTTGCTGTTGTTGCAGAAACATCCATGATTTAAAAATTCCTATCCGCTGGACTTGCCTTCCTCCAGACAATTTTTTTTTTGAAGTTTTATTTAATTTTGCGATTTTGTTGACTACCGTGCATTTTGGATAACTATCATGCCTATTCTCACACTAAGTCTTCACTACTACACACTTTTCCTTAACACTACAGTTTTCACAATATACCATACATAATATACAATACACAATACATACTAAAATAACCATATACTTTTGCTGCCCTATGTTTTGCACATATTGTGGCACTATGCTATTTGTAACACACTTGTTGTCTATTTACTTATTTATCACTTAATTTTGAAAGTTGCTCTATCTACATAAATTTTCTATTATTATAATTATATTCATTTTCTTTACATTAACCAAAAATATCTATTTGTAGACTACCTTCCAACTTAATTTTTACATTTACTGTAGATTACCAAAATTATTTCAAAATGCTTTCCAATTTAATTTCAAAATATTGTAGGAAACTAATATATTTTATAATACCATCTAATTTAATTTAAAATTCATTATAGACTGCTACACATCTTGTAGAGTGCTTTCCAATTAATTTTAATTTTATTGTAGAATCGTAAAAAACAATTATTGCAGAACAACTTCTAAACTATTCAATAACTATTGTAGAATACTAAAAAAAATTATTTTGCAGAATATCATTTGAATTAATTTTAACATTATTGTATAATATTACACATACTGTAAAACTTTTCCAAATTTTATTTTTGAATTCACTGGCTCTACCTCTTGTGCTGCATTTATTTGCATACACTTACTATTTATTTCTGCTCTATAATATTTTAATTTTTTCACTTAATTTAGCAGACAATTTTAAATTTTTTTTTTTTACTTTTTATATTATTTTGCTTTCGAATACTATTTTTTGCGTGTCCTCAGATTATAACGTCTCGGACTCTGATAATTATGATTATTGGCGTTATATTCTTTGTTTACATACGATTGACTTCTGTCAACAGTTCGCCGTGTTTGTTTATTTTGTAAATACTTTTTACGCGGTTCTGCTTTATATAATTTATTTGCATGAACCACTATCCATTTTTTATTTGGATCGTACATAGGTGTGATAGCGTAATTATTGTTACGGATCACCTTTACGATGCGAAATGGCCCTTGAAATTTTTTTTGTAATGCTGTGGTGGGTCTTAGATTTTTTAGATAAACAATTTGCCCTCTCAATAATTTCTGCTGTCTAACTCTTTTACAAATTCTTTCTTGGCGACTTTGGGCTTGAATTTGTTTTCGTTTTGTATATCTATTAATTTTTTCCGCTAAAATAAGTGCTTCACTGACGTCATTATCATATTCCGTTTTAGTTAAATTCGGACTGTCATCAGGGTCCGCTATTTCCAGATTATTTTCTCCGGGTAATTTCAAATCTCTGGTGAGAAACAAAATAGCGGGACTGTGGTCTATATTTGCGCTGGGTGTTGCATTATGAAATAATTTTACATATGGCAAGACTTTGTGCCAATTAAATGTTTGGTCAGCCATTGCTGCCAAAGAATTTTTTATTCCCAAGTGACTTCTTTCTAAAATTGCATTTGAGCTGGGTTTGTAAATTGAAGTATATTTCAATTTTATACCATGTTGCTCTGCGAATTTTTTAAATTCCTCGCTTTTCAGTTGCCGAGCATTATCAGTCAGCAGCCACATAGGAACGCCATTTTGTGAGATCCAATTCGTTAGGACCTGTAATACACTCGCAGTTGTAATATTTCTCACGGGTACTGCCTCCAGGAATCTCGAGTAATGGTCTATCATCGTTATGATGTACTCGTGCTGTCCGTTACTTCTCGGTAGCTTCCCTACAATGTCTAATGCCACCGTGTGATTTTGTTGACATGGACGTGGCACATGTTGTAATGGCATAGGTCTTATAGCCTTATTTTTGTAACATAAACATGCATCACATGATGCGCAAAAATTCTTTACATCACTGTATGCTCCTTTCCAGTAATACTTTCTATTCAGAATTTGATAGGTTTTTTCAACTCCAAAATGTGGTGTATGAGCTAACTCAATAACTGCGAATTTTAGACTGTGAGGTATTAGAATTCTGTCCTTTTGCATAGGATTTCTGATATTTCTAGCAGTCTTTATCATAATTAAACCCGTATTTACATCTTTATAGTATTTATTTACATATTTTGGCTGTTTACATTTGCATTTAGTCCGTTAATAATTTTCTTTATCTCTCTATCTTTTGCTTGCTCTTCTAAAATTTTGGCTATTGTTATAGCGCTGTCATTAGCAATAATGTTATTTACTAATTTATTCTTAGTTTGTTCAGAAAAAATTTGGCGTGACATAAAATCACTGGGATTATCTTGTCCTTTAATGTATTTGATGTCAAATGAATATTGTTGTAAATTTAATAACCATCTTGCGATTAAATCAGAATTTTGATTTTCCAAATTAATAAAGTGCGTTAACGCTTTAGAATCAGTAAACACCGTAAAATGCGTACCATATAAAAAATCTTTGAAATGTATTATAGCGTCGTGAATTGCTAACAATTCTAGCTTCATGCTCGGATATTTCTTTTCACTGTCTGAAAGTTTCCTGCTATAATACTCGATAGGATGAAAATTTCCGTTCACTGATTGAAGTAAAATTCCTGACGCGGCTACTTTTGAACAATCAGTTGACAAGAAGAACGGCTTTGACATATCAGCTGCCTTGACTACCGGTTTCGATAAAATCGCGTTTTGCAATGTTACAAACGCTTCTTCGCATTTCCCCGTCCATATAAATTTTTTATCTTTCTTTGTTAATTCAATTAATGGATTGCATAGTTCAGAAAAATTTGGTATGATCTGCCTAAAATAATTACATAAACCTAAAAATGATTTTACTTTTTTTACTGTCGTTGGCACAGGGAAATTCGTTATTTTCTGTACATTATCATCTGAAGGTGTTATGCCTTCCTTACTTATTTTAAATCCTAGAAATTTAATGTTCTCTTTACACATTTGTAATTTTGAAGGGTCAATGGTTAAACCAAATTTAGCTAATCTCGAAAATACCGTTTTTAATTTCTCCAACATTTTCTCGAATGAATTTGCGGCAATTACAATGTCATCTAAATAAAATTCAATTTTCTGATCTTTTAAATCTCCTAAGCATTTCATCATTAGTAATGAGAAATAGGCTGATGAGTTTTTTGCGCCAAAAGGCATTCTATTAGGGCTATAGGCGGCTTCCTTCGTTACGAATGTGAGTATCGACCCATATTCAGGTTTGATTTTTATCTGAAAAAACGCGGCTTTTAAATCAATTACAGTATATAATTTGTGGCCTGCGATGTTGTGCAGAATGTCGCTAATTTTACCAATATTTACGGGCAGTAATTCAGTAATTTGATTAAGTAGCCTGTAATCTACGGCTAAACGATATTTTTGTTCTTTATTGGCATTATTACTATTAATACTGGCTTTCTTCTTTATCAATAAGCATGGGAACGCATAATTACTTGTAGATTTTTGTATAATTCCAGCTTCACACAATTGTTTTATCTCACTTTCGAGTACAGGTTTTAACATTTTTGGCAAGGGATAAGGTTTACATTGAATTGGGTATTGGTGTAGTAAATTAAATTCCGGTACTATTTCTTCCGTCATTCCCAGCGTTTTGTATGATTTCGAAAATACATCATAATTTTGTAACAGTAATTTTAGCAATATATGTTTTTCATTTTCTTGTAAGTGATCTAGTTTAAAATCTTGCGGTGTTAATTCCGCTTTTCGTAACGCTGAAATGTCCATTTTTTGTGGATCATTTAAGCTTTCGATATTGTTAATCTGTAAAATTTTATCAGTATCATGTTTCTCTTCATACATTTCAAACTGCGGTGTTACAGTACCAAATATCATATTTTTATTTAGATGAATCTCTTCTTCTGTTTTGTTTGTTAAAAGAGTAGAAATAAATTTTCTATTATTTACATAATGTAAAGAATGCTCAGCGTGTAAATCTTTTAATGAATCTGTAATATTTAACAATACCTCCTTATCCTCAAAATGGTTTTCATTTAATTTTAATTTTATTGATTTTGTTTCTTTAGGTAGTAATTTAATTTTATGCGCTAAGCTTGCATTTAAGCATTGAATATGTTCAACTCTTGTATAATTATTTTCTGGTTCCTGTGCTTTTTTCTGATTTTTGTCTTGAAATGGTATAGATATGGATTCTTTGACAAATTTTAATATTAATTTATTTGTGTCAATTATGGCATGATGATTTTTGAGAAAATCAAATCCTAAGATTATTTCATAGGGTGTGTTGTTTAATTGTTTAGTTATGAAAAAATAATTTTTGCATCTTTTGTTTTCAATTTTAAAGCTAAAGCTGATGCATTTTGAAAATTGAATGTTTTCTTTGGTCATAGTCTGTATTTTTACTTGTCTAGATAAATAGTTAATTTTAATTTTATTTTTGATTTTTTGAAAAATGTTATCTGATAATAAAGTGACACTTGCGCCACTATCTATGAGAGCCACTGTTTTTATATTTTCTAAATTAATGTTAATCATTGGCAATGCGTCACTCTGTCCATATGTTGAATTCAGTAGATGTTCATTTAAATTTTGTGCATCCTTATTAATTTTGCTTGCAATTTTATGGGATCTCGAATCCTTATTTGATGCCTTATAACTTTCTGTTTGTCTTTTATTTCGAGGTCCCTTTCTTAGTTTAAATATTCATTATTCAGATATTGCCTATGATTGCTTTCATAATGTGGTCCATTATTCTGATATGATCTTCTGTTATTACTTTGAAATTGTCTGTTATTTCCTGCATGACGCCGTATACCCCGGTTATTTATGAAATTGCCTCTTCTGAAATTCGCCCTACTATAGTGTGCATAATTATTTTGATTAGTGGGTCTTTGTTGAAAATTGGTAGTTTCCTGAATGTTATTTCCATTTGTCATCGCCCTTTTTAAATTGTCTTGTACTTTATTAAGCATATAGCATTCGGACATCCAGTGATTGTTACGACCACACGCTATACAGAATTTCTGTGGCGGGTTTTCTGCAGTATTTTCAGTTTTTACATGATTTATTTCTACATTCTCAATTATTTTATTTTCTATTTCAATACTATTTATACAATCACTATCTTCCTCCAATGCGGATTCTATCACCTCAGCTATTTTCACTGCTTCGTCAAAGGTCTTCGGGTCATTTTTTTTTATTTCTGTTCTTAAATCTTCTCTGACTATTTGCAAAAATTTAGTGAGTTTAATTTTCTCTGTAATTTTTTTTACATTTGCGTCCATTGTTTCATCTACTTCTAGAAAAATTATCGCCTGGTTTTCGATTTCTTGTGCAAGTTCCTTAATTGTCATATTTGGTAAATGTTTCAGATTGTTAAAATTGTTGTGTTTTTGCACTAATGTTTGTTTCCTTTCAAATTTGTTTTTTAATAACTCCATGAATTTTTCATATGATTTTTCCTTTTGTAGAACAATATTCTCTGCCAAAAATTGTTGAGCCTTTCCTCTTAATCTAGATTTCATAATTATTACTTTCTCTTGTTCAGACCATGTTGTTAGATCCGATATTTCATTGAATTGCATTATAAAAAAATGCACGTTGTTGTCTTTTTGTCCATCAAATGATGGCAACATCTGCATAATTGGCAACGATGTATTTTGCTGCGCTTGATTTGCGGGCATCTGTATCTGGATCGCGTTATTTGCCGAACTATCTGTTATACTACTATTTACATTAATCGGCGGATCTTGCCTCGCTCTTTTATTTGTTTGCCTAGTTTTATTCAGCGCCATGATTTAATACACTGTTATACAATTCTGACTCTATATTAAATATCTACACTAATACACACATATATACACAATAATATAATACATATTAAAATTATCATTTTCATGCATATTCTTATCGTTCTACTGAGTTATATCTCATTATTAAATTCATTGTTAAATTCAATATTACATTCCACTTATTATTAAATTCACTTTTATATTCAAACTCATTATTAAATTTAATATTATATTCAAACTTATTATTAAATTCAATATTATATTCAAACTTATTATTAAATTTAATTTTGCCTTTTACTTGTATATTTTTTACTTTGTCTTATGAAAATTACTTCTCTCCGAGCTTGACCACATACGGCACCAATTCGCGCGGCGACATCATGTCATAAGGTAAATTTGAAGAAGGGGATGCGCTGCTTATTTATGTTAGTATTGCCATTGGCTCCCTCTGCAGCATTTAAATAGCTCATTAACTAGGTTGGCATCCGTAATTTGAATTACGAAATGTCGTGCATGCCGTACGACACTGTGCTAATTGAGCTAATTAACAATTGCGAGATTAAAATAAAATCCCCATTAAAATCTACTTAGCCAAATGTAAACATATCATTTACCCCAACCTGGGATGAGTTGATGCTGGATATGAAATGGTTATTGGTGTTACTAATCCCACTGGGATAGAACAATAACATAAGGCCAAAGTCCATGGTAATATGTGCGAGAATGGAGCTTCTGTTGGTTCAAAGGCCCCAGATATACAATGGTAAAAGTCTGAATTTAGATAAATACCTCTCAATTTAGACCACAGCCCAGTGGGAGCGGTAGTCCACCAGCGATTGTGGTCTTGTTCCATTTACCACCAGGACCTCTAACACCTGCAGTACTTAATGTATGTGGTCAATTTCTTTCGGGAATTTAAACGTGCGTTGTCTTTGATATCATTGACTTGGATTTCGTTAAATTTACCATCAGGACATATAACACCTACAATGCTTGTTGATGTACTTTGTAATTTTTATTCGGGAATTCAAACATACATTGTATTTGATATACACTATATGACCAAAAATATCCGGACACCTACCGCTGTGGAATCAGAGAGGCATATTGCATATATAATTCGAACGTTTTGCCCCATTTTGCATTAAATCACAACTTGTACTCTTCTGGGAGACTTTCTACCAGCTCTTGAAATCTTTCAACAGGAATTGCCTTGAGAGGTATAATAAGTCCGGTCGCGAAAGATTGCGATTTAGCCTGACGCGTATTCTGCGTTCCAATTAATTCCAGGGGTCAGACGTGTTCAATAGGATTCAGTTTGGGACCCAGTAAAGGCCTGTCTAATTTTTCAACACCTATCTCTGCAAACCCGCTAAATCTGCGTTGTATGGATAGAACAGTTATCCTGTTGATATATAAACAGTCCTTCTCAGAATTGTTACCAGATAGTATGAAGTGCAGAGTTATCACGAATGTCAACATACATCACAGCGTTTAAGTTCCCGGCCACAGGAGCTAAGGGGCTCAGGCGGATCCACGAAAAAAAGCCTTAAACCTTGACGCCACCTCCACCAAACTTTATAGTTTACCAAATACACTCGGCCAGTAAGCATCCGTCAAACCCAGACTCGTCTATTGGACTGCCATACAATGCAACGGGATTCATCACTCCAACGTACTTGTTTCCAGTGCTCCACAATTCAATGGAGGTGAGATTTGCACTACTGCAACCGACGTCTTGCATTGACCGTGCCGATGTTGGACATGTGAGCGGCTGCTCGACCGTGGAAACCTATTTTTCAGCTTCCGATGAACAGTCCTGATGCTACAGATGACGCTAGATGCATTTTGCAACTCACCAGTAACCGCTACCACCAAAGCCTTGCTATTCCTCAGAGCCATCCTTTCCAGGGTTCGACTGCTGGGATCTGTGATTTTCTGCAGCCTACCATTTTGGGTCGAGACAGCGGTGCTCATTATTTCGTTCTATGGCCTACATAGCCACATCCACTTCTCCAGAGGGGTGTCCTGATATTTTTGGCTATATAGTGTAAGTGACTGGGATCTCTTTCTATTTACCATCAAGACATCTAACACCTACAATGCTTGTTTATATACGTTGTTATTTTCTTTCGGGAATTCAAATGTACATTTTCTTTGATACCAGTGACTGGGATCTCGTTCCATTCACCATTAGGACCTCGAACACCTGCTATACTTGTTGATGTACGTGGTCATTTTCTTTCGAGAATTCAAACGTACATTTTCTTTGATACATGTGACTGGGATCTCGTTCCCTTCACCATCAGGACCTCTAACATCTGCTATACTTGTTGATGTACGTGGTCATTTTCTTTCGGGAATTCAAACGTACATTGTCTTTGACTGAGGATACTTTAAATAAATTATGTATTAGAATTCCGTGCGTGCAAGTGGTATTAATATTAGCACTCCTGAATATGACATACATTCGTTAATAACCATATTGCTTCAGACTAAATATCTTCTATAATAGTTTTAATCTCGATTCCTTTTTATTAGACGATTCTCTATAACTTCGAAATTGTTTTTCCATCTATATCACTTCGTTGCCGAGTACGTTAATCTAACTTTTAAATTTTTCACCAGGGTCGTTTCAATCGTTTATAATCAATCTGACGTGGTCTTTTTCACTACAGATAGACCAAACGTGCACAAAGACCTTGTTATTTCAATTAATTTTGTTAATTATTGTTACGTTCCCTACGTAGTATATGTAACAGAATGTATGGGAATGAGGTGGATAATTCAAGATTTTCTGGTGGATTTATTAGTCGTAACGAGAGAAGCCTTGTTATCCGCCACTCAGAATAATTTTTTCCTTTCACTCCTTTTAGACTACTGAACGTGTGATTTGAATGAAGAATCTAGACAAATGAATGTGTTGTTCATTTTAGCACTCCTAAATATGGCACGCAATCGCAAATGACCATACTGTGCAAAATAAATGTTTTCTACAAGATTTTATAGTGGATTCCATTTAATTAGACAACACACTACAATTTGTAATTTGTTTTTCCGCCTATCTTACTCTGGCATCGTGTTCGTTATTCTAACTTTTAAATTCTCCACTAGGGTCGCTGTAATCAGTTTCATTCAATCGTGCAATATCACTTAAGAGTAACGTGTACTCTTATAGACCTTCTTTTCCCCGAACGAATTTTGAGGTGTTGAAATACATTCCTAGGATCCCTGCATAATAAAATTATTATATACAATTTAATAGAATTATTTTTCGCAATAATTTCGCCATAAATAAACTCAAATTATGTTATCATAGTACGTAAATAATTTTTTTTTGTGCTGAAAATAGAGTATATTATAAAACTGACTAATTTTAAATAAACTTCACCGACTTTGAAATTAATGAAAAAAAAATGTAATTTTAGCTATTTATTTTCATTAAATGCAGCAATTTCAGTAATTAATTTTCTGGATATGATACATAACCTCGAGAAAAGAGCAAAATAAAATAACTATTAATTCATCACATTGTTACGCAAGTAATTAAAATTTTGTTTTTATTTATTCGATGCGATTTAGCATTTTTATTCATAACGGCGATTCATTAATTACCAGTAATTTTGTAATCTACAAAGGTATTTTATATTTTTATATCGAATTTTTACTTTGAATATTTCAATAGTAATGAGCACTATTTAATAATTTCAATAAATAGCAATAGTAACTTAAGAATTATCTAAACGCCCCATAGTTTTTTTAAACTTAAATTTAATTATTTTTTGACAGTCATTCTTTTAAGTGAGCAGACACACACACACACACACATATATATATATATATATGTATATATATATATACGTACCAAAAAGGAAACACTTAAAATTTTTACAATTCAAGTATGAAAGAAAGCAGAAGGATAAAAGGAATGCTAACAAAGGGATCATTAATGTCTAGGGGGATTGTGACCCCTATTCCTGGTTAAAGCGTGCTTTTATTCCTAGGAAACACTCCCAGTAACAGTGATCGCACGAAGCAGTTCCAAAACGAAGCAGTTCCTAGGAATAAAAGCACTCTTTAACCAAAAATAGGGGTCATAATCCCCCTAGACATTAATGATCCCTCGTTAGCATTCCTTTTATCCTTTTGCTTTCTTTCATACTTGAATTGTAAAAATTTTAAGTGTTTCCATTTTGGTATATTTTATGAATGAGAATTAAGTACTGCATATTGCGCCTTTACTCACTTGTGTTTTAGATACTTTGATTGTCCTTTTTTGATATATATATATATATATATATATATATATATATATATATATATATATACTCGCATTTTAAAAATACAATATAAAATGCACTCCTATTGCTGATACCAGAATCAATGGACTAGATTCAAGCTTATTATATGCCTGTGAACATGGAGTAACCGATATCTGCAATAGTAACAGTAAAACTTGCCATAAGCCACAATTTTTGAGAACTTCTATGAGAGCTGAGAGTTTTAATCCTTCAATCTAATAGGCATGAAGTTGGCATAAATGTAAAATTATCATTTCCCATAGTAACTCGCTGAAGTTGGGGTTAATAACAAGTAAACAAGTATTTTGCTACCACTGTAGATATCGGATATTACATGCCGACGAATGAATAAAAAGCACTAAACCGGTCCATAGATACTTTTATATGTAATGGAAATGTATTCCATATATTTGGGAACGCCCATTGTGTAAGATTTCTGTGATCCAAAGAAATCATAATTTTAACAAACTATCAGAAAAGCCGTAAATCCAGGCGTCCATAAAAGGGCTGGCTTCATTTCTGAAATTCAGCAAATTATTAGCAGCCAAAACAATATTTTTGCATATATATATATACAGGTTGATTCAAAACGTTGGGGGCAAAATTTTTAAGGGTAACAGAACATACCTAAACAAACACTTTTCGTCATACAATGCATGGTTGTAAATCATGCGGTTAAGTTCTAGAGAGTGCTGTTCAACCAATGCATTAAGCGTCTGTTGTCGCTCTCGTCGTCAGTTCTACCATGGATGTTAGAAGGAGTGGATTGTTTCAGAAATCAAGAGATAGCCGACATGCATTTCATGCACATATATATATATATACATATATATATATATATATATATATATATATATATACATATATATATATATATATATATACATATATATATATATATATATATATATATATATATATATATATATCCTATCGAAAATAAGAATTATCGAATAGACGATTTTCGATCGAAATAATAACATAATAACTATTCGACGCTAAAGCCATACGAGATGAAACTTAATGTTTAAAATATTAGGCCTGGCTATGTATGGCTTAAATATTAGTTTTAAATAACATTCTACAACACCGTCGTGTGGCGAGATTAACACCCACCCTCTTTAAATATATCATGTGATAAATTTTCAATATTTTATGTTGCAACCGTTTAATGTAAGTAATTTTACACATAGTTGAGCAATCGATTTTACAGCGCTAACACTGTCCAATAAAAGTAGATTCAATATTTTCTTCGCATCTAAAGCATGCCTTAAGTATGTTGAATAGCCTATAAATTCTCTTTCCATTGCGGAAATATGCTGTCTTTATATTCATGATTCTTTTAGTTTATAAAGTTTCTAAAATATTTTTGTAAAGAAAATGTTGAGTTTTTTGGTGTATAAAATGAGCTTTCTTTGATCAATGAAAAGTAAATATAAGTTTATTTTCTTATGAAGCATGATTTATCTTTTAAATAAATAACAAATTATATGTAGTTGAATATCTGATAATTGTAAATTTTGTACATTGAGCTTTAAGAGGGTAATATTAATTAAGATATATATTTTTTGCAGTATTTGTTTAGAATACAATCTGCTCTATATATGTGTCAACAAAAAAGTATTTTTAACTAAAATTAAATGTACTTTTGTGTACACAAAAATGTCAATTTGTCATTTCTGCCCCACTATTCCTCGGTGACGACTTGAGGTTTTATGTCCAAATTTCATCATTAAAAATCATAAATTATATAGATAAATGAGTAAAGTTTAAGGAATCACGATTTTAAATTACAAGAAAAAACTTATTTATAAACATTTTAAAGATATTATTTTGAGATATTGGCTTTATCCCTGAGAATCGGTGACACTACAAAGTTGTCCCTGAAAATCGATGACATTACGAAGTTGTCCCTGAAAATCGATGGCATTACAAAGTTGTCCCTGAAAATCGGTGACATTATAAAGTTGACCCCAAAATCGTCCTTTTCTTTCAGCAGCTGACTACAGCACCGATGCTTACGCAGTCTGAAAACCCTATGTAGAGTTTAATTTTACATCTTTGTTAAGTTTTGGAACTTTGTTACTGGAAAAGACAGTTCTACTATCCATTTTTGATGAGAGTATTTATTAATTGTCATTTCTGACACACTTTTAGTTATACTTAATATGAATGAAACATTTAAAAATACTGTATTTTCCAATATCGAAAAAAAAATTATGCAAAGAATATACTTTGTTTACCAGTGTTAGTCTCTAATTCGAAGCGGAACAAAATCAAACCAATACGTCATTCCTGTGATGGTCAATACTGATATAAGAACAAAATAATTTCGCACTAAAATTTAAATTATCGCATTGAAGAATATTTGATATCTATTAGAAATATTAGAAGTCGTTTCCAACAGTATAATTCTAAGAAAAAATATTTTACAGACTATAAAGTTACTAAAGTTAAAAAGAAAATTTTGGAAACAGAAAATTGAGGTAAAGGAAAAGATTTGAAACACCATATTGAGAAAACACCAATATCATTTGAGACAATAATTCAAATGGCGCTGTAATAAGATAAGCGCCCCTGCATTGCATGTATTTCTATGGTGAATAGTTTAAAATATTAATTTAAACTGTCAATTTTGGAGAAATAGATTAGTAGGAAAATGCAAATTATAACTAAAACAATAAGGAACATTCCTACATATTCTAAATTATTTTACGTTTCAATCTATTTTTATCTGCCTATATTCTGAACTCTGTCCTACAACTGTGAAAAAATACTGATTAATTATGCTGATAATTAGGGAATACTAATTAAAAATCCGATGTGGGCAGCAGATGACTTTCCTTATATAATGCAATGAATTTACTACTTTTACAGTTAAAAAAATGTTATTATTATATTCTCTCCAAAATATTGACTTTTCTGCAATTAGTCGTCATTTTCATTGATTTAGCGTCATTTTTGTCCATTTGACGAGATTTTTGTTAATTTGGCAACATTTATAAATGTCGCCAAGTTGGCGATATTCCGCCAAATTTGTTGCCAAAATCTCGCCGAGCGTTATGGACGGAGAAATAAGTTATTCTTACAGCAGATAAATGACTATTGACGTTCAAATACAAAAGTATTACTCAAAGTATCTTTTCTCGTGAATGGAACGAGTTAGATCCTTGTCACCAAATTTATCGCATGATATTACATATGAAAAGTGAACATGTTTCTTAACAGTTAATATATTTTAATTTATTGGAATTTTTGATAAATTTATTTGAAAAATGTGCAATATCTCAGGAATGGTTCATGCTAGCGTTCTAATATTTATGTTAATCGTTTTCTAAGGAAAAATTAATAAATGTCTTATAATTAAGAAATGTCTTGTAATTAAGAAATGCCTAATTCCGGAACTTTATTAAAGGTTTTGGTTTTTTGATGATTTTTTCAAAATTTCACTCGAAAATATAGGGGGGTTCAGAACATTCGATTGTGTTTTAAAACAATAAGCTTCCAGTATTCGCGGATTGTGATTTTTGTACCAAATTTCATTCGAATCGTTCCATTCGTTCGTGAGATATCGTCTCCACAGGCTCACTGACACACACACACACACACACACATACACACACATATACACACATACGGACATCACTTCAAAAATGTTCGATTCCTGATCAGGGATGCTTGAAACGTGCTCTCCCGTCGGAAACTCCAATTAGAATTTTTGGCCCCGTCACAATACTTTCCTTATACATTATGTATATAAAGAAAGTAAAATTAATCAAAAATACATATACTGAATACTATGCCTCTTTATTGTGTCAAATAGAAGCAAAGGACGCTTTACCAACACTAACAACTATAGATATAATTCTCAAAGCGTTATGGTATTTTCAAGCGTTTGAGCCATAGGATTTTTATTTCCTTCCATCTAACTCCATGACATGGAGCGTGCTTCTTTTGACTGTCACATACAATAAAGTTTCATGTATTGCTTAGCTGAATTTGTTTTATTATCATCAGAATGAAATAAATTTATACATATAAAGAAGAAAAGTATGTATGTATGTATGTATGATCCAACATCACGGAAGAACGGTTGAACCGAATTTGGTGAAATTTGGTGGGTAGTCTTGAAATAGCTCCACTTAAAATGTAGTCTATGTTTTGAGTTTCTAACACCAGGGGGGGGGGCTTTTGCTATATTAATGAAAAACGAAACTTCCGTTTGTCTTATCATCACGGGAGAACAGCTGAAACCGAATTTAATGAAATTGTGTGGATAGCTTTGAAACAGCCCCCCATAAATTTATTCCAAGTTTCCAGTTTCTAAAACCAGAGGTTGTCGAGTTATTAATGGAAAACGAAACTTTTTCCTACGAGTTCTACACTCTAACTCTGATTCATAACGAAAAAGGTTGGAAATCTTTGGTTTAAAACTTGAAAGTCAATTAAATCTCTGAATTTTGTAGGAGTTTATTGAACGTATTTGTCATTTTTGAAAATCGCAGGTTTGAAATATGAATTTAAATGGAAACTGTATCACCATGGTTTATTTTTCACAGGTTTATTTTTCACATTTTTTTTGGCCTTCAAAAATCGCCAAAATCTAAAATAAAAAATTACTTATGCTCAAATATATCCATTAAATGCTTGTTTAATACGCAGTTTTTAACGAAGAAAAGAATAAAATCAACCCATTACACTAGGACGAATCGTTCTCTAGATATTTTAGTTTTTCCGTATTTTCCCTACGTCACCTTTGAAAATAAGTCCAGTTATCAAATAAGAACGAAAATTGAATTAAAAGTGAATTAAATTTAATTAAAATGAAGAGAGCGTGGCTGTAAGTCTGCAGGGAAAGTCATGTGCTGCCCACATCAGATTTTTTAATTCAGCTGCATAGGAAACACCTATTGTGTTACACGACGACAAAACATTCGGGGGGTTAACCCTCATTTTATGAGGGAGCAGGGGACTACCTCGCTTCCTCTTAGAGATAGAGAAAAAAATGTCAATTAAAAAGTTGTTCATTGTTGCTAGAATTGTTGAAGCGATTTTGTTTGATAGAAAAAGTATTAAATAATTATTTCATAAATGGTTTTTTAAAAGCATGCGATTCTTTAAATGATTTGGCGACAGCAGTGTATCACAAACTATTTAATAAATTTGAATTTGAATTTTAGCTGTTTTATTGGACAGCCGATTTTTGGCAATCATCATCGCAATCAAAGCCATAAAAATAAATAAACTAATATGAGGTTGAAAGGTCTTTGACACGTTGGTCTATTTTTATTGCGATTTTATGAACCATGTCTACCATGTTTACTGATGAAGAATATTTTGAAATGATCCGTATTTTTGGAGGATGTGACCGGAATGCCAGTGTAGCCGAACGATGATACCCAAAATTTAATGTTGTTTTAATATTGTTTTATTTGGGAGGTTGTTTAATGTATTCCCTAGTTTTCAGGATCGTTTTCAGATTTTCTGTCGGACAAACACATTTTTGCAATAATCTGACAAGCTCTACAAATTTACAATGGACATTTCTCTCCATTTCTCAGAGAGTGAGATGGTTGGGCCCCGGACATTGTTTCATCGTGTAGAACCATAGGGGTTTCCTATACAGCTGAATTAAAAGGATTACTATAACTGTAAGCATTCTTGAGAAATTTTACTTGCTACGTATTTGCCTGGACACCCTGTATATCAAAGGGACCATGCCCGATCGAATAAAAGTAATCTCAGAGGCCTCTAGCGTAAAATTTAACAATTTACTGTTGCGAACTCGGAAAAAAAATGAGAGAGTATAAAAAAGTCCATAAAAAAGTTGTGGAGGATTATCTAATCAGTAGGAATCGGCACAAAGAAACCACTATACTATAGGATACGCGAGCAGGTCGCAGATTATTGTGGACACCAAGATTCACCATGTTACACCTTCCAAGGACACTTTTATCTAATGAGCTTTATAATCCTATATAATCCTATATAATCCTCTACAACTTTTTCGTGGACTTTTTTATGCTATATCACCTTGTTTCGGCCGATCCGGTGGTCGAGCGGTCAGGGGCATGCGTTTCCCATCTGATCGCTGGATTGCCGGGTTGTGGGTTCGAATCCCGCCAGCGGGCATGGATGTTGTGTTGTCAAGGCGAAGTCAGACTTCTGCCCTTGGGGAGCCTCAATAAAGTGAAGCTGCATATTTTCTCCCCTTCGCCATGAGACCAGGGGTCTAGTGGACGTGGTGCCTTTACCACTGGGGATTAGTAACAACAACGAAAACAACACCTTTTTACGAGTTTGTAATCGTACTTTGTTAAATTCTAAGCTATAATGTGCTGCAATCACTTTTATTCGATCAGGCACGGTCACTTTAACATACAGGGTATCGAGGCAAATACGTATCAAGAGACATTTCTCAAGAACGAATACGAGTTCGCAGTCGTATTGTTGTAAAACATTATTAACTTATGCATTGTTAACAGTTCAATGATGCATCTTTTGCTTAATTTTCAGTAGTTAGGAATAGTTCAAGGCCACATTCTAATTAATTTTAGAGTATATAAAAGGTGCGCTTTTAAATAAATCTATTTCAAATTAATGATAATAATGAAAGACCGTTAGTTGTCCCAAATAACTTTAACGTTCTGTATAAATGAGAATATTTAACATATGCAAATAAAACTTAAAATTAAGGCACATATTGTTGTGATAAATGAATTTACGTATATTCTGGGAAATGCCGTCTTTTGTACTTTAAAAATCATTATCACACAAAATTATTCTGAAAAATATCCGTTTGAATGAAAAACTGAATACACATTTTAAATAATTGCATTTCTACTTGATAAACACATTTTTACTAACTATAGATGCTAATCAAAACATTTATTTCATATTTGTTCTAAAAGGAAAATAGATTACAAAACTCCATAAACGTAACGAGAAATATTATGTTCTGATTAATAGTCAGAAACTAATGTTAGATAAATATATCATTTTAATATATTCCGTTGTCTTACAATGACGAAAACTTTAAAATAATATTGCTAGGAATACATAAATAATGCTTTATTTATATAAGCTTAGTATAACCGCTGCATATTCCAAGCACTTTATTAAAGTATATCATTTTACAGACTTTTGTAAAACTAAATTTTAGTGATGCATAATCTTTGTATATTAATAATTATTATCATAATTATAAACATTAAAATGAACTTATTAAGTAATAACACTATTTCTATAAGGATGTAATACTTGTGTCTGTATATGTCAAATATTTCTATAAAAGATAGAATTTTCTACCAGACAAAAGTCATATAAAAGAATACGAAGACATTCCTGGCATATTTTAATTATCGAATTTCGTTAGTTTCAAGCTATTTCGTTAGTTTCGTTAGTTTTCAGGTCCAAAACAGGGATTTCCCTACAAATTAACGACTTTCAACATTGTTGGACTATAAAAGAAATTACGTATGAATTGGCATCGCTTAAAATCTACAGGCGTATTGTTGATTAAAGTTTAAAATAAGAATTTCAAATTTTATAGTAATAGCTTCGTTCTTTTGAGAGGTATTACGCACTCTGTGGGGAAAGTAAAAGTACTCATATTTCGAATACGGTTCGGGGGCATTTCCAAAAAGTTTTGTAACTTTAGTTTTGATTACAAATATTTACAAAGTACCCACTCTTTACATAATAACCACAACATTTAATTTTTTATGATTTTGTTTCTATTTTATATTAAAAACGCACAGTATTTTAAGAATAGCAAACGTAAGCGTCCCATAAATGCTGCCATTAGCTATTACGTAACATATCATATATTAATTAACTACTTTTGCTACATATGTTTACATAAATTTAGGAATCTGGCAGAGTTCCGCTCTGCCAAGTCGTCGTTTCTGAATCTGTAGCTGGCATACGTATATTATGCGTCACGTGACAAAATGAAATTTTCAGGGGTCTGTATCTCTTCACCCAAGACAACCATAGACTTGATAATTTTATATAATATCACCAAGCAACTGACATAAACAAAACAAAATTAACTGGTGTGTGGGTCAACTACATTTTGTCACACCAGAATATCTTTTTAAAAGCTTTTATTTTTCAAATTTTATAAGAAAAGTTTCGAAAAATAGGTATCATGAGTCCAAAGGATTGCAATTATAGCGTGTTACCCTTCAGTTAAAAGGGTTTGAAAAATATTTCGATTGATACCAGGGGCGGCAAATAAGGGGCGCGGTCGCGCCCCCAAATTTTTTCTCGTCGTCTATCAGCTTCTCCTTTTTCTTATCGACTGTCCACTGGTCAGTTTTCTCACGCCATGGAGCTTCAAAAGAGCCGACCTTCACAGTGAAGTATCTCTCTTCAGGCTGGAACGAATGCTTTTCAACTTGAAAAGATTGGGGTGATGTTATCCTTTTCACTTGAAAATTTCGAGTGTCAGTGTGGGTTCCGATTAAGTTTATGTGCAGTTAGTGTATGCTCATCCATTCCTTCTGCTAAGAAGGAATTGCTAGAAATGGGACCCCAACTTTGTATTGAACCCAAACTTTGTATTGAACAGTGTTTTTGTTCAATGCAATACTCTCTCAAAGCATCTTCATTCATCTGATCTTAATTTTCAGGCTGTGCAAGCTTCGGCTAAAGCTACTATTGAAACTGTTAGTTCTTTTCGTACTGATGCATATTTCATTCAAGTGTGGCGTTTTGTAACAGAACTTTGCGAAAAAAAATTCTTATTCTGGACCAAAACTGGAAAGGAGTAAAAAAATTCGAAGCGAATTCGAAGGCGGTGAAAAAATCCCCATGATGATGTTAAATCATATCACAAAATCAATATTAAATATGAAATTATAGATTCAGTATCTAATAAAATTGAGACAAGATTTAATGAGAAAAATATATCTGTTTTACTTGCACCCAGTTCAGTATTATCAGGATCAGATGTCGAAAAAGAAAATGTTTCAACTATATGCAAAGTATATAACTTCCAGAAAGTGGAATTGTTATGTGAATTGTGACTGTTTTATTTAATGGTGAAAAATGAAAACATAGACCATCCCAACTTTAAAAGTCGCCTGGATTATTTTAAAAAGCAGAATTTAAAAAGTGTGTTTCCTGTCATAACATTATTAGTTAAATTGTTTTTGACTATACCAATCAGCTCAGACAGTTGTGAAAGATCTTTTTCGTATCTCAGGAGGCTGAAAACTTATTTTCGCAGTACAATGGGACAAGAAAGACTTTCATCTTTAGCTGTTTCAGCTATGGAACAAGATACACCACCGGATTATGATGATATTGTAACAAAATGTTCCTTCTTCCCGACTCTAATAACCGGTGTTTAAAACTTCAATAAAAGGTAAATAAATATAGATATTTGTATTTAGAAAAATTATGTTAAAAAAATTATGTTAACAATAATTATTTTTCTCAACATCAATTCAATTTTGTGATTCCCCCCCTCCTCCTGTTAACAAACATTTTATTTATTCCATATTGCGGATTTTCATACATACGAATCTCGCACCCCCAAATGAAATGCTGAAATGCCGCCCCTGATTGATATCATACTTAGCAATGTATCCCTCCACTGACGGGGGCTAATGACGCCAGGAACAAAAACACTGTATCGTGGTAATTTGTCACAACAATGACTGAAACTATACAGTCTCATGGCCATTGCATTGAGCCATACATAAACTCTCTTATACATGATTATATCAAATTTTGTCCCATGCTGCCATTTTAAAATAATATAAAACTGCAAGTAAATTTCGCACGAATTTAAAAAAAAAATCTATCTATTTCTATATTTATTGATAATAAAGCAGGATATAGAGTTTCACGACAATCCATTAATATTTGTGGCTACTATCTTGTACACAAAAAATCGACCACAGGCATACAAACAGTCAGACAGACTGACAAACAGACAGAAGGACATCACTCCAAATATAGTAAAAAAGTGTTCAGGAGGCATTAAAATATATATTGGCATCCAAATCCCGAGATCGAAAATTTTTGTGAAAACAATACTTTCTCACTGAGAAAGAAGAAACTGTAAATGGTACTGTGTAGCACGTGAAAAAAAAAATAACTTTGAAAATACATTCTTTGAGATGTACGGCCTTGCCTTTTTTTCTTCAATGTTAATGGACCTACAACATTAATTATTGAACCAATTTTAATGAACGGTTGTCGATTTTGTGTGTTCTGGTGGATGGTATATACTTTTTATTTTAAACTTAGATACAATTGATTTAGAATTTCAAAAATTGATAAAATACACGATTTTTCAGCCATTTACTCAAGTATTGACGGGACCTACTGCCTAGACTGCTAAACCGATATTAATCAACTATGACTCATTTTGTATGTTACGGTGGGAGATATATACTTTTATATAAAACTTAAAGATAACATTAATTTAGAATTTCAAAACTTCATGTTTTTTCTTGAAAATATATGATTTTTCAGTCATTTTCTTCTGCGTTGACGGACCAACTGCCTAAACTGCTGACCCGATATAAATCAACTGTGGCTCATTTTGTATGTCCTGGTGGGAGGTAAATACATTATTATTTTGGAGATGATATCTCACGAACGAATGGTGAGATTCGAATATAATTTAGTACAAAAATCAGAATCCGTAAATACTGGATGCCTGTTGCTTTTAAACACAATGGAATGTTCAGAACCCCCTTAATTTTCGAGTGAAATTTTGAAAAAATCATCAAAAAATCATAACCTATAATAAAGTTACGCAAATAGACACTTCTTATGTAATTTTTCCTTACAAAACGATTAACATAAACTTTATAACGCTATCATGAACCGTTCTCGGGATATTGCACGATTTTCAAATAAATGTATCAAAAAATCCTATAAATTAAAAAAATATATATTAACTGTTGAGAAACATGTTCACTTTTTATATGTAATATTGTGCGATAAATTTGGGGACATCATTATCGTGGATCTAGCTTGTTCCATTCATGAGAAAATATACTTTGAGTAATACTTTTGTATTTGAGCGCCAATAGTCATTTATCTGCTATAAGAATAATTAATTTCTCCGTCCATAACGCTAGGCGACGAATTTGGCAGAATGTCGCCAACTTGGCGACTTTTTTAATTGTTGCTAAATTAACAAAAATCTCGCCAAATGGATAGAAATGACTCTAAATCAATGAAAATGACGATTAACTGAGGAAAATTCAATATCTTGGAAAGAATGTAAGCATCTACTATAAGAATAACCTATTTTTTTACTGTAAAAGTAGTAAATTTATTGCATTATATAAGGAAAGTCATGTGCTGCTCTCATCAGATTTTTTTAAACTTGAAGATAGATTTGATTTGTAGTTTCAAAATTTGAAAAAACATAATTAGTGGACCATTTTTTCAGTAATGACGGAACTGTAGCCTAAACTATAGAACTACTGATTTTAACCAATGCTAGCTCAATTTGTGTGTTTTGGCCGGAGATACATACTTAAGATACATTTAGTCGAGGTACGTTTTAGTCATAGTCATTTAAAATCTACGACCACAAAGAGCTACGTGTGATTTTTTGGAGGATTAGAATATTTCGGCAGGTTATCGGTTTTACGATAACTTGGCGCAAATGGCGAAGGATGTTTTCGTTTTCTTACAAGACGAATTTTTTTTTCGCAGGAAGTGACGTTTTTGTGAGATTATTTTTTTAAAACATTTATTGAATTTTCGAAAAAAAAAATGTTCGAATATTTGAAAGCATTTACTAAGTCCATGCACCCTGAAAATATACAGACCCGTGACATTTACCGAGGAGAATAATCACGCAAAATTTCATTACATTTGCTTCATTTGTTCGAGAAATTCTGCCCTCATGAGAAATGTACAGATAGCGATAACAACTTATCAATGTGTTCATTAAGGTCTGGTTAAAATTATTTTTATGGAATTCATTCATACAATTAAGGACAGTTATATTTTCTTTAATATTTCTGCTTTAGATCCAAAACGTACATTATCTAGGGAATGATCGTCTTATAAATGATATAATTCACAAAGTATTATTGCTTATTATATTTGTTACTAGCTGCACCCATCCAGAACATCTGTCTTTAGCGCTTTCTAATGCTAAGTATCTGTTGGAGTCTTACTACTCAGTCTCAGGAGTGTGAGTTTCCATTTGACCTATTCCTACGTTAATCTTCCATAATATTTAGTTATTGTTGCTTTGCAATTATTATCTTAATAAGATACAGCTTTTGCACTCCTGATATCCCCAGATACAAGTCAATTTATTTTTATATGGCCCTTTATTGAAACATAAACTATATACTTTAAATTAACTACAGATAAAATAACGTATAATTTCATTGCTGAGCAAAAGCCTGGAGAAAATAATTATTTGAGATATAACCATGGAGGTATTCTCTATCTTTATAGATCCATTCTATAAAGCTTTTCATACCTTGAGTAAGTTTTTCCTTTTGCCAACATATTTTAAAACAATGCAATTGTAGCTATATTCGTTGCCATTTGAAAAACGATAATTAGACCATTTTTAAAGCAGCTAGAAAATGTAACCGGCATTGACCGAGAGTTAAAGAAGGATTGTTATATAAAATAGCAAAAGAGAGATAGAGTTTAGTCCATATAAAATTGAAAAAGTGTAACTTTTCGAAAATGAATGAGAGTACTATTTCATTAACGTATCTTATTTCCTACCTTATTTTCAACATTTTTGCAATTTACATTGCCCACTTATCTCCAGCATAAAAAGAATTAAAGAGCGTTTCAATATTTTTGGGACACCCTGTATAGTATTCTAAATGACATTGTTATTCAAAACATTCTATTAACATATTTACATTAATGCACCTAAAACGAAATTTTAGAATCTCTGTTCTAGCTATACAAAATTATCTTCACAGGCAGATCTGAAGAATAAAGCATGATGGTCCTGTTTGTAATCAAATTTATAAAGAAATAGAAATTGAATATATATATGCCGAAATGAAAACACTAAAATTGTACGGGAAGTACCAGTACTACTTATATTATCGTAGATTAGAAGATAAACCCGTGTATTAGTAGAAGATTGCCCGCAATGCAATATATGAGGTTCAAAAATCACTACCAAAATAAAACAGATGACGTAATAAATTGAAAATGCCATTAATCCCGGTAATCATTAAACCTGAAGTCAGTTATTAGTACTATATCTAGAAAATGCAATTTAAAAAAATATTTTATACACATTTCTTTATTATTCAAATCGGAAAAGATTCAATAAAAAGCATCTGTCGCACAAGCACATTTGATTTCAATCCATTGCTAAGTGACATCATATAATTTTCTTCAAATAAATTGGCGGAAAAATATCGTCTGCATACCGCTACCTCCATGGAAAGTTTACTTCTGTTTTTTTTTATTAATATCTCGTTAACCCCTGGTGCTAAAATCTTAAAACATGAATTAAATTTTAAGTGAGGCTATTTCACGGGTACCCACAAAATGTCATTAAATTCGGTGCAGTTCTATTCCCGTGATGATGAGATGAACACACAAACATACATACAGACAGATTTTTCAATTTTATTTATATAGATTTTCAGTTCGCGATAGTTTCTGTCCCTTATAAGACGAACAGATTATTGGGCTATTCTGTGTAACACAAAGTAAAGGAATGAAGAGGTAATTTAGATTTGAAGTCTTACTTTGATTGGACATCTTGAAAGCAAGGAATCACTTCAAATATACAACATCGAACCTTAATTTCAGCAACTCAATTGATAAAGCGCTGGCTGACCAGCCAGAAAAAAAAAGAAAAAAAAAACTCGTGATTGAGTAAGGAATATGAAAATATTACTCACTTAATTATTCGTATTTAACAGAATATTAACTTTGAATTTAACTGTGCGGTTCATTTCGCTTACCCGGGCTCTAGTTAACAGCCCTAGTCTGAAAAAAGTGAAATACACCTCCGCTGAAATTTTAAATATAATCAATTTTCTACAATAATAAAAATTCGTGTTTATGTACAGAAGCAATTACAAATACGAATGGAAATTCATCCCACTGCATTTTCGTCTCTAATTATGTCACACGGAACTTCATTTGCACAACGGAATATAATTTCAGGAATTCGCTGTTTTGAATCACGAATACCGATGACGTAAATAGGATTGAAATAATTCTAGGTAATATCTATATTCGCATTTAAATGAATATTAACTTTGAATTTAACTGCGCAGTTCATTTCGTCTGCCCGGGCTCTAGTTAACAGCCCTAGGCTGAGAAAAGTGAAATACACCTCCGCTGAAATTTTCAATATAATCAATTTTCTGCAATAATAAAAAATCGTGTTTATGTACAGAAGCAATTGCAAATACGAATAGAAATTCATCCCACTGCATTTTCGTCTCTAATTATGTCACACGGAACTTCATTTGCACAACGGAATATAATTTCAGGAATTCGCTGTTTTGAATCACGAATACCAATGACGTAAATAGGATTGAAATAATTCTAGGAAATATCCAGCTTTAATATCTGTTCGAGGATTTGACGCGATTCACGGCTGATTTTAACATTTCAAATGAGATTAATAAGATTGGGACTGAAAAATGGAGTGTCAGTTTATGAAAGTTATTGAAGTGTAATTGAATGGAATCAGTGCGTTCTGGATAAAATTGTACATAAGTGTGTGCTTAAATGCAAGGTAGGATAACAAAATTCGGAAACTGGCTAACTTGACGGATATAATTTGATATCATGTGACAGACACAACCACCTTCAAAGTACTCCCCCTCTGCTGCTATGCACTTCTGTCAACGCGAGTACAGTTGCTGAAAACATTCCTGGAAGCCTTTGGACGAGATGGTCTTCCGTGCGGCCGTCGCAGCGTCCTCAACCTCAGATGTACTCTTGAAACGGCGTCCTATGAGTTCATGTTCGAGACGGGGAACAGGCAAAAATCACATGAGGCGAGTGTTGGTGAGTAGGGAGGGTGTGGTTGACGTTCCATGTTTGGCAAGTGCGGGCTGCATCGTGAAAGATCTATGAGCTGGGGCATTGCCATATTGCAGCACCCAATCCTTGCTTTTCCAGAGTTTTGGGCGTTTCCGGCAGATAACATCATGGAATCGAGGCAGGTTCTGTGTCTACCTCTCCTTGTTCACTGTTGCCCCATCCGGTATGAACTTGTAAATCACCAAGCCCTTCTGGTCAAAAAACACCTCCAACATCACCCTCCCCTTTGAACGGTCCAAACGGAAATTTTTTGACTTCGACGTTGGTAACTTCCACTGTGAGGACTGCCGTTCCGTTTGTAGGTCGTACAAGAAACACCAAGTCTCATCACCGGTAATAATGTTTGAAAGGAATGTCGGATCTTTGTCAGCAACGTCAATCAGCTCTCCGCAGATCCGCATGCGCTCACCACACTGATCTTCGGTTAGCATTTTTGGTACAATGTATTGACATACACGATGCATGATCAGTTTGTTCGTCAGAGTAGCTTGGCAGCTCCTGTATGAAATTATTGCTTTTTAAGCAATGACGTTGTTGGTTTAACGTCGGTCGGCACGCACAATTTTCACCTAATTTTGAAGGGTGTCGTCCGTAATTGATGTTGACTGCCGCCCAGTTTGCGGATTATCTTCCACGGATTCACGGTCGGCAGTGAATCGGGAGTGCCATGAAAACATCTTCGCACGACACATTGCTCTCTCACCGTACTCTTTCTACAACATGTGCAATGTTTCTGTCGACGATTTCCCCAAGCGCTGAGAGAATTTGGTATTCGCACGTTGTTCTTCAAACGCCATTTCCGTTTTCAACGAAAGCGAACGACTACAGGTCACTGACACGCATTATCTGAAAAATCCCTGCACTGCGGACCTGCCTCTTCCTTTCCACATCTCGAGTCAAATATGCCTCCATGCCACGGTAATATAGTTCCCCTCTCCTCCAGTCAGGGTTGGAGATATCAGCACAGACTCCGAACATTTTATCCTACCTTGTATTAATTAGATAAAAGAAATATTATTATTATGATTTTCTACTGAAACCAGATATCTTAAAATGACTGAGCAGTGGCTTCAAAATCCAGGAATACAAGATTCCAGCTCTTCCCTGCTGTGGTACCTCATCAGGTGAGGCAGATGAAGCAGCGCTTTGCCCTGCGTCACCTACCGTTATCGGTTGAATGGGTTATTATTATTGTTTGGCGATTTTTTAAGAATAGTTTGGTTATTTTAACTTTCCCTGGAATACATGGTAAGGTATAGGGAAAGTATTGGAATCATGTCGAAAATCCCAACTCGAGTTTTCGACGGATTTACACGTTTCGAGACCTCTAGAATGCGAAAAAACTATTTTTAGCGTGACGTCTGTGTGTGTGTGTGTCTGTGTGTTTGTCTGTGTGACTGTGCAATGTATGTATCCACTCTAACTCAAAAACTAATAGACCGAAATTCATAAAATTTAGTAGGTAAGACATTTGGGTGTGACCCTGGTGCTGATTAGTTTTTGGTACTATTCGGAAAAAAAGAACCCGCCTTCTTTTGCGAAATGGCCCGCAAAATTCTCATGTATTCACTCTAGCTGAAATACAAAGGGACTAAATTTCACAAACTTTGGTAGATAAATCACATGTGGGATACTCTGGTGCTGATTAGATTTTGGTACGATTCGGAAAAGAACAACCTACCTTTCTTTTCGAAATGGTCTTCAAAAATTGCCAATACCTAAAACAAGACTACGTATGTTCAAATATGTCAATTAAATGCTTGTTTTATACGTAATTTTTGACAAGGAAAAGAATAAGAACAACTCTATTAGTCTATTACTAACCGTTCTCGAGATATTTGAGATATTTCGCATTTTTTATGCCGCCTTTGGAAAAATGTCTAATTACCAAATAAAAGGAGGAATTGAATTTAAAATTCAAATTTAGTGTCATTTTGAGCAATAAACTCAATTTAATGAGTTCTTAAAGAAATAAAGAAAAAATGAATTTGAGTCTGCAGGGAAAGTCATGTGCTGCCTACATCAGATTTTTAGATATTATTTAACAACACTTGTACCAGTAGCGCGATGTATTTAAATGATGTTCTCTGTCGAGGAGGAGGCAAAATCCCGCCTCTGAATTTGCTTCACCTATTGTGAAGTCACCTATTGTGAAGTCACTTCCCCCATGTATGACATCCTGATAACCGAAAAATATTGTAAACTTCGGTTAACAAGAAATGATATCCTTATCCGAATATTTTATAAAAAGTAGATTATATGAGACCACGTAGTGATGGGATTCATTTAAATGAATCTGTCGTATAGCTCGACAGTTTCAAATCATTCAATAGTAGTCTGGATAGCAATAAAGAAATATTCAAACAATGTTCGACCGATAGCAGCTCTTTCTGATAGCTCGATAGTTCAAAAACAATTCCAATACTTTTCGAACAATAACAACGCTCGATAGTCTATATTAGTATAATAACACAAGTAAATGAACTATTTAAATGCTTTTTGCCAATTATAATGTTATCGGAAATCGCTGTAGGAATTGAATGTTTGCCAAGCCCGAACCAGGGACCCGGTGCTTACAAAACCGACATTATAAGGTTAGAGAAAAAGATAGCTTCGACTCCGAACTTATAATTCGGGTTCATGTTCCTATCATCTTCGATCGATGTCTTTGGCAGGAACAGAGTCTGCTGCTGCCACACACTCCACCCTCTTATAAGAATCCCCGGTTGAATTTCGGCGAGGAGGGGGGCCACCCAGAAAACCCCCGCGTGTCCCCTTCCGAAACTCAGTCGAGGGGCTGATCTGTCGGGAGGTGACGTCAGTCGTGGTCAACCAGGAGTTGCTCAGAGTGGTGCTGCCATCTCTTGTTGAGAGGTGAGATTGTTAGAGAGAGAAGGTTGCATGCTTCAAACGTCCAGAGTTAATCATTGTAGGAATGGAATGCTTGCCAGGCCCGAACCAGGGACCCGGTGCTTACAAGACCGACATTATAAGGTTAGAGCAAAAGCTAGCTTCGGCTCCGAACTTATAATTCGGGTTTATGTTCCTATCATTTTCGATTGATATCTTTGGCAGGAGCAGAGTCGGTTGCTGCCACACCACGATAGAATTCATTCACTCTTAGCGATGTTCTACATTCAAATGATTTTGAACGATAGTTCTCATTCGGATAATTTTGAGTTGATAGTAAGGTAGAATAATAATTTGTTTATCCGGTTGATTTTGACGATGTACGATAGTAGTCATTAGATAGTTCTGGAAGATAGTTCGGTTGCGATATCATTAAACCGTTTCTGTTCTTGAAAGATGAAATCGATATTGGTAAATCAAAATAACTGAAATAGTGTGGAACATTAATAGATAATTTCGATGAAGGTTGTAGCTAATACTTTTTAATAACTTATTTTTCCTTTTGGAGCAGATATTTGTTTGGAGAAAATTAAGGGCAAATGTCGAACTTCCATATAAGCTGTATTTTCTGACCATCAAAAGTAATTTTATTCTACGTGTTCTAAGGTAATCTTTTAATTATTCATTTCAATGTAGAGTCATATTTTAAAAGCATACGAATTGAAATGCAGATGAAGTTCAAAGCTATAATGTTCTTTCAGCAAACGTTCTTCGGAGGTTCGATACTCTCTCTACGGCAAAATAGTTTAATTAATTCTTTGGAATTGAAAATTTCACTATTGTGGGTATATATAATATATATATATATATATATATATATATATATATATATATATATATATAATTAAGCGTGCTTTAAGCCATGCTTTGGTTGAGCATGCTTTAAGCCATGGCAACACTCTCGGCTACCGAGCATGTTGCCTACCGGGAGTATTGCTATTGCTTAAAGTATGCTCAACCAGAGAGTAGGGGTCACAATTCCCCCCGGCCAATTGGTGGTACTTTTCAGTATTACCTCCTTTTCCAAGTATTTCCTTTATTACTATTTAGCTATTATTACTGTAAACAAAGTGCATGGACGGCATTGTGCCTAGCAGAAAATTTTACATTGGATTTTAATGACATCACCCTCTATTTAATTTTTTTACTTTTGTATAATAATATATATATATATATATATATATATATATAATCTGTATAACATACATATATATATATATATATATGTTTCATTAGATGCCCTTTCAACTATTTGTTCCTGTATGATTCTATGGTTTATTTTCTTCTCCTTCTCCAGGATGCATCTCGATTTTTTTCATTTAGTTTCAACTGCTCGCCTTCACAGCAAGTGTATACAGGCTTCCTGCCTCATGGTTCATGGCAATACTGGATTTCTTAATAATTTTTCAATATTTTCATCTATTAATGCTTGTAGTCTGAGTTATGTCATTTATAGTAACTTATGGCTTATCTTCTTATCACCAGTTAATATCCTGAGAAACCACCGTTTGCAGCACGGACATCATCTAATCGAGCTGGGACTGACGCAGTAAGTTGCTGGAAGGTTTTTCGTCGGCATGTAGAGCCGTGCTCACTCCAGTAAATCTGACAGCTGCTGGAGGGTGCGTGAAGAATCCATAAAGCGAACAACCAGATTCCGGGTGGTCCCACAGATGCTCAATTGGATTTAAGTCTGAGGAACTAGGGGATCATGGAAGCATTTTGAAGTCTTCATCGTGCTTCTCCAAAAAATCTCTGAGAGTTCTCCCTGAGTGGCACGTCGCATTGTTGTGCTGGTAGATCCCAGTGATGGCAATTGGCATGTATGGGTGTATGCCGTCTGCAAGGATGGATTTATGGGGGTCCGCACGTCCCCGATGATGGGGGATATGTTTGAACTCGGAACCTTTAAATTGCTGATCCCGCGCTATGTGCCATCAGGCCTACAATAATTCTTCAAGGCCGATGGTATAAACAGAGATGTTTCTCGTAGCAGTTCGTGACTCAATACAGCCCCTCCACACACTCGCCTTCCTGGTGAGAACGTAGATTAGCTGTCTAAGGGTGAGAAACTCGGACGAATTTCTGTGAGGAGGGGTAAAGTCGGAAAACCCCAAACGCGTAGCCAGGCTGAATCTCAGTCGAGAGCTGAATACCCGTGAGGCGTCGAAAGCCCAGACCGTCCGACTCGTCCTGGGACCTGAGAAGCAATTTGGATGGCCGAGTCGTACCTCATCGTGCGGCGTCATGACGTCTGTTGTAGTCCACCAGGAGAGAAGAGAAAGTTTGAGTCATCTGCAGTGTTGCCATCTCGTGAGAAAGGTGAGATCGCTGGATAGTGAAATTTACGTGCTCTTATGTCCAAAGTCACCAACTGAGGGATTCGCACTTTCCCGATAGGGAGGAAGGGTTGTTTCGAACTCGGGACCTTTAGATTGCTGATCCCTCGCTATGCCATCAGACTTTTTCAAGACCGAAAGAATAAACGGGGATAACTTTCGTAACAGTTCCTGACGCAATGCGGCCCTACAACAGATTCATAACGAATTCGATTCATGGTGTTTTCCACAGGTGTGAATGCCATGGTAACATTCCTTTGACCATAACGATGCCCTCACCTTATGTTCTTCCAGCAGCGAGTGATTCATAGGTTTTTGTTCTCCGATCTATCACGCCTTATACGCCAACGTCCATCTGTTCAATGAAACAGAAAACATGACTCATCGGAGAAGGCAATCTTTTGCCAGTCATTTTAGGTCCAGTTCTGGTATTGACGTACAAACTAGGTGCAGTGACTATTCGTTTGCTTCGGAGACCCATACGTAGAAGGGCTTGCTGAATTTTCGTTTGAGACACACTTCCGTTAGCCCCCTGGTCCATTTGGACAGTGAGTTCGGACCACTGTAGCACGGTGATCAGCCCTCAATAACCTTCGAAGCCGATGCTAACCTCTCTCATGAATGGCGCAGGAAGCTCCGCAGTTTCCATGTCGCTAATAACAATGGTGCCATTTCTCCATCGACGGCACAGTTTAACCACAGCAACAAGCGAACCATAGACATACCGTACCCTTGGCCCGAAACCCGATAATCATATATATATATATACTGAAGACTCCAAACATTATGACCACCTACCTAATATCGTGTTGCTCCAACTTTGCAAGCAAAACAGATGCAACCCGCCGTGGTATGGATTCCAAAAGTCTTTGATAGGTGGCCGGAGACAGATAGTACCAGATATGCAAGGAGCGGTCCCGCAACTCCCGGATGTTCCGGGGCGGTGGTCTTTGAACTCTGAGCTGCGTTCCATTACATCCCAAATATGTTCTATGGGATTAAGGTCCGGCGAGTTAGACCGCCAGGATATCAACTGAAATTCATCCGTATACTCCTCGAACCACTATAGCTCAATTCCGGTCTTGTGACATGGAGTGTTGTCCTGCTAGAAAACTCCATTCCCATTGGGGAAGACTGATGCCATGTAAGGGTGCAACTTGCCAGCAATGATATTGATATAGTCCATAGCTTCCATGGTGAGTTCCACCACAACCAATGGTCCCAGAGACGCCCATGGGAATGTCCCCCCGTAATACCACAACCTCCGGCCTGTTTATGACCCGCGGTACGTGTGTCGAGGTACGTGTACGGTTCACCTGGAAGACGGCGTACTCTGACGCGACCTTCGACGTGAAGAATCAGATATAGTGATTCATCCGACCAGACAACACTGTTCCATTATTCCACGGTCCAGTCACGATATTCCAGGACTCACTGGATACGTAAATGCCGATGACGCTTGGTTAACAGAGGCACATGAGAGGGGCGTCCTCTGCGGAGTCCCATATTCATCAGATTTCGCTGAACTGTGTGCTCCAAAATATTTCTACTGAGGCCTGCATTGTAATCGGCTTCACCATGCGGGACAGCCTCCGACGTCCAATTTCGTTGATGACGCCTGGACGTCCAACGCCTTGCCGTCTACTACTGGTTTCGCCATCATTCATCCACTTTGCATAGGTCCTAACTACGACAGCTCTCGAACACCCGATGAGCCGTGCAGTTTCAGAAATACTCGTTTCGAGACGTCGGGCCATCACAATCTGCCTTTTATCGAACTATTTTATATCATAAGCCTTACCCATCACACACACGTGAAAGCAATATAATTATCCCTCAGAATCACCGGCAGCCGTTAAATATCATTCCCGTCTGCTCACGTGCCCTCCGCGTCATCCAGGCAAGCCCATTCGCCCACGGTGGGGGTGGTCATAATGATTTATCTCTTCAGTGTATATATATAGAGAGAGAGAGAAATGTATATATATACATATATATATATATATATATATATATATATATATATATATATATATATATATATATATATATATATATATATATATATATATATATATATATATATATATATAATCTGCATGTGGACATGTGGAATTTTTTAGATCATTTTATAGTTAATGAACAGCGACAAAGTGTAGGAAAAACACATTTGATGTCATATTCACAGCATTTTATTGTCAAAATAGTCTATTAATATGTAACTGAAACTACTATGTTTAAGCCTTTGTGAATATCCTATTTCGCAGTATAATAAACAAACTTATATTTCTTCGTTTCTGCCCGCAATAACGCTTGTAAGAAAGAAAATCTGAAGTGAGATAAAAGGAAACTTGAAAGAAAAATCATTAGGCCGTTTGCTTTCAGCGAAAGGATTGAAATACCCAAGGAAAACACATTAAATAAAAAGAATACTTAAGTGAAACAGCGAAGTCGCGAGTAGTGTAGCAACAAGTTACTCAACAGAGAAGTATTCGCCATTTTTTTTCTTCATATAAATTTTTCGTTTGAAATGATTTTATTTGTAACGCAAAGAAACCCATGAATTTATTTCGTTCCGACATGAATATACACTATATGTTTTTCAATGTATTCAAAGCCCTTAAGGAATTCACATGTTGTGGATTTCGGAATACTTCTTTCAAGTTGCACGGGACTAGACTAGAAGATTTTTGCACTTGTAGCTTAGAATTCGGGGAATTTTTCTAATGTTCTAAACATTTCTGATCTTTTTACATTGGATGTTTTTTTTTCTTGCTCAGCAGAGTTCTTTCTTACCGTGAAAATATGTACAGGAGTGTTTTTTTGGAAATTCTTACTGAAATGTTGCTAATCAACTTTCCTACTCAAAGGTCATATCTGAACACCATAGAACACTTTTAGAAAAAAATTCACCTCTTACTTTGATCACAACCTAGATATTCTTCCAAATCGTTTGCTATACAGGATATATGTAAGATATACGTAAGAAAATCTAGAGTGTTTTATTGGGTTGATGTGTGGACAGCGGATTTAAAAGCGTATTGTGAGTCAAGAGTTCATCATGATCGTCGAAGAGAAATAATGAAAGAGAAATGATCGATAAAAAAGTGTTAAAATAAAAGTCAGTATAAATATCATAGATGAAGTTCTGCTTCCCCAAAGATGACCATGGCCACCATGACTCCCGCAAATAAGCCTACAATATGTACTGCAACCACAACAGTTACTCCTTTCATCTTCCATGAGGAATTCGCCTTTTTGTAAAATTGGTGTATTATAAAAATATCACGTTGTCATCACACTTGTCTCCAAGTTAAATTGAAAATGAATACGAGATGTAAAATTATAAATTGAAAATGGTTGGTAATGAGAAGCATATGTATCTTTAAAATATATAATTAGGTAAAGAAAAACAATCGTGTCTTTAATAAGTAGTTGTATTTCTGTGAGGTAAAATAGCTGCTATAATACGTAAAGTACAATTTCAGGGTTTTTGAATAAAATCCATGCACTGTATCCACATTGCAGATATAAATTAATCTGATGTCATGATAAAGAACTCTTATTTCAGTGAGGGATATAACCATCATCCCCAGCTGATCAGATAACGATATATCCTTTAAACTACAGATGCGGTTGCTGCATACCATTCGGTACGTAAAGAATTGATACACGTCATCTCTCGATTTTAAATAACATCCCTTAAATAACAAAGGTTATGAAAAAATGACCAACTGATTTAAAACCCTTCGAAAATTTTGTTTCTAAGTGTTACATATTATAAATGCACAGACCATCTATAAAATATATGTATTTGATTTTGCTTTCCCTATAATATTTTTGCAAAATATCCTCTGTATTTTCAGGATACAAAGACGAGTACGAATTTCCGGATAACTAACTACTTATTAAAAAATCTGATGTGGGCAACACATGCTTTTCCTTATATAATGTAATGAATTTTCTACTTTTACAGTAAAGAAATAGGTTTTTCATATAGTAGATACGAATATTCTTTCCAAGATATTGAATTTTCGACAATTAGTCGTCATTTTCATTGATTTGGCATCATTTTTATCGATTTGGCGAGATTTTTGTTAATTTGGCAACATTTCAAAAAGTCGCCAAGTTGGCGACATTCCGTCAAATTCATCGTCAAAATCTCGCCAAGCGTTATGGACGAAGAAATAAGTTGTTCTTACAGCAGATAAATGACTATTGGCGTTCAAATACAAAACTATTACTCAAAGTATCTTTTTTCATGAATGGAACGAACTAGATCCACGAGAATGATGTCACCCAATTTATCGCATGGTATTACATATGAAAAGTTAACATGTTTCTCAATAAGATATATTTCTTTTACATTTTATATGACTTTTTAATAATTTTTTGAAAAATGTGCAATATCTCGAGAACGGTTCATGTTAGCGTTCTAAAATTTATGTCAATCGTTTTCTAATGACAAATTGCATAAGAAATGTCTATTTGCGTAACTTTATTAGAGGTTTTGATTTTTTGACGATTTTTTCAAAATTTTATTATAAAATTTAGGGGGGGTTCTGAACATTCGATTATGTATAAAAACAATAGGCTTCCAGTGATTACGGATTGTAATTTTTGTACCAAATTTGGTTCGAATCGGTCCATGCGTTCGTCAGTTATCGTCTCCACAGACTCACTGACACACACACAGACATCACTTTAAAAATGTTTAATTCGTGATGCTTGAAACGTGCTCTCCCGTCGAAAACTCGCTTTCGAAATTTTAACCCCGTCACAATACTTTCCTTATACATTATGTATATAAGGAAAGTAATAAAAAAACAATAAGCGTAAACGAGAACCAATATGCAGCTAATAATTGGCAGGTACCAAAAAAAGCATCTAAATGCTAAACTGATTCACAAAATAGACGACTATATTCTCAAGACACTGTCGTATTTACACTGTACTTTTAATCGAATCACTCCCAAAACTGGTAACTGAACGACAACCCATTTATATATCATCTAAAGAAAATTCTTAACGTAACTCCTGGAGTTCTTAACAATCCACAAAATTCAAAATGGTTCCAGAACTCGCCAAGTTGGCGATATTTTGCCAAAAGTGTTGCTAAGGTGACTACATTTGCTGTCAAGTTCAACCAAAAATAACAACGGTTTCCTCGAAAATGTCGTTTTTATTTGACGGCGGGAAATATACTGTAAAGGTATTTCAGACATTTGCGCATGTATCAATATAGAAATGAATGTAGCACCACATACATTATGTGGTACTAGATTATATTATATTGTCGTACTACTGGTTTTGCTATGCATACTCGATATACAATTACTGGGAACTTCAGTTTAATATTGATTCTGAACTATTGTAAGCATGCACGTATGCACAGAGTTCTCATACTAACTCAGTCCTATGAGTGTGATAACTAGAGATTGAATCATTCTACCACGGTTGCACCTTGTAGTGGTTACACCATTCCGCCATAGTTTCACGTTGCAAATTTGCTATGGGTTGAATGTTCCGGTTAGTTGCAATTTTTTTAAAAAGTTTAGACACATTAAACTGACTTTTACCTATCAGTAAAGAAATCTCAATGGAGTATTTTAAAGGAGGATAATTACATTGCTTCCTTCAATTTGATCATTAATGTTAAAAATATTTACATTATTAGTTTTTATAAAATAATATATAAAACGAAAAAGTAATTAGGTTGAGAAAAATACACGAATATATAATTTTATGGTTACTAAATCTTATTTAGTATAAATCGCAGGAATTTGTTGATTCTTCTACACTTAGCATGTTGGCGTTATTTTAAAATGCGCCAAATCGCCAAAATCAGTAGGAAATTATTAAAAACCTGTAACTTTACTGTATTTTAATAACGTTATCTAATATTAATGGTCATAAATAACGACGAAAAGAATGAACGCTGTAGGAAAACACCTGGTTGCCTATATCTAACTTTTACATTCTCCCGTTAAATGGTAAACATTAAAAACTAATTCGCGGTATCGTGTTCAAATTTTCCCACAAATCTTATTCAACACTCTAATAAACACAGTTATCTTCCATTTTCACTGTAACCAGCTTTATTTTAAAGAAATGGATGAAATAAGACGAAGCGAAATTCGAAGAAAAGATCATTAAGCTCTCTCCTCTTGGCAACGGAAGTAAAATAGTCAGAAAAATTCCATTCGCGAGAGAAAGAATACATCTTATGTGAAACAGCAAAGTCATGAATCAAATAGCAACAAGTCGTTTTGGAAGAAAAATGTTCTCATTTTTTTTATTTATGTGAGTATTTTTCTCTCTTGGTAGTTTTATTTCTACTATAATACAGGAAAACATTTGAATTTTTTTTTATCGGTGTCGACAGAATACGATTTTTTTTCTGTTGTAAAAGAAATTTTGTGATGAAGTGATATTATCTTGGTGACATTTTGATGAAGAATAAATTTTGTGATGAAGCGATATTATCTTGATGACATTTTGATGAAGAATAAATTTTGTGATGAAGCGAAGTGCTTTGAGATATTTGGTAATGAATCGATATTATCTTGGTGACATTTTGATGAAGAAAAAATTTTTTGGTGAAGCAAAGTGCTTTCAGAAATTTGGTGAAGTGAAGTACTTTGAGAAATTTGGAAAAGCGAAATGCTTCGAGAAATTTAGTGATGAAGCGACTAGTAGGTATTTCCCACGATATAGAAAAATATTTAATTATTTTAATCAAAATAGAATATTTAGTATTTAAATATTTTATTCATAAAATATTTAATTTTTTTCAATCAAAAATGTTCTAATCCTGAGAATAACCTATTTCATTTGTTAAATTTTTGTTGATGAAATATGAAAAAAAGTAACTGTAATCGGCTAATGTATAAAAATTCAAGTCCGTTTTAAAAGATTTAGTTTTATAAAAAGTAATATTTCACACATCGTTTTTAAATTTAGTTTCACAACCCTCTCCGTAAACTGAAGTGAGTGTAAATAGCGAAGAAAATCTAAAATCCGAGAATTTTATTAGAAACATTTATAAATCTGGAAAATTTTGTTCCAATATTCTTCCAGCTATAAATCGAAAACAGCTAGATACAAAAATAACTTGACTATGCATCAATATAGTTAAATAAGAATATTTTATCAGCGTATGATAACATAAAAATTATTTTTGTATCTAGCTGTTCTCGATTTATAGCTGGAAGAATATTGGAACAAAATTTTCCAGATTTATAAATGGTTCTAATAAAATTCCCGGATTTTAGATTTTCTTCACTATTTACAATTGAAGTCCCACGTGCGCGAAATGTTTCACGTACCTGCAGCAGATCGGACTGTGTAATTTATACCACACCTTAATCAATCAGACAGTCTCACTTAGCTATATTTTTTCTAGAAAAAAACATGACAGGGTCAATTTTTTTATTTCTTTAAGTTCATATTCCCTTTTAGGTATTTTTCTTTTTTGCTTGGGTCTCATGTTCATATTTCTTTGTTTCCAGTTTTTATTGTTTTATTTTCTTTTCGTATTACAAGGTGGTGCCACTAGAAGGCGCTATTATGTGATGTTATTTGGCCATTTCAGTTTTGCCGACATTGTCGTGTGCTTATTAAGCCGGTTACATCCAGCTATTTGCACTGATGAAGGACATCCTGTTGATTTCCGAAACGCATTATACTTATTTTTCTTCATTTCCGCTGCATTTTACATTGCAAACAAGAATGGGAGAAGATTTCACAAATCAAATATTAAGCCAGAAAATTGCTCCTCAACCCTTTGAGGAGAATATACAATGCTGTATTAGTATATTGAGCTCTGAAATATACTACTTCCAATATTCTGAAAACATCCAACCATAATGGATTGACGATTTATGTTTCGCAGAATTTTAAAGATTACTTTTCCAAAATAAACATGCACTAGAACTTTAATAAATGATAATATAATTATTGATTAAATACAGAATTATTTCAATAAAAATTAGGTATAAATTAGGCATGAATTAAAATTCGATCATTTAATTTCAACTTGTAAACCTTTAAATGCGGTTCTATTTAATTTTGCATTTCGTGGAAGATATTTTATATAGTTTTTGATACATTGTTATCTATCGTATTGATAGTCAATAATGTATGTGTCACTACTCATGTTAATATTATTAGCATACTAATAAATAAATGTATAGCGACACATAACTGATAATAACAACTGGTAAATGTACTTCCAACACGGATACTTTTGCTATAGAAAAAGAGATATTGTAAGAGACATTCTGTTTTCCTAAAAGGACAGTAGATGGCAGCACTCAACCTGATTTAAAAACATTCGTCTTGTTTACAAAAACATTCGAAATGGAGTTCGAGATGGCGACGGAAGCACGTAGCTGACGTGTTTGTAATATGTACCTAATCCTAGCTATGTTTTGTAAAATATGTGTAATTATGTATTATTAAATGTGATGTTTTGAGAAGTTTTAAATGGCGAGTGAGAGTTTTCCTAACCTCATCGCCAAAAGAAGCCGCATAAGAAAGTGGCAACCAACGCTCGACTCTCCCGACTCCTCGATAAAGTTTAGAACATTCTGTCTTCATCTCGAGTCAGCGAAAGTCAGATAAGTACCTTTTAATTAGCAAAACCAAGCTTGTGAGAATTTAAAATTAAGAGACACCCTGGCTTAAATGAAATAAATTGATGTTGTCAAACCTGACATATGCATATAAAAATTTTGAAATCGTTCTTATTTTCGTTTTAATGTTATTTTGAATGCACTGTTGTGTGTAAACTGTAATAATAAAATAATAAGTTAAAGTTTTCAAATTTAAATGGATCAAATTGATATATATACTATTGATGTTAACCTTTAAACTACGGCGGTACAACTGTTGTCCCACTGAAAATATCTTCTCCTAGAGCGGCGCTGGTTCAACTGCTGTACCAGTCATTTTTCTGGGAAAGGAAGGTAACTCCTATTGTACCTGCCTGCAGCCCTTCCTCCAAGTTTCTCCTGACAGATTGGGAAACGAGTTACAAACAAAAGATAAGTTCCTTGAAGGTATTTATTAACAAGGGTGGAATTTTCAGTTATTTTGCCGTTCTGGAGTTGAAAAAGTGATTTTTTGGAGCCGTAGCATAAAGATTAAGTAAATTAAAGTGGCATTTATGAAATATTGAAAATAAATATGAATGTGATATTAATGTTGTTCTTGAACTATTTAAAGACGAAAATTCTATTTTTGGAATTATTAAAGTGAAATTGATTTCTACCTCCTCATTTAAAACTTTTAGAACAATCTAATTTTAAATTATTTGGAACAATTATCGAATTTAATAGAATTAAACATTCATAGTTGTAAAAGAATAACAAAAATAACGATGGCATTCTTAGTGAAAGGGAAAACAGTTGATCTGAAACAGCTAGCTACTGAGTTAGGAGAAAACGGAAATGGTGACCTGAAAGTCATTGAACTTAGGGATATTATTCTAAAGGGCAATGCGTACAAGGGGGATGGAGAATTTGTAAGAAATCTCTTTGAGGGTATTATTTCGGAAAGAGTGGAATACGAACATAGGGTAAGAGAAAACGAACAAAAAGAAAGGGAACAACTAGAAAAAGAAAGGGTGGAAAAGCAAAATAGAGAATTTGAGATAGAAAAGCTAAGGCTACAGTTGGCCAGTCAGAAAGAAACTGCATCCACGGTTATTCAACTGGAAAATTATCATATGAAAGTGGACCTAAAGGAAATTTTGCCAAGTTTCAACCCTGAAATAGGTGATATCAGCTTGTTTTTAGTCTTATTTGAAAGACAAATGAAGATCCTAAAAATTCCGGAAGACTTATAGGTGACTCATCTCATAGCAGCACTGCGCAATGATGTTTCAAAACTCATTGCTGGAGAGCCCGAAGAAACATTTAAGGATTATTCTCACATCCATGGCATCTATTTACAACGATTTAAATTGACGGCAGAAAGGTTTCGAAAGTTATTTTCTCAACATAGAAAAAGCACTGATTGTACATGGAAAGATTTCTATTTTGAAATCAGAAGCTTTTTTGAAGAATAGATATCAGAATTGAACATTTCCACTTTTAAGCAGTTGTAGATTTTTGATAATCTCTGATCAAATGAAAAAAATGCACTCCGGAATGTAAAGAACATTACTTGGATGAGTGGGAATAGATAATTTCTCCCTCAGATTTATCTCATAATAAGGACGCATACAAAAACTTAAGAAATTATTTGCCTAAGGGACAAAAAAAATGGCCAAATCAAGAGAAACGCTCACAACCGGAATTTTGACCCTAGAAAAAGAGGTAAAGTGTGCCCTGATACAGGATCTTCACATTCTATTGCGGGAGAAAAGATGTTTAAAGTATTCAAAGAGCATGGACTATCATTTCAAAAGACGAAGTTGACAATAAGTCTGGCAGATGGTCAGAAGTCTTTTGTTGATTGCTACACTACCCAAGTGATGATAGAAATTGAAGGAAATAAAATGTTGACGGATTTCATCGTCTTTCATAACGCTACAGTAAATCAAACTCTTATTGGAACAGATTTTCTGTAATCTGCGGATATTGTTCTCGACGTAAAGAACAAATGCTGGTATTTTTGTGATAACCCAAATCACAAATATCCATTTGGAGAAGAATTGGGCACCCAACCCAATGTAGAATCCCACGAGGATAAACAAGTTCTGATTAACGTTTGTCAATTGCGGGAAAGTGAAGAAGAGAATCTAATAGCTACTCAGAGAAGTCAGCTTAACAGTCTACTAAAAAAATATAATAGTATCTTCCAACCGGGGGGAAAGCTACCTCGATCATTGAGCATCATATTACTATAAGTAATTACACTCCGTTTTCTGTAACTCCTTACAAAATGGCACCTGCTCGGAAGGAGCTGCTCAAAAGAGAAATTGATGATCTTCTGGAAAAGAACATTATTGAAGAATGTGAATCGCCCTATGTAGCACCTGTAGTTTTAATCCCAAAACCAGATGGTAAAGTTCGACTGTGCATAGACTACCGGAAACATAATGAAGTGACTGTTCCTGACACTTACCCACTTCCAAGGATGGACGATTTAGTGTAAGATGCTAAACATACCTCTTTTATGGTAACCATTAATCTGAAATCTGGTTACCACCGAGTAAATGTCAATCCAGCTGATCGAGATAAAACTGCATTCGTTTGCCCATTTGGGACCTATAGATTCTTAAGAATGCGTTTTGGTTTTCGAAAAGTCCCTGCTACGTTTCAGAGACAAATGGACACGTTTTGTAGTGGCTTGCCAGCTCTTGCCTATCTATATGACCTCATAGTTTTGTCACCATCTTTTGAACAACATCTTAAAGATCTTGAAATATTTTTCGACAGACTTATCAAATACAAACTTCGTGCAAACCGAGAGAAATGCAACTTTTCTTGTTCTCGAGTTAAATATCCTGGACTCTGTATTACCCCTCGTAGAATAGAGGTGGATCCTAAAAAGGCATTTTCCATCTTGGAAATTCCTTCTCCTAAATTGTAAAGCAACTACTATTCTTCTTGCAGACATGTTCCTGGTATAGAGAATTTATGCAGAACTTTTCTGAGATTTCTCTACCTCTGAGCAATCTAACAAAAAAGAAAACTCCCTAGAGTTGGTCTGAAAATGAACAGAGAGCTTTTGACACTTTAAAGCAATGCTTGGTGTCCCCACCTATTATGAAACAAGCTGATTTCACAAAACCTTTTGTGATTAGAACAGATGCAAGTAGTTATGCTTTGGGACGTATCCATCTTCAAGGCCAAGGATCGGTTGAACATCCGGTTGAATATGAAAGTAGACTACTTCGGTCTGCTGAGAGAAATTATTCCACCATGGAACGTGAAGCACTGGCTGCTATATGGGCATTAAACAAGTTTCGAGGATACCTAGAGGGATCTAGTGTAACAGTGGCATCCGACCACCAACCTCTTAAATGGCTTATGAAATTTAAGTCTCCATCCGGAAGATTAGCCCTGTGGGCATTGCAATTTCAGTCTTTCAATTTGAACATGGAATACATTCCTGGAAAGTGAAACATTGTTGCTGATATGTTGTCAAGACCTGTTTGTGAACATGATATCCCTTCATGCGAAGTCTGTGCTGCATCTATTGATGTTCCCTCCAAAACACCTAACTAAATACGTGAAGAGCAATTGAAAAATGAGGAAGTAGGAAAGATCATTCACTGTTTTGAAAACATTGACAAAGACGTTAACTATGCAAACTGGAGAGAACGAGGCTACCTGATGAATCAGGATGTCCTGTACCGTTATGCTACAGATTCCGAAAGTGAAGAATTTAAATTAGTAGTTCCAGCCCATGAAAAAACTTGATTCTGAAAGAACATCATGATGCTCCGACTGCTGGGCACTATGGGGCTGAAGGAATTTTTGACCGTATAGCGAAATGCTATTATTGGACAGAGATGAGAAAATTCATCTGCGACTATGTGAACTGTATAGACTGCAACAGATATAAACCTTCTAATCTGAAATCGGCAGGATTTTTACAGACTCCAGTTACTTCTCAATGTTTTGAGACCCTCTCAAAAGACCTTTCTGGAACTTTACCAGAGCGTAAAGATGGGAAAAAGTGGATTTTTATAATAGAAGATATCGCTACTAAATGGTTGGAATTGTTCCCATTACCCAATGTCACTGTGAAACAATGTGCAATAACGCTGGTAGAAGTTTCGATGAGGTATGGCATTCCTCGACGGATTATCAGTGACAATGAAACTTAGTTCGTTTCAGCTGTGATGCAACAACTATGTTGCCTGTTAAACATTAAGCAGACATTAATTCCTGTTTATCACCCACAAGCCAACCCAGTAGAGAGAAAGAACCGTGATCTGAAGCCACGACTTGCAATCTTGGTTCAAGATAAACGCGATTCTTGGTCCGAAAAACTACTCTCAATCCGTTTTGTTTAAATACCGCAAAGTGCCAGACCACTGGACAAACAGCAATTATTTTAAATTTTGGCAGAGAATCTCGCACTACAGATGATGTGACCAATGATATTCATAGTGTAATTGAAAATGATAACTTCGTTCCGGAAATTACTCCTTATCTTAAAAAGTTCGCCAAATTCACCGTACCGATCAAAGAAGTCGTGGAGCAGCAGCAAGATAAGTGGAAACATTATGTTGATCAAAGGCGACGACCTGCTCAACAATTTACGCCAAGAGATCGAGTGTACGTAACTTTACACCCTGTTACTAAGGCAAAGGAAAAAGTTCAAAGTTTATGCCTCGATGGAATTGACCGTATGCCATACTTGCACAGCGATCCCCATCCTCATACGAAGTAGCTTACTTAGAACCCTGAAGTACCAGTTGGAGTTTATCACTCATCTGCCTTGAAAACCTATTCCCAAGAGGCCAGTGTGCAATCCATGAATTCTCTACGTAAACGTGGCAGCCCACGAAAAACTTCAAGTGCTGGTTCCTCACCGAGGCGGTTGCCTATACGTCAGAACCAGAGGGGGAGATTGTAACAGATATTCTGCTTTCCCAAAAGGGCAGTAGATGGCTGCACTCAACCTGACTTAAGAACATTCGTTTTGTTTACAAAAACATTCGAAATAGAGTTCGAGATGGCAACGGAAGCACGTAGCCGACGTGTTTGTAATATGTAGCTAATCCTAGCTATGCTTTGTACAATATGTATAATTTTTATGTATTATTAAATGTTATGATGTTTTGTGATGTCTTAAATCGCGGGTAAATGTTTTCCCAACCTCATCACCAAAAAGAAGCCTTATAATATAAGGTATATATAACACAGTAAATTGTACTTTATGTAACCTACATATTCCACCCGAACCGTAAATCGTAATATAATAACATGTTATTTAAAAACCAAAAGAAACCAGAAAAGCATGAGAAAGTTGAAAAAGAGATCATTAAGCTTTCCTCTTTTTGGCAACACCTGCGAGAAAATAATATTTTCATCTGTGCCAAAAAAAATGACTGTTCATTGAAGGTGCAAAGTCATGAATCAAATGGCCCTGTATTCTTATGTCTGTCTCCATTTTTTCTGTCAACTACGAGATTATTTCGTTTGTTATGCATGGGAATCTTTTCCCAAAGTTTTACTGAATGCAAATTGCGTGAAATAAAGTGATAGTGTTTTACGACGTATTTATAAGTTTTGAGATAAACCGCCAAAATATTTTATTTTTAATACATAAAATTATGGCATGCTGCACTTGATTTTTTTATATATTTAATATTATGAATTGTTTTTATGTTAACATTTTAACACATACACACACAATCTTTCGCCAACATCTATGTCAATATTAACGCGGCCAATTTATCCCCAATATTGGTACGTTACTATGATATATATATATATATAATATATATATATATATATATATAATATATATATATATATAATATATATATATATATACCGGGTGGTCAGATTTAAAACACCCCTACTCTGAGCTCTCTATACATCGAACTACTCAGTGTAAAGGCTCCAAAATTGTTGAACCTACTATTCAAGACATGAGGAAAGGGATTACGTGAAAAAAAAATAGTTCCAGAAACACCGATAGGTGGCGCTGTACAACAGAAAATATGCTGAAAAGACACTAAATAATCACAAAAAAACAAACACATGCGATATGGAATTTTTCCTTTTAAATTCCTTTTGCTGATATGAAAAAAAAAGATGATAAAAAAGTGAAGAAACTTAAACTGTCATTGTAACTGCAATTTCGTACTGTAAGCACAAAAATTTGCATAGACCCTTAGTTTGCTGCTACTATCTTCTGGACATAAAAGGGGATAAAACTGGGAAATTTTCATTTTTATCATCGATGGCTGTCATACTGCCAGAACGCGCTTTACTTGTGAAGCTGTTTTATGAAAACAAAGGACATGCTGCAGCTGCACTTCGGGAGTTTCGTCGCCTTAAAAGGGCATAGGACCTTTAAATAGTCGAAATTCATTGAAAATAGAGTTATTTTTACAATTTTTTAATTTCAACCAGGTGTATCCCAGATGTTCAATTTTTTTCTCTAAACATACAGAAAACCTTTCTTACTATTCAAATTTTAGTGAAGTCATATAATTATATGTACATTTTTTATTGTTTTTTTAAATTTATACAATTTTGACAGACATAACGGTGTATGTAGCAGCCGCGCGCAAGATATTTCAAGTAATATTATACTTATGGACTTCAATTTGATAATAATATACTTATAACTATTACATCTTTAATTTGTACGCACCTTTTAAAATTTTGAAAAACATTTAATATTTTTAAAATTTAAACAAAATGAAATTTTCATTTTCCGTGTTAAAGAACATGAAATAAACCTCTTCACAATTCTTTTTTTATTATTTATGGTGAATTTTTTAAGTACAAATTATGTATATGGATGAAACAAGTAAGTCCAAAAAATTTGAAAGTGATTGGTTAAATATATTTTAAGATATGTTGCGCGCAAGGGCTAAAATCACATATCTGAGAAAAACAGCTTTAAAGTTTAAAAATACATTTAGTGTTGCTTATTATCTTATTTTACACCTTAAAATGCCTTTGGTTCATAAATAGCACCTTCCTGTGTCTGTTATGTAAGAAAAATCAAAAATTTTCTGCCTTTTAGGGGCTACTTGAGCTCTATATGTTGCTTCGGAAACTCGAAAAGACGTTTCGTGAAGTCGTTTCTTGTTAGTCAGATGAAGAACATTTACTAAATTTTTACTTATTTATGAGGAATTTTTATCTATAAATTATGTATATAGATGAAACAAGCACGAGCAAAAAATTTGAAAGTGATTGGTTACATATATTTTAAAATATATTGCACGCAAGTGTTAAAATCACATATCTGAGAAAAACAGTTTTAAAATTTAAAAATACTTCAATGTTACTTATTATCTTATTTTGTACCTTAAAATGTCTTTGGTTCATAATTAGCACCTTCCTATGTCTGTTATGTAAGAAAAATCAAAAATTTTCTGCCTTTTAGGGGCTACTTGAGCTCTATAGGTTGCTTCGGAAACTCGAACAGACGTTTCGCGCAGTCGTTTCCTGTTAGTCAGATGAATAACGTTTACTAAATTTTTACTTATTTATGAGGATTTTTTATCTATAAATTATGTATATGAATTTGAGCAAAGGACCATTACTTTCACAAGCTCTGAAGAGAATGATCGCTCGATTCGAGAAAACTGGGCATCTTGGAGTTCAGCTGGGTCCATTAGGCAAATCGACTCGTTCAGATGTCGTTGACGATGTTGCCACCGCTATTGTTGAACAATCAATGGATGACGTTATAGGCTGTAGTAGTGCTCGTGGAGTGTTACGACACTTGGGTGTTACCTACAGCACAATGCGGAACGTATTGAGAAATATAATGTATTTTTCCCGTACAAAATTAGTCACAATCAACCCTTGCTGATCATCGACAGGGAGAAGCGACTGACCTTTGTATTGACATTTCTGGCTAGAGTTGAAGTGGAAGCATCGTGGCCATGGCAGATTCTATGGAGCGATGAAGCGCATTTCCATCTAAGTGGAACAGCCAACACCCATAACTGTCGCATTTGGGACACGGAAAATCCTCGTACCTTCCAAGAGATTCCACTTCACTCACCGAAAGTTACAGTCTGGTGTGGATTCACAGCCACATTCATTCTTGGACCTTTCTTTTTCGAAGAGGCTACTCCCAATGGCCCTGTGACATACACCGTGACGGCCAGGAGGTACAAAAATATGCTCGAAAATTTTGTTGTACCCCAACTGCAACAGCACCAATGTCTTGATTCAATTACCTTTATGCAAGATGGAGCGCCTCCACACATTGGACTCTGTGTACAGCATTTTCTTCGGCAACATTTTACTAATGGTAGAGTAATTAGTCGTGCGTTTCCGACAACCTGGCCATCTCGTTCTCCAGATCTTAATCCCTGTGATTTTTGGCTGTGGGGATACTTAAAAAGTCTTGTTTATTGAGGACGTCTTTTAACCTTGACAGATTTGAAAGACAGCATCACTCTGCAAGTGAAAAGCATCTCAATCGACCAATTACGATCCGCAGTTGCACATGCTGTCTGTCCACAGACTGCAGATTTTACATCTTGAAGAAGGGAACCATATTGAGCAGCATTTCCTGCATTGATAAGGTCCTTGTGATATGAATGTTTGGTACGTTCGAATAAAATGTGTTGCAAATGTGTATTTTGTGTCTTTTCAGCATATTTTCGGTTGTACAGCGCCACCTATCGGTATTTCTGGAACTATTTTTTTCGCGTAATCCCTTTCCCCATGTTTTGAATAGTAGGTTCAACAATTTTGGAGACTTTACACTGAGTAGTTCGATGTATAGAGAGCTCAGAGTAGGGGTGTTTTAATTCTGACCACCGGTATATATATATATATATATACCGGGTATATATATATATATATATATATATATATATATATATATAAACACCACACCAAATGTCAGATAAGGAAGTTATTTTTCATATTTACAAAATTTTCTGAAGGGAGAGAAATTTACATGGCATGGAATTTGATTCAGCCTTTTATTTCGATATAAAGATATTTGCATTTGATTTTTGTAGGTCTCTGTTTTCTGGTGAACAAACTTACCCCTATATGCCCTTTTTATAACATAAAAAATACGTTTAATAGTAGAAACGGCAATAAACGAAATGTTATTTCCAGAATTTTAATTCGGTAAGTTTAAGAATATTTACAAGTCTTGTAGTTGCATCCGAATTAATGGAGAAAACAGAAGTTCTTATTTTATTTTGTTGTTGCCGTTTCTGGGAATTAAAAAAAATAATTCTTGCATTCTGTTAAATAAATTTGTTATATAATAAAATACATAAATTCTGCTAATACATACATGAAAAGAAATCACGTTTAACAGTATTTACATGCCATTGCAATATATTAGTTGTAAAAAACTGATCACTAAAGATTCAATATTTTTATCACATTGATCTTTTAATGAAGACTTAATAAAAAACAATATTATGTGGGCCGCACATGGCTTTCGCTACATAATGCAATGCCTTTCTTTCTTTCACAGTGAAATAATTATGTAGAAGATGAACAGCACAATGCTTTTGTCACCGAATTAACGTCAGAGAAATTAGAATTGGGCGGCTTTAGCAAATCACTTGTCCCAGCAGGATATTTTATTGGTACTCACGGGCAAAAATCCTCATAAAATGCAATAGCCAATTAATGAATATCAGTGCAATGAATATAATAATTAATGAATATCAGCCAATTAATGAATATCGCATAAAGCAAATGACTGTTGGTGAGTTCTTTGGAATCAAAACACGAAACTGTTACAAAAAGTATTTTTTCTCATGAAAGAAACGACCTAGCTCCATCAGAATAATGTTAACTGATTTGATGCATAATTCTGCATATTTGCAACAAACCTATTAGATAATATATATATTACTTTTTTAATTTTATGTAAATTTTTTTATATATTTATTTGAAAAGCGTGCAAAGTTGACGTTCGTTTAAAATTTAGTTCTAAAGTTCGTTCTAATCATTTTCTAAAGAAAATTTACACATAAAACGATTATTTATGTATTATTATTGAAGTTCTCGATTTTAAATGATACTTTCTAAAGTTTACTTTAAAAAGTGGGGAGAAGGGGCGGGTCTTCCAATAATTTAATTGCGTTCTAAATTAATATGGTTTCTGTATTGAATGATTGTGAAAATCGTTCCAAATAATTTTCAAAACTCTATATTTGTTTGTCAGATATCGCGTTGATAGATTCACGGACACACACATACACTGACAACTATAAAAATAAACATACATATATACGCAGACATCAGCTCAAAAATGATCGATTTGAGTTCAGGGATGCTTAAAGTGTGCCCTTCCGTCGAGAACTTGCATTCGAATTTTCGAACGTCGTCACAGTACTTTTTCTAAACATTATACCATTATACTGTGTATGTAAAGAAAGTAATTATGCAAATAATTAAAGACGGGTTTTAAATATGTTTTTTAATTTGTGACTTTACCTTAATCACATATTATTTTACAAATACGAAAAATACAAATAACGTAAGTAAAATCGAAATGAAAAACATTAAGCTTTTTTTTTTGGCAACGGCCGCAAGGCAATATATATTTCTGCGTAAATAAATACTTAACGTGGGGAAAAGCAGCCATGAATAAAACGGCAAACAATTTTACGTTTGCCTGCTTCATTCCGAATTCCGGTGATTATGTTTCTATTAATGTAAGAAAATGTATTTTTAGAATATTATTCCTTCACGTGAGGTAAAAATAGTCTTCTTTATTACCCTTGGAATAAAATGTAATACTACTGTACAAAACTTACCCATATTTAAATAGTTATTTAAATATCGGTTAGTTTCTAATTTGTAGTTAAGTTTCATTTCAGTTTTACGTTATACAGTTTTTGCTTCAAGTAAATGCCGACATTCGTTGACAAGACATAATTTCTAATTTATTTTTCCGTTGATCTGGCAATAAAACAAAATGTCACCAACACAGTTCGGGTACAGTGGTGACAACAACATCAGTTAGCCGGGTAGAAACCCTTCATCGACATCAACACTGGAGTAAAGAAAGGGGTTCAACCGATCTTGGAACAAAATATAATACTACTGTACGAAACTAACCGATATTTAAATAGTTCTGTAAATATCGGTTAATATATATTTAAATAGTTATTTAAATATCGGTTAAGTTCATAATATGTAGTTAAGTTTCACTTCAGTTTTACGTTATACAGTTTTTGCTTCAAGTAAATGCCGACATTCGTTGACAAGAAATAATTTCTAATTTATTTTTCCGTTGATCTGACAATAAAACAAAATGTCACCAACACAGTTCGGGTACAGTGGTGACAGCAACATGTTAGCCAGGTAGAAACCCTGCATCGGCATCAACACAGGAGTGAAGAAAGGGATTCAATCGATCTTATGAAAAAAATATATGGTTGAAAGTTTCTGGATGATATAGTGTATGGAAATATTTTCTCAAACTTAAGATCACGGGTACTTCAATTTTCTGCGTATAATCCGCGGATTATCTATTACAAAAAACAATAAATTTTGAAAGTGCGGATTATAGACCTACGCGGATTATCAGCGAGATTATTTTTAAGCAGGAAAAACAGTGATTGTGGAAATATAAAATATAAAAATCTGATGTGGGCAACACATGACTTTCCTTATATAATGTAATGAATTTACTACTTTTACAGTAAAAAAATAAGTTTTTCTTATAGTAGATACTAATATTCTTTCCAAGACATTGAATTTTCGACAATTAGTCGTCATTTTCATTGATTTAGCGTCATTTTTATCCATTTGGCGAGATTTTCGTTAATTTGGCAACATTTCAAAAAGTCGCCAAGTTGGCGACATTCCGCCAAATCCGTCGCCAAAATCTCGCCAAGTGTTATGCACTAAGAAATAAGTTATTCTTACAGCAGATGACTATTGGCGTTCAAATACAAAGTATTACTCAGAGTATCTTTTTTCATGAATGGAACGAGTTAGATCCACGAGAATGATGTCACCCAATTTATCGCATGGTATTACATATGAAAAGTGAACAAGTTTATCAAAAGGAAATATTTTTTTTTTATTTTATATGACTCTTTGATATTTTTTTTTAAATGTACAATATCTCGAGAACGGTTTGTGTTAGCGTTCTAAAATTTAAGTCAATCGTTTTCTAATAAAAAATTACATAAGAAATGTTTATTTGCGTAACTTTATTAGTGGTTTTGATTTTTTGACGATTTTTTCAAAATTTCATTCGAAAATTTAGGGGAGTTCTGAACATTCGATTGCGAATAAAAACAATAGGCTTCCTGTGTTTACGGATTGTGATTTTTGTACCAAATTTGGTTCAAATCGGTCCATTCGTTCGTCAGTTATCGTCTCCACAGACCCACTGACACACACACACACACACAGACATCACTTCAAAATGTTTGATTCGTGATCAGGGATGCTTGAAACGTACTCTCCCGTCGAAAACTCGAATTCGAATTTTCGGCCCCATCACAATACTTTCCTTATACATTATGTATATAAGGAAAGTAAAAAGTATTGCACTTGTACTAATACGAAATAAAGTATTTTTTGTAAAAATTTATTTGTTCTTCTGAAATAACTAAATTTTTTTTAATATTGTCATCATGTAACTTATTCAAATACAAGGTAGATTTTATCCTTTTCACTACTTCTGCATAGATACATGAGGAAAAAATCTGATGTGGGCAACACATGACTTTCCTTATATAATGAAATGAATTTACTACTTTTACAGTAAAATAAATAGGCTTTTCTTCTAGTAGATACTAATATCCTTTCCAAGATATTAACTTTTCGACAATTAGTCGTCATTTTCATTGATTATCGTCATTTTTATCCATTTGGCGAGATTTTCGTTAATTTGGCAACATTTCAAAAAGTCGCCAAGTTGGCGACATTCCGCCGATTTTGTCGCTAAAATCTCGCCAAGCGTTATGGACAAAGAAATAAGTTATATATATATATATAACATATTAGATATTGAATTTTCGACATATATTATATAACTATTATTATATATTTATATATTATATAACTTATTAGATATTGAATTTTCCACAATTAGTCGTCATTTTCATTGATTTAGCGTCATTTTTATCCATTTGGCGAGATTTTCGTTAATTTGGCAACATTTCAAAAAGTCGCCAAGTTGGCGACATTCCGCCAATTTCGTCGCCAAAATCTCGCCAAGCGTTATGAACGAAGAAATTAGTTATTCTTACAGCAGATAAATTGGCGTTCAAATGCAAAAGTATTACTCAAAGTATCTTTTTTCATGAATGGAACGAGCTAGATCCACGAGAATGATATCACCCAATTTATCGCATGATATTATATATGAAAAGTGAACATGTTTCTCAATAGGAAATATTTTTTTTCTATTTTATTTGACTTTTTGATAATTTTTTTGAAAAATGTGCAATATCTCGAGAACGGTTCATGTTAGCGTTCTAAAATTTATGTCAATCGTTTTCTAATGAAAAATTACATAAGGAATGTCTATTTACGTAACTTTATTATTGGTTTTGATTTTTTGACGATTTTTTCAAAATTTCATTCGAAAATTTAGGGGGGTTCTGAACATTCCATTACGTATAAAAACAATAGGCTTCCAGTGTTTACAGATTGTGATTTTTGTACCAAATTTGGTCCGAATCGGTCCATTCGTTCGTCAGTTATCGTCTCCACAGACCCACTGACACACACACACACATACACACACACACACACAGACATCACTTCAAAAATGTTTGATTCGTGATCAGGGATGCTTGAAACGTGCTCTCCCGTCGAAAACTCGAATTCGAATTTTCGACCCCGTCACAATACTTTCCTTATACATTATGTATATAAGGAAAGTAACAAAGAATCGGGAGCGGCGATACTGTCTGGGGATTATACGGAACTGCGAATTATATGAAGATTTTTGTATCTTTCTCAAAACCAAGCATGCGGATTATGCACAGGGAATTATAGTAAATGTGGATTTTATATCTGGAGACAAGACATATAGAGAGAGGTTGGTGTCACCACCAGGGCCGCCTTAATATTTGCCAGGACCCTTAGGCAAAGGTAAATTCTAGGACCTTTCATAAAATTTTCATAGTAAACAAAGGTGCATTGAGCATGAAAGATGGAGCCCCCAGAGTTTCGAGGACCTCCAGCGTTTGCTTACTTTGCATAAGACTATAAACGGCCATCGTTAACTCCCACATTCAATGTCTTCAATTTACTCAAAGAAAAATTCTTGAGGATTGAAACATTAAATACTAGGGTGACCCTAAATCGCCCCATTCCCATGGACATTGACATTTTCGAGTTAAGCAAGCTGCTTATGTGCATGTATTATTACTGATACATGAAGAAATAATACCATAATCGTGCTTCACATTTATTCAAGGATACCGACTCTCGACCATACGATGCCGAGTGTCTATATTTATATGAATACATACAACAGCAGCTACCACTTTGAATCCACCAGCTATACGGAGGACCACCAGCCCTTCAGAACAGCTAACAAGAAGAGGATTGGGTAATTTAAAGATGAATTGAATTCGAAGTCGGGTCGTGAGTTTGTAAAACTTCAGAAATGAGCGCCTTCTTCTCTATGGTGTTTAAGAATAATACCACTAAAAAGGTTCATCAAACCGTAATGAGAAAGAACATGAAACATACTCATTATAGAAAATGCTTAGAGCAGGGGTTCTTAGCCTATGGGTCGCAGTGGTTTTGGGGATAGGTCGCTTCACCATAGCAACCATTGGGGCACAAAAAATAGCTGGTCTCTAGGAAGAACTTATTGAAACATAAAACGATTAAATCTTGCGTCATAGTTTTGAACGGAGTCTCTATGTTCCTTTTGGATAACATTGAAAAACGAAATAATACTAAAGAGATTGATGTTAAGAAATTATATATCTAAAAGCATATACATATATATATATACAAAAATTGACTAGTCTTTTTCACAGTCCAATCAATTTTTACTTTCCTTATATACATAATGTATAAGGAAAGTATTGTGACGGGGTCGAAAATTCGAATTCGAGTTTTCGACGGGAGAGCACGTTTCAAGCTCCCTGATCACGAATCAAACACTTTTGAGGTGATGTCTGTGTGTGAGTGTGCGTGTGTCAGTGAGTCTGTGGAGACGATATCTCGCGAACGAATGGAGCGATTCGAATGCAAGTTGGTACAAAAATCACAATCCCTGAATACTTTCAAAAGCAATCGAATGTTCAGAACTCCCTAAATTTTCGAGTGAAATTTTGAAAAAATCATAAAAAATTCAAAACCTTTAATATATTTACGCAAATTCACATTTCTTATGTACTGTTTCCTTAGAAAACGATTGACATAAACTTTAGCATGAACCGTTCTCGAGATATAGCACATTTTTCAAATATATTTATCAAAAATCACATAAATTAAAAAAAAATATATTAACTGTTGAAGAACATGTTCACTTTTCATATGTAATATCATGCGATAAATTTGGTGACATTATTTTCGTGGATCTAGCTCGTTCCATTCATGAGAAAAGATACTTTGAGTAATACTTTTGTATTCGAACGCCAATAGTCATTTATCTGCCATAAGAATAACTTATTTCTCCTTCCATAACGCTTGGCGAGGAGATTTTGGCGACGAATTTGATGGAATGTCGCCAGCTTGGCGACTTTTTTAAATGTTGCCAAATTAACGAAAATCTCGCCAAATGGATAAAGAGGACACTAAATCAATGAAAATGACGACTAATTGATGAAAATTCAATATTTTAAAAATATTATAAGTATTTACTATAAGAACAACCTATTTTTTGCTGTAAAAGTAGTAAATTCATTGCATTATATAAGGAATGTCATGTGCTGCCCACATCAGATTTTTGTATATATGCTGAATTTTAAAAAAAATTTTACTTTATCGTGCTGTTACTGCAGCAACTTTTGAGTTATTATTTGATAATAGTATTCTGAGCTATAATTTGATAATATCGATTAAGAGAACTGCGTTGGCTGCATATATCGGAGAATATTTTAAGCACAATAGCTGCATGTGGATGGTATATAAAGAACACTTATACACTCCATACTATACACTCTGTCATAGAACGGGCTAAAAATGTAGTAATAATATTTAGCATCAGTTTTTCATTGCGATACAGCCTAACGCTATCATGCAAATCTTGACAATATCACATTATTCAAAACGGCAGTGTAATACAAACGAATCCAGAAAAATCGAAAATAAGATCATTAAGTTTTTTCGCTTTGGCAACAGATGGAAGATAATCTTTTTTTTTCCATTCAGAAAAATACCCGTTAAAGGAAGAAGAAAAGTCATGAATCAAGAGATACCGTATTTTTACGTTTACCTGCATCATTTACCTCAAGGTGATTTTGGTCTTTTATAATACAAGAGAATATTTTTAGAATGTTATTTACGTATTGGTGAAAAGAAGTGAAGAATAATGGAAACACAAATCAAAGAATTCATTCAGAAATGTTTTTTTTTCCTGCTATTGAAGGATGCAAAAATTTTGGAAAATCTCAAGGTTAAATGTATTTAACGGCAATATAAATTATTTGAATATCATTTATTAAATGCATGCGCACGAATTGACGAGTTCTGAATACTTCAGTGGTTTAATTTTTACTTTCCTTATATACATAATGTATATGGAAAGTATTGTGACGGGGTCGAAAATACGAATTCGAGTTTTTAACGGGAGAGCACGTTTCAAGCATCCCTGATCACAAATCAAACATTTTTGAAGTGATGTCTGTGTGCGCGCGCGCGCGCGCGCGCGTGTGTGTGTGTGTGTGTGTGTGTGTGTGTGTGTGTGTGTGTGTGCGTGTGTGAAAGTATGTATGTGTGTGTCAGTGAGTCTGTGGAGACGATAACTGACGAACAAATGGACCGATTCGAACAAAATTTGGTACAAAAATCACAATCTATAAACACTGGAAGTCTATTGTTTTTATCCGCAATCGAATGTTCAGCACCCCCCTAAATTTTCGAGTGAAATTTTGAAAAAATCTTCAAAAAATCAAAACCGCTAATAAAGTTACGCAAATAGTTATTTCTTATGTAATTTTTCATTAGAAAATGATTGACATAAATTTTAGAAAGCTAACATGAACCGTGCTCGAGATATTGCACATTTTTCAAACAAATTATCAAAAAGTTATGTAAAATAAAAAAAATAAAAATTCCTATTTAGAAACATGTTCACTTTTCATATGTAATACTACCATGCGATAAATTTGGTGTCATCATTCTCGTGAATCTAGCTAGTTTCATTCATGACAAAAGATACTTTGAGTAATGCTTTTGTATTTGAATGCCGATAGCCATTTATCTGCTGTAAGAGTAACTTATTTTTCCATCCATAACGCTTGGCGAGATTTTGGCGACGAATTTGGCGGAATGTCGCCAACTTGGCGACATTTTTAATTGTTGCCAAATTAACAAAAATCTCGCCAAATGGATAAAAATGATTCTAAATCAATGAAAATTACGACTAATTGAAGAATATTCAATATCTTGGAAAGAATACAAGTATCTACTATAAGAATAACATTTTTTTAACTGTAAAAGTAGTAAATTCATTGCATTATATAAGGAAAGTCATGTGTTGCCCACATCAGATTTTTTGTTATACATTGCGGTTGTAGATGGCAAAAATGTTTCCACAAATTTTGGTTGGAGCATCTATTTATCAAGATCTGCTATAGATCAAGCTTAGAAAATAATTGACATGAATTTAATATCATATTTTAGAGGAGATACAGTGTTTCACTAAAAGTTTCCTCTTCCAGCTCATTTTCCACTTCCTCTGAAAAATGGCTATTAAAACCGCTGTTTTTCAGGATCAGCTATAGATAGAGCTTAGCTAATGACTGATATGGATTCAGCATCGAATTTCGGAAGATATAAATGGTTACTAAGGATTTCCACTTCCCGTTCTGGAGATGTCACTTATGATTCAAATATTAACATTTTCTTGAAATATCTATTTATTGGCATCTGCAATAGATGGAGCTTATATTATGACTAATATGAATACCGAATTAAATTCCGAAGGAAATCAGGTTTTACTATCTATGTCCACTTCAGTCTGTGTCACTTCTGGTTCAAACAATTTGCTTCAAACATCTGTTTCACGGGATTGTCTATTGATACAGCTCAGATGATGACTGATGTGGATCCAACCTCTAATCCCAAAAGGGGAGATAGTTTCACTAAGGACTTCTAGTTTCGGTTCTGTAGATGTGACTTCTGGTTTATCCCAAACTTCATATGACTGTGCGAAATAGGTATTCTTCGAAATAGAATAAACATTTTAAAAATAATTCGTTAGAAATGAAGTTTGCACCCTATTTGCAACCATATGAATGCAACCATATGAATTTGCAACCTAAGTAAATTTCTTGCTGAAAATACTTCTAAGTTATACTAATCAAAACATACAAATATTTGAATTAAAGTAACGAACGTTGATATGGAGCTAAAAAAAATATGGGTTGCCTAAAAGTATGTGTAATAAGGTAAAATTGCCTTTATCAAAATTACCACTACAGGACTTACCTATGATGCCGTCGCTAGGGGTGGAGCATGTAAGCCCCAGGTTCTCAAACTGGAGAGACGAACACACAAAATATAAATAAATACACGTGACTTAATTGATCAATTTATTTTAATGTTTTAAGTTATAGATATCCATTGTATCTTGAGTAATGATACTATTATTAAATCTATTATTAAAGGACATATAACACTGACAATATTTCATTAATACATATTTACACACATAATAACATTGATATATATTTTTAAAAACAGTTTCTTTTAAGCACTCGATACTCAAAATAGTTCTTTTAGTTCAATATCTAAGAACTCGTTAATATGGTCTACTCTTACGAACTGATTGTTCAGTATTTGAATAATCGATACAAGTGTGCCTTCCGTGCTAATTAGTGACAATTGAAAGTTGATTTACCTCTACTCTTTGTGTTAAGTGCGTATTCGTGCCATCTCAAGGATGTACAAAATTGTTGCACATCTCATAACTGCAGCAAGCTTCCATTTTATCGCTCACATTCGATATACCTTTTTCACAAAACCAAGAAACATGATGTTAGCTCGTTCGAAAATTTGAAGTCGACTGAACTTTTTGGAATACGGCTTTGGGGCGCTTTTTTCTTTCCCCCATTGTTTCCTACCACATCTACCATTCGTTGTTGATGCAGCAGGGGATGACCACTGTTTATGTATGTATGTGTTGTCATTGGCTCCCTCTGCAGCATTTAGATAGTTCATTATTTTGGTTGGCATCCGTAATTGAAATTACAAAATGTCGTGCACGCCGTACGACAGTATGCAGTGTTGTAATCAAGTTTTCAAGAATTTCTGAAAAATTCTTTATGAAGCCCTGCCCAGTAAGCTATTGGCTCCTAGATCTAAACCCGAAATCCCTGATCCGCTGACTCCGAAGTCGAAAAAAAACGTGACATTTACCTCTAATTTAAAATCAAACCTTCTTGGCCTCGATGAATTCTTTTGTTTTCACTTAATAATTCACCACTTCTTTCTTTCCACTCCCATTTTTATTCAAGACACTAAAATCGATATATCGCTCATACTTTTGTTTGACCACAAACTGGCTTTGATCTTTATATTCTGGATCTGATGGCTATATTTGCAGCATCGGAAGTGACAGTCTAGCTCAAGGTAGGATCATGAAACTAAGCCAGTTCAGCTTAAGGGTTGGGCCCGGATCTGTCAGTGTTTGGTAAACTTCAGGTTGAATGGGAAGCTGTCCATGTTCGGATTAACTATAAAGGAATATTTTCGCATTTACAAAATTATGAAATATTTTCATAAATTCGCTAATACGTGATTCTAAACACGCAAATGCATCCAATTAATTATATATATATATATATATATATATATACATATATATATATATATATAATTTACAAATGTAAAGCTAACTGTAATAGCCTTTTGAAAAATTATTTCTCTTACGTATAATATGCAAACATGGCGCTAAGCTGCCCTTGTACACATTTACCAATATATTTACCAAAAGGAATACAATATATTTACCAAAAGGAATACATACATAACTGTAACTGAATGTAAGGGCAGATATTTAAACTGTTAAAACTTTGTATAAATAGAGTTCTCTCACGTGAATTGGGTTCGGATAATGGTGAGGTTGACTTCTGGTTGGAGTTTTGTACATCGGACTTTTTTGGTAAGATTAGTTTTTGAATTTTGTAGAGACGGATTATAGGGTAGTTTCTTTTGTTAAAGCATAGAGAAATTGAACTGGTTTTGTGTGTATCTTTCAATTTGAATATTTGTATTTTTGCTGTGGGTTTTTGCTGTTCGGTATTGATGGTATTAGGGCCATTCCGTGTATAAGTATCGGCTTCCGGGAGTGTCGCCATGGCATAAAGCATTTGCTCAACCGGAGAGTGGGGGTCACAACTCCCCCCGGCCACTTGTGATACTTTTCGTCTTTCGCATTCATCTATTGCTTTTCAGTTTTTAAGTATTCCTTTTGGTAAGTATATATATATATATATATATATATATATAGAAGCAAGATAGTTGTATGTAGCCGGACCTGTTCGAGTCATAAAGATTTTCATTTTGTGTAGTGATCTATTTTTGCATTGTAGTTGAGTTTGAGCCTTATCACTGTTAAGTATAGGGAACTCAAGTTTTATCCTATACTGGTCTCTAATCAGAATCTGTTTTAACCCATACTGGTCTCTAATCAGAATCTGTTTTAACCCATACTGGTCTGTAATCAGAAGTCTCTAACCTGAAATTAGGAGGAAACTCCACAAAACATATAAACATATTTGAAATTTGTTTATGTTAGAAATCATTGTACTTGGAACTTACAATTAAATCCTATCAACATATGTATATAGATTCCCCTGATTCGTTATTATGCATCATTTTCTTTCTTTCTCAGGAACAGTGCCACCCAATTTACACCAGAACCCAGTGGGGGCGATATCCATAGGGACCTACTCTCCTTCTCGCGCCACCAATCTCTCGAAAGGACTTTCGGACCCACAGATTTATCGTGTCTGTACTCTGAGTAGACACTAGGACAGTTTGAGCAGAACCGAGAATCGAATTCGGATACTTCAATTGCAATCGCTGTACCTTAACACTGCGATATGCCGCCCCTTCATAAATCTCTTTAACTTTCGATTAAAGTGTTCTAGAACTTCAAAATTAGTTTACACTAATAGGTGAAAATTTTCAATTACAAATTTATAGAACGTTATCCATTTAGTGCAAAAACTCGAGGTTTACGCATAGCATGTACACAGACGATAAAATATGATGCCAAAGAAATTGGTAATTATTGCACTACATCATTTGTCTATCGTGTTTTTACAACATTTATTTTTACAGCAAAAATATAATTCTAAAAATAGTAAAATTAGCTTATTACATATATTTATTTTCGTACGTATTTTTCACCATTTTCTTCAGAAATAAGTGAGTATAATGATACATTTGAATAATTATTGCTTTTCGTTGGCATTATTATTTAACTTCTGTGAAAATATTAGTGCAAACGACACAAATAATTATTCAAGAATTATTGATTATTATTTATTATTATTATTGATTTACTATTTTCAATAATTATTGCTTTCATTGGCCTTATTATTTAACTTCTGTGAACATATCAGAACTGTGAACACATTTATTCAACCACTCGTACTTCTATTCTAGGAAAAGAACATTTTACAATATTTCGCCTATCTAGCTTCATTTTCGGATATAATTTCTACCTTTTTTCAATTCGTCGCTAGAGGCGCTGCAGACTTTCTCAGTCGATAGCGCATGCTCGATTTCTTGTTAGTAGACCCTGCTTTTGTAACTCAAAACACTTCAATCGAATCGTAAAGGGAAGTAAAATGTGTCATGAGGGAAACCTATATATATATATATATATATATATAGGTTTATATATATATATATATATATATATACATATTTATATATATGTATATATATATATATACATATTTGTATATATATATATATATATATACATATATGTATATATATATATATATATATATATATATATATATATATATATATATATATATATATATATATATATATGTACAGTTATAATCTCCTGTAATATATGACATAAGGATGTTATTTTGATACCACATGCTAACACAATGAACATGTCTGGAGAGTGGAATGTTTTCTGATCAAAACATACTACGACCTATAACTATTGTTTCAACGTAACCTTTGGAATCGTGGGTGTACGCTCAGAATATAAGAATGAGACCAAATTTTTGGGTAATTAACACGTTTATTCCCAAGCACAGCATAAACTGGAACAATATACAGTTAAACAGCGTATAATGTACCGCTAATTTTACAAAATAGCTAAAGCTATTCTCAAAACATTGACAAAAGTAATTTCAACAAGAAAGATCAATCATGCTTAAAGCATTGATTATGAAACACTTTCCAACTTCAATGCAATTTTATTTAAACATGTCTAAAATGCAATACATTCCTCGGTAATATTTTAAAACTTATCACACATTAATTTATTATATTTGACACCTTAAACCTTCATCGAAAAAAATTAACTTCATTCAAATGACGGCATTAAAGTATAAATTGCCTGGTTTAAACATTTCTAAAATGTGATACATTCATCGGTAATAATTTCAGAATTATCATAATGCAACGATAATTTATTATATTTGAAAACTTCATCGAAAACAACTGAAATTCATTCAAATGACGTCATAAAAAAATAACACGCCTGGCTCTCTCTATTAAAGCAACATTTCATTCATAAATAATTCCCCCATTCATGTCATTCATCACAATACTATAATAATTTATTTTATTTAAAAATTAAGACCATTTAGCTACAAGTAAGTAAACTCAATGCGTAACTTCATCGAAAAATATCGTCCTTCTCTTTCTAAAATCAATGAATATTTCATTCATATCAGCTAAGCAGGCTCAATGGACTAAATGATTTTGTGTTAAAGAATTACAGCGATTCTAATACAACTCATTCTACATATTTTGCTGTTTACATTTTACATAGGTGAAAAATAGGCTTAATAGTAGAAATAATCAAATTTGGAAGAGCATTTAAACTGAAATATATTGTCATTGCGTTGTTTCAGTATGTAGATGCACAGAATTTAGGCAAAAATAAAGTAGTTTTAGGACGGATACAACACTCAATATGAATTAAAAAGAACTTTAAAAATCACGATTTTGACACAAGATGGATGCCATATATCATTTTGAAGTGGGTCATGTGATCGTTTCATATCATGGTCACGTGATCGCTTCATATAAGAGGTGTTATTATTATTTCAATTTTTATTTAAAAAAAAACTGAATATATTTCGCTGCATTTTTCTTTATATATTTTATGGAACAATTTGAATATTGCCTAAAATTTTCGAAGCAATTTGTGAATTTTAAATCCGCTTAAAAAATGCTTGAAAAATTAGGTCCCATAGGGCTCAATGTATTCCATTTTTTCAACCCGGGTTCAATCCAAAACTAATTGGGTGATATTATTCATTTATATTCCCATAGGTCCTATAGACCGTCTGAACAACATACTAAAATTTAATTTTGATTAAGTCATTTTTACGGCAGTTATCGTGCTAACGGACAGACAGACAGACAGACAAAATGAACAAAGCCATAAACACTTTTCAACTTTGTTGTAAAGTGTTAAAAATCAGTCGTTATTATTCTCAAAACATTGACGAAAATCGCAGTTCAATGTAGGTCATACCTCGTCAACTGCTCTCCGATTGAGTGATTGCTCCTTTTTATAGACTCTTCATAAAAAAAAAAACTTCTGGAAATCTCTCACATCACATAGAATATTGGTTATTTCGAGGCTTTTCTCAAAGCTTCGCAAAGCCATCAAATGTCGACGAATTGGCGATAAATCGCCAAATCTGGAAACCTTTATTTGAACTTCAACAGGTGGCAACTCTAGACTCACGTCATGGAAAAAGGATGCCTGTATGTTGTTGTTGAGACCCAGACCGTCCGACCTACCAGAAAGATGTAAGGTAACTGTTTGGACGGCCGGGAAGTGCCACCCAATTTAGACCGGAACCCAGTGGGGGAGGCATCTCAGGGACTGTACCCTCCTTCCCCTACCACCAACCTCTCGGAATGACTTACGGACCCACATGTTTAACGTGATCGTACTCCGCATGAACACGGCGGCAATTGTGGTAGCGTGCAAATCCAGCGCGCAAACCAACGAGCTACCGCGCCCGAAATGTGCCAACAGCACGCGGTGTTCCCAGGTGGTCACCCACCCAAGTAGTAACCGCGCCCGATGCTGCCTGACTTCGGTGATCTGACGAGAACCGGTGTTTTCAGCGCGGTACGGCCGTTGGCAAGGATGCCTTTATGTGTATTTTCTCCGTCTGGTCCTCAAGACTCCAGTGAGGAAATATTGCAACACCATTTGCGAGAACTACATTATAATCCCACATAAATTTGGATTTCTGGAAAGTCAGCGAAGTTTCGTCTTCCATATTAATCGGTTTATCGCCATTTCCTGGAATAACAAATGATTACGACTTGTCTGAGAGACAAAGCAAAAGATTACGTCTCCAGCAGTAACAAATGATTACGTCTTGTTTGAGAGCAACCCCGAACTACTAGGCACCCACCTGTCTCTTCAAAGATGAGAAAAAGATCGATGCAAAAAGAAAGCCCAGTCAAAAAGAAAGAAAAAAGATAGCAATCCAATTTTTGAGATCTCTGTATTAAATGAGCAAAATATAATATTATATTGCGTTTAATTTTAAAATTATTCATTTATTTATTTTATTGGTGACTATCAAATTTACATTGGATGCTTTTATTTTAATGTTTTGAGGCATCTATTTTTCAGGAGGTATTGGGAAGCTAGAAGGCTAATGGCTTAATCAGTGTTTCTTTAAGGACTTTCTGTCCTGAGGAGGATTAAAAGACACTTTAAGGGGACACGTTTTCTATTTGACCTATATAAATATATCTGAATGCAGTCACATAAATAGAAACTACGTTAATACAAAATATCTCCGGACCCCGGATATATTCCTGAAAGAAAAACTGGGTTGATTTATCAAATGCTGGCATTTGTAAATTAAAATAAAATTATTTAGAGCTTAGTACAGAAAGACCTTAGATGATGACTGATATGGATTCGGCATCGACTTTTGAAGCAGGCGAGGGATTAACTAAGGGTTTCCATTTCTGGATCTTTTTTTACATTTGTGGTTCAAAACTTTTCATTTTCCTTGAAACATATATTTTTCAAGATTGGCTGATTCTCGAAATTTATATGATAACTGAAATGGATTCATACTCAAATTCTAGAGTAGATAGTGTTACTCCTTAAGGATTTCAAATTCCGGTTCGACTTCCGCTTTATTAATTTCTCTTGAAATATCTATTTTACAAGATCGGCTATAAAATAGACTTTAGATAATGACTGATATGGATTCAACATTACATTTGAAAGGGAAAGGGGAGAATGATTTACTAAGGCTTTCCACTTCCGATTTCCTTTTCCGATTCTGTAGCTGTCACTTTCGATTTCAAAATTCACATTTTTCTTGGTACGTCTATTTTTTAGGACTGACTATACATCGAGCTTAGATGGTGACTAATATGTATTGAGCGAAATATCCCAGATGGGTATAAGGCGATTTACTAAGGATTTCCACGTCTGGTATTTTCCAAATTGTAGTTTTTCAATATCAAGTTAAATTCCAGTTAGTTAACATTGATGGCATCCGTAATAACCAATATAGTCCATATATTAAAATATTTAAATAATTAATTCATCAATTTGGAGTTATTTTCGCTAAATTAGCGTCATTTCTGCAAATTTGATGATACTTTCGTCAATCTGTAACAAAATATTATCAAGTTGGCAATATTTCGTTAAATGGGTAGCCAAGCTTTCAAAATTTGTCGCCACGCGTTACAAACGGAGAGACCAGCATTTCTTATATATAAATGGCAGTTGGTAAATTGTTTGGCGTCAAAATATAAAACTATTACTTAAAATATCTTGTGAATGGAACGAGCTAGATCCACAAGAATGATATTAACAGATTTATCGCAGAATATCACATATGACAAGTGAACATTTATTACAATAGTTAATAATTTTATAACTTTATATTATTTTTTTCATGAAATTATTTAAAAAATGTGCAATATCTCGAGAACGGTTTATGCTAGTGTTCAAAAATATATATCAATTGATTTCTAATTAAAAATTACATCAGAAATGATAGTTTACAAAACAGTTCTGATTTTTTGATGATTTTGTCAAAATTTCATTTGAGAATATTTGAGTCTTTCGAATATTTTATTGCGTTTGAAATCCACAGTCTTCCACTATTCCCTGATTGTAATTTTTGTACCACATTTCATTCGAAACACTCCATTCGTTCGTGAAATATTCCTTCACAGACTCATGGACACACACACAGAGAGAGAAAATAAAACATGACCTCAAAAACGTTCGATTCAAGTTCAGGTATGCTTGAAACGTGCTCTCCTGTTTAAACCTCGAATTCGAATTTTCCACCCTGACAGAATACTTTCCCTATATACATTGTACTAGGCATATAGAAAAAGTAAACAAGCAAAATTAGACTTCCCATAGAAATAGCATTATGCAGACGATTTTTTTTCTTTTCATTCCTTTTTTAGAAAAATATGTCATGTTGCTTAGCAATGGAATTAAATCAATTATTTATGCCGCATTCATTTTTTTTAATTCGCACGAAATAAATACTGAAGAAATTAATATAGAAATTTATTTTATAAATGAACAGCATTTGTGTTTTTTTATTATCTGGCGGCAGTAACGGTTTTGGAATATGAGATTCCAGGAATTATGGAAACTCTCAATTTCAAATTATATGTTGTTTTTGTTTTGGAAAATATTTCCAAACTCATATGCTTTCTATTGTGTTGAAACGATTGTTAAGAAAAGGTAAAAATAGTACGGATATAACTTCTATCATTTTAGCGCATCCATTTTCGGAATTGAATTAAATATTTAACAGAATTTTTGAAGAACACAATTAAGATTAATTAGGATAAGGAAAACTAAAGCAACATAAATGTGCACAAATAACACGATAATGGACGCTGGATCTCATCATCAGTGCAAGATAACCAACAAACCCAAAGTTCAAAGATCCTAAGAAAGAACATGTTCCAAAAGAACAGGCCCATTCCTCTTTTGGACTTCGGTCTGATTTGTTCTCTTGTCCTGACAAAGGGGATACAGAGTATCCTCGAACCAGTTGTAGGCTACATTATTGTGATATTTGTGCTTATTTAAGTTGTTCTAGTTATTCTCATTCTTCGCACAAAGTGGCGTTTACTTATTGATCATTTAAAATATTACTGAAACTTAACCACATTTCAAAATTACGAGCAGCGCGGGTCTATCTGCTAGTAATATGATAAAGTAAACTACAATGCAAAGAAAGAGAACAGAATAAATTCATGTTCGATAAAATTCTCTTCTCCAAATCCTTACAATCTCTAGAACAATTCCCTGCAATGAATTATTCATAATATCACTATTTATAGAACTCGAGAGCCATTTAATATTCATGTACTCTTCACAACTCAAAATTATTGGCTATTTGCCGACGCAGGGATAACGCTCTCTATTTAATTTTAACGCAATAAATATGGAGCGCTCAGCTTGATAAATTGTCCATTTCATATACAGTTCTCAGCGGTGCATGCATATTTTAAGCAATATGTTATACTTTACGCATTTCATCACCTTCTTTGCATAAAATGCATATTGAAATTTCCAGATATAAAGACGGAAGATATTTACGACAGGGCATGTGGTGGACTATTATATAGCTGTAGAAATTATCGTTAAATAGATTATACATCATATTGAATAAAAATATAAATAACATCGCAGATTACAGTGTCTATTATAGATTTAATTATCCTTCAAACATACTTTAACGCAAGGTATGTATTTTGATAGGGTCAAAACATATGCATTGCAATTCATCCTCTACCAGTCTCTATTTATATGTATTTATCTACATCTCGCTGTCTCTCTATGTATATATATATATATATATATATATATATATATATATATATATATATATATATATATATATATATATATATATATATATATATATATATATATATACAGCAGAATTGCATGATATCGATTAGGAATAGAAACACAAAATTTAAATTTTTATACGGCCCCCTTACAAAAACATTTTCAATGAATAAAATGTGCCCCATGCACTAATAAGATAATGTACAAAATTGAAGCATTTTATCATAAAAAGTCTCAGAGATATGAAAAGACAAAAATGCTGACTTAAACCACTTTTCGATGCATCGACATGGGTTCTCAGAGGGGGAAAAGTCATGTCGGGAGATCGCTTTTCAGGGTTCATGCACAAATTACAAATGAAAACAATGAATATATAAATAAATAATAATTTTGCTATTTATTGGTACAAAAGTATCTACACTATGTAGAAATAGAAACTTTACACAAAGATTACAAAGCTTGCTCAAAATGTTTTCAATCCATGCCAATACAAAGCTGCATTTTACTGATAACATTTCTGTGCACTCGATCAAGTTCTTGTTCGGTGATATCACGACAACCTTCTTGAATGCGTTGTTCCAACTTTGGCTTTATTTAAGGGAGGTGACAGAAGAACAGGTGTGCGTAAACAACCCCACTAATAAAAATCCATAGGCGTTAAATCAGGCGATCTAGGGGGAAATTCGACTTTTCCATGCAAGTCAATCCATTTGTCTGTTAACTCGTTATTTAACCTGTGTTTCACAACTGTAGTATGGTGAGCTGGAAATACGTCCTGTTGAAACCATACATGTGGAAGTACTATGCGTTGCAGTTCATCCATAAAATCAGAAGTAACCGCATTCAGAATCTCATTAACATATCTGTCACCCGTCAACGTACCATCATACAGTATGGGTCCAAGCAAGCGCTTTCTAAAAATACTACACTATACATTCACAGAAAATTGCTTCTGATGGTGAATATCACATACCACAAATGGATTTGTGTCAGACCAGAAGTGCTCATTTTGAGGATTTATACATCCATCTAGTTTCCGGCCGCCCAAATTGCTGCTCTTAATCTTCGGATGAGTCGGTCGGCCTGGGCTTTCGACGTTCGACATCCATCTTGTTTAAAAGAGCTATCTTCAGTCCAAAGAAAATTTTTCACTAAAGAGGGATTTGCGTCTTCCTGATTTAGAGCCCAATTACAAAAATCTAGACGATATTGATAATCTGTTGGCTCCTGTTCTTGAACACCATGAATTTTAAACATATGCCATTTATTCAGTCTCATTATTCTCCACACTGTTGCACGCGGTACGTTCATTTCTGAAGCAGCGGTACGAACACTGCTATGTAGATGACTTCAAAAGTAAACTAAAATATCAATTTCTAAATCAGTTGAGTGAAGTCTGGGCCTACTTAATCCACCTACACGATGTACGCTTCCTCTCTCACGAAATCGTTGCAGCAATAGGGAAATAAACTGTCGGTACAGGCTAACTACAGTCTCAAAATGTAGCAGAAATGTAAAATACGTAAGGGTCGCTCAGACTGCCAGGCTGCTCGCGCTATGCTTCTTCTTCGACCCAGACCGTCCGACCTACCAGAAAGGTGCTATGCTTGTGTAACCGAGGCGATTGATGAATGGCAGAGCAAAAACAACTTTCTCATGTGATGATGCATCTGTAGCAATTGTGTGACGCACCGACCAGAGGCAGATATTTGCATATGTATACATTTTAATGTTTTTAATGTTTATTTTGATTGCTATTTTAATGTTTATTTTGATTGTGTCATTTCCAAGTTTTATTCTGTAATTAATCATGTAAAATTTTAAGGTATTTTCCAGGAAGCACATTTTTGAAAAAATGTAAATGAATGTAAAGATAAGAGGCAGATATTATTTGCCTACGATGCATTTCTGCGTTGCGTCATTTGCACTCTTGTTGTAAACATTTACATTTTAATTTGTGATTCATCCCTCACCAACTTAACATATCTCTGGGACTTTTTACGATAAAATGCTGAAATTTTGTGCATCATCTTATTAGTGTATGGGGCACATTTTAGTCACTGGAGATATTTTTGTATGGGGGCGGTATAAAAATTTAAATTTTGTATTTCTTCAAATTTAATCCCCTGAAAATTTTTATCGATTTAAAAAAATTCTGTACCTCTTTTACGCAACTTTGTAATTTATTATATATGTCTAGGATCAATATTTAAGGAATAAAAACCGAGTTCAATATTTTTGGGACACCCTGTATGTATGTATATATATATATATATATATATATATATATATATATATATATATATATATATATATATATATATATACCTCTATCATTTTGTCTTTCAATTCCAACTTATTCACAAATTTTATATATATTTCAAGAGATGTTAAACAGTTACCAGTAATATTTAATTAAAATGTCATATGTAAAAAAAAATTATCTTAGTAAACACGGTATTAATTCATTGTAAAATACAATATGCAAAGTTTTAATATTGGGCACATTTTCTTTGACATAGGTATCAATAAGAGTACAAAATAATATTTTTGAAATATATCAAAAGGTATTCTCAAGTTATGTATATAATAGAGTCAAGTGCTGTATTGTGTTTATGTTATATTAATATATATTATAATTATGTTATTTACAAACACAGCATGCAAGGTAAAATATGTTCTATATTAGTACACTAAATATAAATTTAAAAGATCCTTAAATATCACGATATTTACACAAGGAAACAAATGGATGCCATATTTTATTTTGCAATGACTCACGTGATCTCTTCATATATCATGGGTGTAATTATTGTTTCAATTTTTATTTAAAAAACTACCTAACATATTTTGCTGAAAAAAATTTTCTACGTTTTATGTGACAATTTGAATATATCCTAAAAATTTTTCGAAGCAATTTGTGAATTTTAAATCCGCTTAAAAAATGTTTGATAAATTAGATCCCATAGTGTTATATCATAGATTTTATCAATTTATTATTAATAGATGTATATCATTTTGTCAACCAGCGTTATTCCAAAACTAATTGGTTGATAATATTAATTTTCATTCCCATATGTCTCACAGACAGTATCAACAACATACTATAACTTCATTTTGATAAAGCCAGTTTTACGACAGTTATTGGGCTAACACACACACAGACATACATACAAACAAAATGAACAAAGTCATAAACATTTCGTAACTATGTTGGAAAATTAAAAAAAATAAGAAAATTAAAACTAACTGTATCTGCGTAAGGCACCAAGAAACTCAACTAGATATAGATTAATAATCAGAGAATAAATTGGCAAAACTTGGTATTTTTACTTTTCTTATATACATAATGTATAAGGAAAGTATTGTGACGGGGTCGAAAATTTGAATTCGAGTTTTCGACGGGCGAGCACGTTTCAAGCATCCCTGATCACGAATCAAACATTTTTGAAGAAATGTCTGTGTGTGTGTGTGTATGTGTGTCAGTGAGTCTGTGGAGACGATATCTCACGAACGAATGAAGCAATTCGAATGAAATTTGGTACAAAAATCACAATCCGTGAATACTGGAAGCCTATTGTTTTAAAGCACAATCGAATGTTCAGAACACCCCTAAATTTTGGAGTGAAATTTTAAAAAAATCATCAAAAAATCAAAACCTTTAATAAAGTTACGCAAATAGACACTTCTTATGTAATTTTTTTAAAAAAACGATTAACATAAATTTTAGAACGCTAGCATGAACCGTTCTCGAGATTTTTTCTCCATTTTTCAAATAAATTTATCAAAAAAATCCCATAATTAAAAAAAAAATATTAGCTGTTGAGAAACATGTTTAGTTTTAATGTGTAATATCATGCGATAAATTTGGTGGCATCATCCTCATGGATGTAACTCGTTCCATTCACGAGAAAAGATACTTTGAGTAATACTTTTGTATTTGAACGCCAGTATTCATTTATCTGTTGTAAGAATAACTTATTTCTCCATCCATAACGCTTGGCGAGATTTTGGCTACAAATTTAGCGGAAACTCGCCAACTTGGCGAAATTTTAAAATGTTGCCAAATTAACGAAAATCTTGCCAAATGGATAAAAATAACGCTAAATCAATGAAAATGACGACTAATTGAAGAAAATTCAATATCTTGTAAAGAATATAAGTATCTACTACTATAAGCATAGCATTTTTTTAACTGTAAAAGTAGTAAATTCATTGCATTATATAAGGAAAGTCAGATTTTCCCACATCAGATTTTTAAAATAATGAATCAAAAACTTTCCAGACACTCTATACGTAGTTAAATCGGCATATATAAGTATGATAAAGTATTTTTATATTAAGTTCATTTCATAGGAATATACACAATTTACCGTAAGTAAATCATCCGAAATCATGTTCGAAAATCTACAAACCATTTAAATCAGCCAGCTTTCTTTTTAAGTATTAACTAAAATTCTGAAGATTTCAAAACCTAACATCTTGCATTGAAAATACTCTTCAGAACATTATACACGACATTATTATTTACAGAATTCGAAATCCATTATAAATAATTGCGCTCTTTTATAGCTTAGGTAATTGGCTATTCGCTTGAAGCACAAACAGATGCATTTGTTCAATTCTAAGGATTGAATATTGAGTGTGTGCTCAGGTAGATAAATAGTTCAATATACACGCAGTTATCAACTGTGGATGCATAATTTAAGCGGTATTATTCTCTTTTATAAGTTCGTTGCCTTTCATACATGAAAATTTATGTAATTCGGCAATATTTAATGTGAGTAATGGATATGCTTATGATATGATTTTTGATAGATGATCTAAGATTTTTAATAAATTATTACTTTCCTTATATACATAATGTATAAGGTCGAAAATTCGAATTCGAGTTTTAGACGGGAGAGTACGTTTCAAGCATCCCTGATCACGAATCAAGCATTTTTGAGGTGATGCCTGTGTGTGTGTGTGTGTGTGTGTGTCAGTGAGTCTGTGGAGACGATAATTGACGAACGAATGCATCGATTCGAACAAAATTTGGTACAAAAATCACAATCTGTAAATACTGGAAGCCTATTGTTTTTATACGCAATCGAATGTTCAAAACCCGCCTAAATTTTCGAATGAAATTTTGAAAAAATCGTCAAAAAATCAAAACTGCTAATATAGTTACGCAATTTTTATGTAATTTTTCATTAGTTTAATTCATTTTCTATAATTCTTATGTAATTTTTCATTAGAAAACGATTGGCATAAATTTTAGAACGCTAACATGAACCGGTCTTCAGATATTGTACATTTATCAAAAAAATTATTAAAAAGTCATATAAAAAAAAATAAAATATTTCCTATTCAGAAACATGTTCACTTTTCATATGTAATACCATGAGATAAATTGGGTGACATCATTCTCGTGGATCTAGCTCGTTCCATTCATAAAAAAATATACTTTAAGTAATACTTTTGTATTTGAACGGCAATAGTTATTTATCTGCTGTAAGAATAACATATTTCTTCGTCCATAACGCTTGGCGAGATTTTGGCGACGAATTTGGCAGAATGTCGCCAACTTGGCGACTTTTTGAAATGTTGCAAAAATTAACGAAAATCTCGCCAAATGGATAAAAATGACGCTAAATCAATGAAAATGACGACTAATTTTCGAAAATTCAATATCTTGGGAAGAATATTAGTATCTACTATAAGAAAAACCTATTTTTTTACTGTAAAAGTAGTAAATTCATTACATTATATACGGAAAGTCATGTGTTTTGTCCACATCAGATTTTTTAAATAATAATAAAGAATAAATAAAATCTAACTGATGTCGATTGTTCTAGAATTATATGTTCGTTTTACTCTCACAAAATTACCTTTTCTGAAAACTGTACTTTAAATTAAATTCCGAAACCAAACATCTTGCTCTAAATATACTCTTCAGAACGTTACAGACGGCTGTAGCGATAAATTAAAAACATTGAAACCTCTCATAATTTGGAATAACCCAGGAATAACGTTGTCGAGAATCGTGGTATTCTTACATTGCCATAGTAGCCGCAATACCTGCCACTGCTTCTTTGCATGAGTTACCCAAACATAATCATTAAATCAAATAGTATTTTCAGAATTTGGGATCCACATAAAATCACTGTTTATAACTATGGTTATTGGCTATTTACTGGAGCTTGGGGTCTAATGCTAATGTGTTAACTAAAGAAATTACTTTTTGACGAATTTGGACTGTGAGATACTACGTACCGTTACTGCAAATTAAATTCAAATAAATTATAAAGAGTCTTTAATATTTAAATTAATTTTTAATTTTGTTATTTGCAGATTCACCTTATTATTACATGAAACATGGACGTTATTAATTACAGCACTAGCCTTTATGTTTCCCAAAGAACGTGAGGCTTGTAGAGCGAGAGAGAGGCCACAGCATGATGTTTAACATTATCAATGCGAAATCAATTTTTAGTTTTCTGGACATATGAACATACAGAAGTGCGCACGTACATGTGTACTGCCTGGAAGCACATCTGAGTTTATGCACAGTCTCCGCATTGATAATTTCAGGGAAAAGTTGTAGAACTACGTCTTTTTAACACTTTACAACATAGTTGTAAAGTGTTTATGACTTTGTTCATTCTGTCTGTCTGTTTGTCTGTCCATTAGCACGATAACTGCCGTAAAAATGACTCTATCAAAATGAAATTTTAGTATGTTGTTCAGACGATCTGTGGAGCCTATGGGAATATAAATGAATAATATCACCCAATTAGTCTTGGATTCAACCTGGGTTGAAAAAATGAAATACATTGAACCCTATGGAACCTCATTTTTCAAGCATTTTTTAAGCGAATTTAAAATTCACAAATTGCTTTGAAAGTTTTAGGACATATTCAAATTATCCCATAAAATATATAAAAAAAATTAGCAAAATATATTCAGTAGTTTTTAAAATAAAAATTAAAATAATAAAAACACCCTTTATATGAAGAGATCACGTGACACACTTTAAAATAAAATATGGCATCCATCGCATGTCAAAATCGTGATTTTTAAAGTTATTTTTAATTCATATTTAGTGTTGTATCCGTTCTAAAACCGCTTTATTTTGCTTAAATTCTATGCATCTACATACTGAAACAACGCAATTACAATATATTTGAGTTTAAATGATTATCAAACTTCGAATAATTCTACAAAACCTAATTTTCACTTATGAAAAATGTAAACAGCAAAATATGTAGAACGAGTTGTATAAGAATGACTGCATTTCTTAAAAGCAAAATTATTTAGCTCATGGAGTCTGCAATATAGCTGATATGAATTATATATTTATTGATTTTACACAGAGAACCAGATCCCGGCCGCCCAAATATCTGCTCAAGTCTTCGGACGAGTCGGAAGGTCTGGGTCTTCAAGAGAACCAGACGATTTTTCTATGAAGTTTTAAGCATAGAATTAAATTAGTTGTACCTCCATGATGTTAAGTTTTTAAATAAAATAAATTATTATAGTATTGTGATGAATTAAAGGAATGGAAAAACGTTTATGAATGAAATGCTGCTTTTTTAGAGAGATCCAGTCGATTTATATTTCGATGACGTCATTTGAATAAAGTTCATTTATTTTCATTGAAGTTTTCAAATATATTAAATTATTGTAGTATTATTATAATTTTTAAAATATTACCGAGGAATGTATCGCATTTTAGAGGTGTTTAAACCAGGCAATCTATATTTCAATGTCGTGACTTGAATAAAGTTCATTTTTTTTATGAAGTTTTAAGTTTTCAAATATAAAAAATTAATGCAGTATTGTGATGATTTTAAAACTATTACCGAGGAATGTATCGCATTTTAGAGATGTTTATATAAAATTGCATTGAAATTTGAAAGTGTTTCATAATCGATGTTCTATGCCTGATTGATCCTTCTTGTTTATGATCTCAACTTGAAATTTTTACCGACCTTTTGGTCCTGTGATTTTTAGATAACTCACCTCATGAACTTTCCTCCACTGTCATGTTTTTTATTGTCTTTTTATGGACAAACCTTTATTATAACTCGCCCTCAGGGAGAAAGGCCTTTCTACAAAATCCCCGAACCGTGACTAGTCATGCTAGCCCCCTCATCAATGCATATGGTTCATAGGTACGTCCTGATTGGCTGTAGAACTGCCCCCCCCCCTCTTGTTGATGTTGTTTCTTTGATTTGATCCGCAGCGCGAAGCAGCTTTTAATTTGAGCTCCTCTCATATAAGAATGCGTCTAAGTTCCATTTTTATTTATTGCTCATAAATTAATGTATGAGTTAATGTCAATTTAGGTGTCATGTCATCTAGCCTATTCTTTACCACACGCTCATACTGTCATCTTACCTGTTCAAATTGATGACAGCTTCTCTTGGTCTCTCTCTATATATAATAATGATTATTTTTCGTGTTTTAAAGGTATATTGGATTTTAAAATTAGGATACAGAAATGGCGTATCAAATAGGATGTATCAAAAGAGCTTATTTAGCATGTATAAAATGTCTTGTTTAGTATTATCAAAAGAGCTTATTTAGAGTTTAGAGGTCATCAAAATAGCTTATACACCCGCGCAGAGGGCAAAAGGCATATTTAGTCATATTAGGGCGTAGCATTCAATGTGCTCAGCGCCGAGACCAGGACGTATTACATACCCTAGAAGCGATCCAAGGTCTGATTAAGTGCATATTTAGAGTGAGTATGTCATCGCAATTGTTTTGCAGTTTAAGCATAGCGGGCGACTAAGCCATTCCAAAAACTTAATGAATTCAATTAATCCCTGGCTTTAATCCTAATAAACGCTGTGCACAGTTTCTAGTAATTAATAATGGGGATCTTGAGAGGTGTGTCTTTCGAGAAAGTCGTGGTATTCTAAGACCGCGAGTGCTGACCGCGAGTGGGAAGACATAGTAAGGGGGAGAATATTCGATATAACTTTATGTACCCTGTAACATGCCAGGAATATTAACTAACCTAAAAACACTTTATTTATCCTCTAGGATACCAAACTTTTGTAAATTCGTCAATAGCTCAAATTTGAATTTATCGTCTTGAGTTTAATTATTTACACTTTTTTCTTTGCTTCCGACAACACATTTATTGATTACCCTGTATTTTATGACCTACCATTATATATATGATGATTATATATATGATGATTATATTATGAATATGTTGATATTGGGATATTAAATAACCACGTGTGAAATGATTTCATACATTAGTATTTTAAATTAATTGTTATATTTTTATAGTGTGTTCTTTTTGGTTTGTTTTAGCGTATTATATTAAACATTTGGATTTTTACAAGTTATTGAAAGTGCATATGTATGTATGTAATTTTTTACGGTTTTATAAGAGTCATGAAGAAAATAGTGTAGGGAGTATCGGCTACCGGGAGCGTTTGCCATGGCGGAAAAAAGCTTTAACCGGAGTGTTGGGGGTCGCAACTCCCCCCGGCCGTTACTTCCGTCACTTATCTAGAAATTTTACGAGTACATTGCTACTTGTCCTATTTGGGAATTTATATATATATATATATATATATATATATATATATATATATATATATATATATATATATATATATATATATATATATATATATATATATATATATATATATATATATATATATATATATAATCCAAGAAAAAGAAGAAATGAAGGAATAAGGGATAACCAAATGCTTTGTATTTAATGGTTTGGGAGGATTGCGACTGCCCCTCCCGTTTAAAGCTGCTTTTCTAGCCTAGGCAAACGCTCACGGTACCAATACAAGGCATTTATATATATATATATATATATATATATAATATTAAAATAGTAAATCCAATGGTGGAATGGAAGAACTAACTCATAATACACTATCTTAAAAATTTGCCTACTACAGAATGCAATGAAATAAAATAAAATTCAAGCATAATGAGGATATTATAATACACATTACAGTTCAGAAAGCTAAATATAATCAACAAATGTCAAAGAAGAGGAATCGAAAAAAGGAATACCAAAATAATCAATCATTAAAGCTTGCACGTTAAAGAGTTGTAGGCTTAGTTCATTTCGAAAAAATTCTTTTTCAAGTTCAAATATTTAAACGAAGTGAACACAAAAATGCTTGTTTCTGAAACACAAGATAGATTTTGTCTATAAACATGTTTTATTAGGACGACAAGCATAAAAATTGAAAAAATAGAAAGGAAACATAAATACCTTAAAATACACCTCAAATGTACAAACATGGCGAGCAAAAAATGACTAGACCAATGCTGCCATTCTCTAAAGAGTAATGGAGTGATTTACTGTTGCCAAAGTGAGTAATAAAAACCGTACTGCGTAATGGCAGTAAAATGTGATGTTCTACAGTAAAAGCTGCAAAACAGGAAGATGAAAATATATTGCAATGTAAAAACAAAAGAATGTAGAAGTAAGGCTACAATAAGATACTAAAGGGAGAATGTTAAGAATTTTAGGCTAATCGGAATTTATTAACTCTACCATTTAATAAATATGCTCAATATTCATATAATTTACTGGTAATTCTGAGGTTATTAATGTGCAATGCATGAAATTAAATATATATATATATATATATATATATATATATATATTGTAATTAAATGGATTGTTTCATATGTATCGATTTTAAAATGACCAATATGCAAATCTTGTCTCACGGTTTTAGCCTGTAATATTTGAGCTCAAGTTTGTCATCTACAATTTACTTTGCCCTCTTGAAGGACGTAATGACGTTCGAAAGCCCTCTGGATTTATAATTTTTAAAACGTCACAAATGCTGTTTTTATTATACATTTTAATTTACCAAATTTGGTTATTTTTATTGAATTTTAAAGTTTATAATCATTATATTATACTCAACGTAGTAGAAAAAGCAAAAAATAACTAATTTATATAAATTTGTTCGATAATCATTTAAAATATTAATGCAGGCAAACAGTTACCCGAATATGTGCAATGATTATAAAATGCACTTTAATGTTTGCTACAATTTAAACTCCATGTTAACGTAATGCGAACATACACCGCCATGAACAAATAATTGTTCTACAGTAGCATGCGGCTTTACGGATCATAAAGTGCAAAGCCGCTGGCAAATGCTTTCCCATTCCTTTTATAAAGCAAGTGAAAGCTTGTATATGTATCAACCTGCACGAGGGAGCAATTTAAAACTAAGCGTATGTTGTTTGCAACATATATGAGGAGCTCCTAAAATATACACTTAAATATTTTAATGCAGAGCGAACATTTGATATACATACAGTTATATCTGATGATAATATTACATAGAGTATCAGTATTATTAATAAATTAAATCCTTATAGATAAAATAGATAAATCGTTTATTTCTCTGTTTGTTTCATACTCACGATTGAGCGACTGTAACGAATTAAACGACATTTTGATAGGCAACTTTGGTGTGGTACCACTGAAATTTAAGCGTCCATCTGTCTGTTTTTACGTCTTCCTGACTGTTCCCGGAGTTTGAGCTTGACACGATCGTTAAATAAGCCCCCAAGCAAACGAGTCCCAATCCTTATTTGAGTCTGAAAACTAATGCGGCTTGATCGTTTCTTGGGCCTCTCTACATTAAATGCAATTCAAAATCCGATAACATGACCCAATCTTCTTTATATGTGCCTTCAACTCTAAAATTATATAAAATTATAAAATGTTTATAAGCAAGAGTAGACTGCAGGGGCAGTGACAGACACTTAGCGCTGTAAGCAGAAACCTATGTACCCGTTGCTTTTCAAATGGTCAATTGTATCTTGCCAGCTCAAGAGCAATGAATGAAAAATACTTCTTTATTTCTTCCCTTAAAATGAAGACCAGATACGCAGTTTACAAACATTCTATTAATGATAAAATTATTATTATCTATATAAATAACATTGTAAGCTCTGCTTCCATATATATATTATCTAAGCACGGTGGGCCGACTTTTTTTTCTTTGTGAGAGAATTATTATAACATTTCAAAAAAAAGAAAGAAAAAAGTTCCCAATATTTAAAGTTTATGGCAAATTGTAAATTGAATTTCCTTACATTATGTATTTCATACCAAGAACGGGTATGTACCGTTAGCGAATTATAGAAGTCAAATAAGTTTCTATGCAAAGTTTCCCGCAGACATATAGAGAATGAACTCATCTAAATTTATATGAAAAACATGTTAAAACGATTTCCCAATCCGTAGTTCATAAAGTCACCACCAGCGGTAATTCGGCGCTGAAAGATGATTAACTAAATATATGTCATATCTAAGAAAGCAACTCTATTCTAAATAAACATTATAGTTAATTCAGAAATGTGATAAATAATTGTTTTCAGCAGCAAGAACGGTAGCATAATTTTCATTGTTTTACAAGGACAAGTTCAGAAGTTAAGCATGTCAGGCAATATGGAAACTGTCATCCTTTTCTTACAACCAAAACATAAAAAGTATATTTCATTTTTCTTCATTTTCAAATGAATCATACATCGGAAAATTATACGGAAATAAATTATAGATTGGACAAATCAGGTGTTTTCACTATACCATATACGCATAGCATGCATGTATAATTTGCAAGTCTGGCAAACATTGATGCATTCTTTGATACATCCTTTGATGCAAACTTTGATGCATTTGGAATTCTTCAAAAGCACTCCATTATCAGCACTCTGCGTAATAATCTAAGCACTCAATTATTTGGTGCTGTAATTCAAGCAGCCTCAGCACTCCGAGGAAATATGTTCTCCTAGGAAATGTTTGTTCTATCGAATTAAGCGGCTTTACGATCTATAAAGCCATATTTAGGTGGAAAATTAATTCTGTGATTCCTCACAGCTTGAGAGGGAATGGAAAATGTCATCTCATGCTAGAAAATACATATTTATCTTCACGTCGTAGGTATTATTATAATCTTTAACATGGTAATGCGCAAAGCCTTAAAGTATGTCGTTATCGCAATACAATATTAATATTTTCAGTTAATTTTTTTTTCTCCAAGATGTCCGAATTAATTTTGACATATAACCGACAAAAACACATAACAAAAACTGCTGATTAAATTAAATTTAATAAAGTTTTTGTATGTTTTGTTATATTCAAAATCATAAATTTCACTATCACTTTTCCGGTTATCATTATCAAAAATTAAAAAAAAAAAAACATCTCTAATTTCATTTAGTCGCAACCTTTTCTTCGTTGTAAACGTCATTTTACAGACCAAGACTGGTAATCATAATATTTAGTCCATAGATGACATTTGGAGTGCAATAATGAAGTAATTAGGGTGAAAAAGTGATATCCGGGGCTAACCCGACATATGATTGAAGGCAATAATTTTCAATGTCGGGCTTCACTTGATATCCGTTTGGAACTAATAATTGTCAATTTCGGGGCTCACTCGATATCCGATTCGAACTATTAAGTGCCAATGTTGGGGCTCACTTGATATCAGATTGGAACTAATAATTGTCAATGTCGGATCTTACTCGATATCTGATTTGAACTAATTGTCAATGTCACACACACACACACACACACACACAGGGGTTCATTTGACATCTGATTGAAACTAAAAATTTTCAATGTCATGGCTCACTCGATAACTGATTGGAACTAATAATTGTCAATTTCGGGGCTCACTCAATATCTGATTGGAACTAATGATTGTCAATGTCGGATCTTACTCGATATCTGATTCGAACTAATTATCAATGTCAGGGGTTCATTGACATCTGATTGGAACTAATAATTGTTAATTTAGGGGCTCACTTGATATCTTATTGGACCTAATAAGTGTCGATGTTGGGGCTCACTCGATATCTGATTTGAACTAATAATTGTCAATGTGTGTGTCAGGGCTCATTTGACATGTGATTGAAACTAATAATTGGCAATGTCGGGACTCACTCGATATCTGATTCGAACTAATTGTCAATGTCAGGGGTTCATTTGACATCTGATTGAAAATAATAATGTTCTATGTCGTGGCTCACTTGATATCTGATTGGAACTAATAATTGTCAATGTCGCGGCTCATTTGACACCTGATTGTAAATAATAATGTTCTATGTCGTGACTCACTTGATATCTGATTGGAACTAATAATTGTCAATGTCGTGGCTCACTCGATATTTGATTGGAACTAATAATTGTTAATTTCGGGGTTCACTCGATATCTCATTGGACCTAATAAGTGTCAATGGAGCTCACTCGATATCTGATTTGAACTAATAATTGTCAATGTGTCAGGACTCGTTTGACATCTGATTGGAACTAATAATTTATTTCCGGATTTTTTCGACACGGGACCACAAAGTGATAATATAGAAAATAGAAAGGCCATATCTTTCAATTCGTAGCATTTATAAAAGGAAGAGATAGAGGTGGAGCTAAAATTTGGAGTATCAAATTTTGATGAATTGGTGAAAGTTTGAATAAGAATAACTGAAAATGGTTTGACCGAGCATCAATGATGTTAATAATTCAATAATTCATTTCGTATGAAAAATTAAGTATAAACAAGTATTCATATTAGTAAACATGTAAAAAACGTCTCTCAAATTGCTGTCTTAAAACAGTTGAAATGACTATCAATTCAATTGTGAAAATTTTAAGAATGTTTAAACAGATTTACTAGAGTGTGACTCAGCTCGACATTTTCGTACCAAAATTCACTTTTAGTAGTTTTTTTTTTATAATTTTATAAGAAAATTTTTGGAAAATCGTTTTCATGGTTCCACATGATTACAATTATATCGTGTTATCCTCCACTTTAAAGGAATTGATAAACTCTTTGGATTGATAACATACTTCACAATGAATCCCAAGGGGGACTAACTTAGTTGGGCAAATAACGTCAGGAACAATAAAAATATGTTGGGGGCAACACATGACTTTCCTTATATAATGCAAAGAATTTACTACTTTTACAGTTTAAAAAAATGTCATTCTTATAGTAGATACATATATTCTTTCTAAGAAATTGAATTTCCTTGAATTAGTCGTCATTTTCATTAATTTAGCGTAATTTTTATTCATTTGCGAGATTTTCGTTAATTTGGCAACATTTAAAAATGTCGCCAAGTTGGCGACATTCCGCTAAGTTCGTCGCCAAAATCTCGCCAAGAGATATGGACGGAGAAATAATTTATTCTTATAGCAGGCAGATTGAGTAATATTTTTGTATTTGAACGTCAAAGTATTTTTCTCCTGAATGGAACGAGTTAGATCCATGAGAATGATGTCACCAAATATATCGTATGATATTACCTATGAAAAGGGAACATGTTTCCTAACAGTTAATATTTTTTTAAAGTATGGGACTTTTCGATAAATTTATTTGAAAAAATGTGCAATATCTCAAGAACGGTTCATGCTAGCGTTCTAAACTTTATATCAATCGTTTCCTAAGGAAAAATTACATAAGAAATGTCTATTTGCGTAACTTTATTAAAGGTTTTGGTTTTTTGATGATTTTTTCAAAATTTTACTCGAAAATTTCGGAGGGTTCTGAACATTCGATTGCGTTTTTAAATAATAGGCTTCCAGTATTCATGGATTGAGATTTTTGTACGACATTTCATTCGTATCGCTCCATTTGTTCGTGAAATATCGTCTCCACAGACTTACGGACACAAACACACACAGTCCAATTAGATACTCTAAGTCCTCTGGATGAGTCGGACGGCCTGGGGCTTTCACGCACACACACAGACACTACCTCAAAAATGTTCGATTCGTGATCAGAGATGCTTCAAACGTGCTCTCACGTCGAAAACTCGAATTCGAATTTTCGACCCCGTCACAATACGTACATTATGTATATAAGGAAAGTAAAAAAATTGTATCGCGGCTATTTTTCACAACAAAGATTCAAACTATTAGGTCTTGTGATCATTGAACCATAAATAAACCCTTTTATGCGTGATTGTGTCAAATTTTGTCGTTGGCTGCCATATGAAACAACACATAAAATTCCGAATAAATTACGAAGTTTGAAAAATATATGTATCTAGTTCTAGATCTTTTTGGTAATAAAGATGGATATAAAATTTCTTGAAAATCCATTAATATTTGTTGCCAGTATTGTGCAGATAAAAATCGACTAGACCAAAGTTAACAAGACTAAATTAAATATTGTAGACCTTACAAGGTCGGTTAGAAATACTTATTTTAATAACCCATATTTTGTTAAAAAAACCTTTTATTAATCAGATATATTTTTTAATAAAATAATTGGTAACGGATTTGGATTTTGAAATACTATTGCATTTTGGAATTTCCTTTCAGACCATTGCATTAATTGATATTATATAAACCAGCAAAAGCACATTGCTATTTAGTAAATACAATAATTTCTGTGCGAAGGATAAGAAAAACTTTAGCCGCGTATAAAAGTATAAATTTGTTGTATTATTTGTGCTCTTATACGTTGCTCAAGTTTTTCTTTTCACATTACTATTTGTTAATGTTCTAAAGTCTTCTATGTCTTGCAAGCCCTAAGATAACCTTAATACCATAAAAGCTTCCAATCATGATGTTGTTGTTGAAACCCAGACCGTCCGACCTACCAGAAAGGTGTAAGGTAACTGTTTGGACGGCCGGGAACTGCCACCCAATTTAGACCGGTACCCAGTGGGGGAGGCATCCACAGGGACCGTACCCTCCTTCCCCTACCACCAACCTCTCGGAAGGACTTACGGATCCACATGTTTGACGTGATCGTAATCCGCATGAACACGGCGGCATTTGTGGCAGCGTGCAAATCCAGCGTGCAAATGTGCCAACAGCACGCTGTGTTCCCAGGTGGTCACCCACCCAAATACTAACCGCGCCCGATGCTGCCTGACTTCGGTGATCTAACGAGAACCGGTGTTTTCAGCACGGTACGGCCGTTGGCTGCAATCATGGTGCCTAATAATTCAATTAATCAGATATCTTTGTTAATAAAATAATTGGTAACAGATTTGAATTTTGAAATACTATCTCATTTTGGAATTCCATTTCAAACCATTGCCTTAATTGATATTATATAAACCAGCAAAAGCACATTGCTATTTTGCAAGTACAATACTTTGTGCGAAGGATAAGAAAAACTTTAGCGATGTATAAAAGCACAAACATGTTGTATTATTTGTGCTTTTATACGTTGCTCAAGTTTTTTTCTTTTCACATTACTATTTATTAATAATCTAAAGTCTTCGATATCTTGTTAACCCTAAAATAATCTGAATACCTTAAAAGCTTCCAATCATGATGCGTAATAATTCAAATGCTCTTAGGAAGAATGTTGTGCAAGCAAATGTTTGTTCTATCGCAGTAAGCGGCTTTCCGGTCCATAAAGTGAGATTTGTGCGGGAAATTAATCTCCCGCTCTCTCACAAATTTAGGAGATGCAGCAAGACCATTCCCCACATATTTCAACTGTGCTGGTTCAGAATTAACCTTACTTCGCTGACAATGTGGAAATCAACGATAATATAAAAATATAAAGAGAAAAAATTGACTCTTGAAAATTTTGTGCATTTTATTTCATGCATCAGCTTCAAATATCAATGAAGCCATATTTAATTAATGAAAGTGTGGCTGACTCTACACAACTTTCTCATACAAGAATCCGTTTATAATAAACTTGTGATTTTCTATTTTTTTTCTTATTTCTACGCTATTTTTTATTCTATTTCTTATTCTATTTTTTTTTCTATTTTTACCAGAAATATTTTGAGAAACCTGTATCATTATTCCAAATGATCGCGATTGTAGGGTGTTATCCTTCATTTTAAAGGGCTTGAAAAAATTTTCCATTATCAAGCTTTCGAATGATAGCAAGTTTGATAATGTATCCCAATGGGCGGTATATTGTTCCGTCAAGAACACAAATTTGCATCGCTATATTTCGCTGGCTATATTTTGCTACAATGATTGAAATTATTAAGTTTCGTTGTCATTAAGCCATAAATAAACACTTTTAGGAATGAATATGCCAAATCGTGTTCTATGCAGCTATGCTAATGAAATATAAAATTTCAAATAAATTTCGACATTTTCGCTGGAATTAAAAAAATTTCTATCTAGTTCTAGAATTGTCGTTAACAAAGCCCCTGATATAAAAATTTGTGAAAATTCATTATTATTTATGGTAGCTATTGTAAACAGAAGAAATCGACCACAAACAAACAGACTGAGGGGCATAATTCTAAAAATTGTCAAAACGTGTTCAGGAGGTTCTAAAATATATATTGATACCAAAATCTCAAAATTAACTATTTTCAGGAAAGCAAAGCTTTCTCTAAACTGTCTTCCATAGTATGAAAAAAAATTAATAATTGAGCAGTAAAAACACATTCCTTTTTATCATATTCATTTTTATCAATTAGTATTAATTTTTTCCTTAGAAAACGATTGACATAAACTTTAGAACTCTAGCATGAACAGTTCTCGAGATATTTCACATTTTTCAAATAAATTTATCAAAAAATCCAATAAATTAAACAAAAATATTAACTGTTGAGAAACATGTTCACTTTTCATATGTAATATCATGCGATAAATTGGATGACATCACTCTCGTGGATCTAGCTCGTTCCATTCATGAGAAAAGATAATTTGAATGATATTTTTGTATTTTAACGCCAATAGTCATTTATCTGCTATACAAATAACTTATTTCTCCGTCCACAACGCTTGTAAAACGGATGCACAACGCTTGGCGAGATTTTGGCGACAAATTTGGCGGAATGTCGCCAACATGGCGACTTTTTGAAATGTTGCCAAATTAACGAAAATCTCGCCAAATGGATAAAAATGACGCTAAATCTATTAAAATAGCAACTGATTGTCGAAAATTCAATATCTTGGGAAGAATATAAGTATCTACTATAAGAAAAACCTATTTTTTTACTGTAGAAGTGGTAAATTTATTGCATTATATAAGGAAAGTCATGTGTTGCCTGCATCAGCTTTTTTGTATATATGATTAATTTACTTTTCCATTTTATCGTCTTATTATTGGAGAAGATTTTTGAGAGTTTATTTAAAAGGACTTCAGAAAAAATTAAATCCATAATTATATCGCTTTCTATACTTGATAAAATTAGAATATTTACTTTCAATGAAATGCATTTTTTTAATGTATACTATCTTTGAATGAGGAACTAAATATAAACAAACGCCCAGTAAGCATATTTCTCACGACACATAGCCAACTCTCCACTTTGGAAATAAATTTATCTCCAAACACTTGCCCTATCGTCTAGGAGCAACTCTGTGGATATTTTACATAACACAGAAGAAAAATCAAAGTAATAAAGAAAAGAATACTTAATTTAGTCTGAGATAGCCGACTCTTCAAGTTTCTATAGGTAAGGAATTTCAATAATCTTTCACTTTGCATTTTTCTATTGATGAAAGGATACCAAGTGATGCAATAAATTGATCGAACTCCGAGCGCAGAAAACGCATATCTCTTTAGCTAAAATAACTTTAGGATGTTTCAACTTATCAAAAAAATTTAAATTATTATGTGATAACAACTTTTTTTCAAATCTAAACAAGATGGCTATCTATTCTTCAAGTGGTACGATCTGATTTTCACAAACTGCCCATCAGTAACCAACCAATAGCAAACTGCCCATCCTGTTCATGGTTACTCACATCACGTTTTTTATTTGGTTATTTGGTTACTTTGAATAAATAAAACAAGACAATCTTATGTAGTTCCATACAACGTTTCCAGCAAAAACTACAATGTAAGCAGAAATAAACTGTCAATGCAAAATCTACAATGTCCAGTAGTGTGTAAAAACTTCTACACACCACTCGACCACTCGACCCGGTCCGGCCGTCCAAATAGCTGCTCTTAGTCCTCTGGACGAGTCGGACGGTCTGGGTCTTCAACACCACTCGACCACTTGGGCGCAGCCCGCGAGAATTGCAATCGGTAGGCCCGGGTTCGATTTCGCCACTGTCAAAACTGCCGTCGTGTTCACACGGTGTACGATCACGTTAGGCATGTGGGTCCGCAAGTTCTTCTGAGAAGTGGGTGATTGGAGAAGAAGGGCACGATCCCTGTGGATGCCTCCCCCACTGGGTTTCGGTCTAAATTGGGTGACACTTCCCGGCCGTCCAAACAGCTACCTTACACCTTCCTGGTAGGTCGGACGGCCTTGGTCCCAACAACAACAACAACACTAAACCACCGGCCATCCAAATGGTTGCTGAAGTCCTCGGAAGAGTCTGACTGTCTGGATCATCATTACCATTCCGAATAACCTAAAACATCTGAGTTACTTTGGATATAACCAAAACATAACCAATGACCAAAATACAATGAAACTTTTTTTATAAAATAGTTCGTAACCAAGAGAAAGTTTTCAAATTCGTCGATTTTTAAATTCTCGCTTTTTGCTCAAATAATTTTTTGAAAATTTGGATACCTTAGTAAATTAGTGAGGACATTTAATGTTTCTATATATAATTCATTTCTTTAATAGAATATGTATGTACATATGTGTAATAGAATATGTATATACATATGTGTAATAGAATATGTATGTACATATGTGTAACAGGATATATATGTACATTCGTGTAAATTTTATATGTACATCATACGTAATTTATACGAATTATTTTCATTTTTCAAATTTCCAAACTCTACAACCCAAATCCACTTCACGCCAATCAACACTATCTACACTTAACACCAAAATCACAAAAACAATTAACACCACTAATTTTCAAGAACGCCGGTTTCGGTTTTCTCAACTGTGGATAGCTATAGTTTTTCCACTACGTCGACAAACGAATAAGCAATCAAACATCATTTTGGGACACCCTGTATATATTTACGACTAACGGTTTAGGAAATAAAGGTCATTCAAGAATGTCCCTGAACATCCTATATAAATCACATTGTGTGGAAATTACCATTATTCTCCATCTAACATAGTTTCTCCATTAACTATGTTAGATGGAGAATAATGGTAATTTCCACACAATGTGATTTATATAGGATGTTCAGGGACATTCTTGAATGACCTTTATTTCCTAAACCGTTAGTCGTAAATATATACAGGGTGTCCCAAAAAGATAGAAATGTCCTTTAATTATTTACCTGTTGGAGATAAGTGGGCAATGTAAATTACAAAAATGTTGTAAGTAAGGAAGGAAATAAGACTAGGTTAATGAAATTAACGTAGTCTTAAAATCCCATTAATTTTCAAAAGGTTACAATTTTAACTTTTGATACGACCCCCCTAGACAAATTTGGTCAATCAGAAAATTGTTATTTTTGATGCAACAAGATAATTAAAAATATCGCATATCTGTATCTTTAAAATCAACTGAATTATGATAAAGGAAAAAAATCTGACTTATGCCACCTTCCGTACCATGTGAAAGACTGTTTCATCAGTGAAAATAGGGATCAGAAACAAATTGACGATGGAAATTGTTTAGATCAAAAATACGTTAATATGTGTCAAAATTTTTATCACAAATGCATCTATATAAAGCATTACACAGACAGAGATCGTGTAAAGCAGTGGTACTCACTACGTAGTTGGGGCACATAATTAAAATATGCATACATTGCTATTTTTTTGTGATATGTCACAAATTTACATTTTTAGTTTGATATACGTTACCCATCCACAATGTTCAATTTTTAATTAAATACAACTCGCTGAATGTTAAAGATACAAATATGCGTTTTTTTAATGATCTTGTTGGATTAAAAATAAAAATTTTCTGTTTGACCAAATTTGTCTAATGAGGTTGCATAAAAATTAAAAATAGTGTAACTTTTTGAAAATTAATGGCAGGACTATTTCATTAACGTGATCTTATTTCCTACATTACTTTCAACATTTTTGCAATTTACATTATCCGCTTATTTCCAACAGATAAAGAATTAAAGAGCGTTTTAATAGTTTTAGGACACCCTATATACTTCCAATTTCAAAAATGTTTTAAATAAGCTAGCAATGTATGGTATAACAGTTTTAAATCATAAAACGCCTTTCTCTGAAATATACAAAATATTTATAGGCGGTCCTTCGATCTCCAAAGTTCTAGTTAATAAAACTTTATTCATACATTAACATGTAAAACTAAAACTTTCGATTCTTTAATGTCAATTGTTAATTTGTCATGTCAATTTGTTAGAAAATATACCCCATATTATTCAGTTGCTATATTTCCCTTTCTAAATACATTATTAGGTGTTACAGGATACCGTAAGAAATCCTAAAGTTATTCTATTGAATTAAATGCAAAACAAATAATCTGGATTTTTACATTTTTATTTACCATAGTCCGTTAACGCAAACCCGAAATTATATATAGATTTGCATACGTGCAAAATAAGTGATAGTGGTCATAAAATTCAATATTTCATATCTTGGTCAATTTTTCTCGCAAAAGAATCTAGATTTTTTTATTTTTACTTACTAATGTACGAATAACATTTTACCAATCGCAACTTTGGGAACTGAGGAACCATATAAAAAGTTAGATTTCGTATATTTTAGAAAAATACATTTTTCAATTTTAAACTGTTATACAATAAATTTTTAGCTCATTTGAAACATTTTTTACTTTCCCTGCAATACATGTTAATGTATAGGGAAAGTATTGGAATCATGTCGAAAATCGCAACTCGAGTTTTCGACGGATCTACACGTTTCGAGACCTCTAGAATACGAAAAAAACTATTTTTAGCGTGACGTCTGTGTGTGTGTCTCTCTGTCTGTGCAGATTTTGTATCCACTCTAACTAAGAAACAAATTGACCTAATTTCATAAAATTTGGTAGGTAAGTCACTTGTGGATGAATCTGGTGCTGATTAGTTTTGGGTATGATTCGGGATAAAAGAACCAGCTTTTTTTGCGAAATGGCCCGCAAAAGCTTGTATCCACTCTAGCTGAAAATCTAATGAACCAAATTTTACAAAATTTGGAAGATAAATCGCTTGTGGGCTACCCTGGTGCTGATTCGATGATTTTGGTACGATTCGGAAAAAAACAACTTGCCTTCTTGTGCAAAATGGCCTTCAAAAATTGGCAAAATTTAAAATAGAAAACTACGTATGCTGAAATGTATCCATTAAATGCTTGTATTATATGTAATTTTTAACGAAGAAAAGAATAAAACCAACCGCATTACACTAGGACTAGCCGTTCTCGAGATATTTTTATTTTTTCGTTTTTTCTCTAAGCCACCTTTGAAAGGAGTCCAGTTAACAAATGCGAACGAAAATTGAATTAATAGTGAATTAAATTTAATTAAAATAGAGAGAACGTGTACATAAGTCTGCAGGAAAAGTCGTGTGCTGCCCACATCAGATTTTTACTTTCCGTGCAATACATTGTAATGTATAGGGAAAGGATTGGAATCATGCAGAAAATCGCAACTCGAGTTTTCGTCGGATCTATGCGTTTCGAGACTTCTAGAATACGAAAAAAATATTTTTAGCGTGACGTCTGTGTGTCTGTCTGTCTGAGTGTTTGTCTGTCTGCCTCTGCAGATTTTGTATCCACTCTAACTAAAAAATTAATTGACCGAATTTCATAAAATATGATAGATAAGTCATTTGTGGGCGAATCTGGTGCTGATTAGTTTGGGGTACAATTCGGGATAAAAGGAACCGCCTTTTTTTGCGAAATGGCCCTCGAAAGACTCTATCCACTCTAGCTAAAAAACTAATGGACCGAATTTCACAAAATTCGGTAGATAAGTCGCTTTTAGCTAACCCTCGTGCTGTTTAGATTTTGGTATGATTCGGATAAAAATAAACTGCCTTTTCTTGCAAAATGGCCCGCAAAAATTGCCAAAATCTAAAATAAAAAACTACTTATGGTCAAATGTATCCATTAAATGCTTGTTTTATACGTAATTTATAGCGAAGAATAAGACCAATGTCATTACACTAGGAATAGCCGTCCTCGAGATATTTCAGTTTTCTCGTATTTTATCTACGCCATTTTTGAAAATAACTCCTGTTACCAAATGAAAACGAAAATTGAATTTAAAGTGAATTAAATTTAATTTAAATAAAGCGAACGTGGATATAAGTCTGCAGCGAAAATCATGTGCTGCCCTCATCAGAATTTGTAATTGGAGAAGTATATATCTACGAGTTACGGTTGCGGGAATAAATGTCGTTAAAAAACTTTCCCAGACATCTTGTATATATAGTAAAATGCTGATATGAACTACGTTAGGTATATACATGGTATTAATTTAGCTTTCACTGATACCAATTTCATCAACTAACCTGTTGCCAACAACAACCAATATTCTTAAAGGCTTTTTTGCAAATTTTAAAATGTATTGAATATGTATAGAAATGCATAAAAGGACACATTTTCGTGGAGTATTATGCTTATTAGGGTGCAGTTAATATAAAATATCAATATAGAGTAGAATATGGGTTATTCTTGAAAACCAATACTTGCTAACATAAAACTCCTCTTTTGTAAAACTGCATAGCATAAGTGTTAATTAGAATGAAAAAATTTTACGAAGCGGTATTTCTTTTATAGGAATGTATCCCCAGAAATTTTCTTTGCTGCAAATTGTGCAGTGTGCTTTGCATTATATAATGAAAATCCTAAGTAAACGTAAGAAAATCCAATTTTCTTCCAGAGCGACATCCTTTCAGAGAACCTGCTGATAGCGGGTTGTGTATCTTAGGGAATATGTGCTTAAAGCGCTGCACTCCATAATTGCACTTCCCTTGCTTTTTTTTGTTTGTTTGTTTGATACATAAAAACACATGAACAAAAAAGAACACGATGTTTACCTTTTATAGAAAAGAAGATTTTCCATGTAGATTGATGATGGAAATTATATAAAAAAACATTGGGTCGGATTTTACTATAGGAGAAAATCTGATGTGGACACACGACAAAAAAATCTGTTGTGGTCAACACATGACTTTCCTTATATAGCGCAATGAATTTATACATTTTACAGAAACAAATTAATGTATAAGATCCATGATACTGTGATTTTAACGTTGAATTATACATTTGGCGATTTTCCGGACGACAACGTGTAATACTATTGCAAACCCAATTAACTTATATTTCCCATAACTTTCAATTGACAATTAACAATATTGATAGCATCCTCAATAAGCGTATATATATTTATATACGCTTATATGCGCTTATATATTTATATACGCTTTAATATTTAATTCATCAATTAGGCGTCATTTTCATTAATTTAGCATAAATTCCGCAGTTTTAACGAAATTTTCGTCAATCTGGGGTGAAATATCGCCAAGGTGGAGATACTTTACTAGATTATTCGCCAAGTTTTCCAAATACAACAAAAAGTGTTACAGACAAACGGAACGGAGAGAAGATCATTTCTTATTTATTATAATGTATGCCCGTCATATGACGGAAATCAGAAATTGCGAAACATTACTTTTCATTTGGCGTCATTTTTATCGATTTGGCGACATTTTTGTCGCTTTGGCAACATCTAAAAATTCGCCGAATCTGCGACCTTGCTAAATTTCTTGCTAAGCGTTACGGACGGACGGAAGGGGAAATGGGTTGATCTTATAGCCTATTCTTATATTCTTTCCAAGATATTGAACTTTCATCAATTAGTCGTCATTTCATTACGTCAGCATCAGTTTCATCAATATGACGTATTTTTTACAATTGGGTGACATATTCGTCAATGTGGCAACATTTTAAAAGTTACCAAATTGATGATACCCCGAAAAATCCGTCACCAAAATTTTATCCAAATATTACGGACGGAAAAAGAGGTTATTCTTATAGCACTCGCAGATTCTTATGTTCTTTCCAAGATATAGAACTTTCGACAATTAGTCTTCATTTTCATTAATTTAACGTCATTTTTATCAACTTGGGGACATTTTCGTCAGTATAGCCACATTTAAAAAAGTCATCAAGTTGGCGACATTCGGTCAAATTCGTCGCCAAAATCTCGCCAAGGGTTATGGATAGAGAAATAAGTTATTCTTATAGTAATTTATCCAGCTACAAAAGTATTACGCAAAGTATCATTTCTCATGAATGGAACGAGCTGGATCCACGAGAATGATGTCACCAAATTTATCGCATGACATTACATATTAAAAGTGAACATATTTCACAATAGTTAATATATTTTTATTTTATGTGATTTTTTGATAAATTTATTTGAAAAATGTGCAATATCTCGAGAACGGTTCGTGCTAGCGTTCTAAAGTTTATGTCACTAGTTTTCTGCTGACAAATTACATTAGAAATGACTATTTGCGTAACTTTATTAAAGGTTTTGATGTTTTGATGATTTTTTTCAAAATTTCACTTAAAAATTTAGTAGGGTTATGAACATGCAATTAAAAACAATAGGCTTCCAGTATTCATGGATAATAATTTTTGTACAAAATTCCGTTCGAATAGCTCCATTCGTCAGATATTATCTCCTCTGTCACACACACATACAGACATCACCTCAAAAACGTTTGATTCGTATTCATGAATACTTGAAACGTGCTCTTCCTCGAAAACTCGAATTCGATATTTCGACCCCGTCACAATACTTCCATTATACATTATACTGTGTATATAAGGAAAGTAATAATCATTTGCACAAAGAAATAATGATGTAAACACAGCACAATATATTTGGCATTGGATTTTCATCACATTAATAAAAAGTTATGCTTTCGGCAAATTAAGAGTCCAAACAGAATACTCATACTTATCTTACTCATACTCATACTTATCTATACTAATACTTACTCATAATCATGAGTTTTCTGTTATTCTCTCTGAAAGATAAATGTAATTAACATCGAAATAAACATCTTGTAGCCACTCTCATAAGCTCACAGCACAATCAGCTCCAAAAACTCTAAAAACATTCTTCAACTTTTGCTCATTTTTATTTTCCTTATTTACATAGTATAATGTATAAGGAAAGTATTGTGACGTGGTCGATACTTCGAATTCGAGTTTTTGACGAGAGAGCACGCCTCAAGCATCCCTGAATACGAATCAAACATTTTTGAGTTGATGTGTGTGTGTGTGTGAAAATAGGTATGTGTCAGTGTCAGTGAGTCTGTGGAGACGATATCTCACAAAAGAATAGAGCAATTCGAATAAAATTTAGTTCAGAACATACAACCCATGAATACTGGAAGCCTATTGTTTTCAAACTCAACCGAATGTTCAAAACCTTCCCAAATTTTCGAATGAAATTTTGAAAAAATTATCCAAAAATCAAAACCTTTAATATAGTTTTACAAATTCGTATCCGGCCACACATTTAGCAACAGCAAGCCTTCGGGTCTGTCGTGTGGTCTGAGTTTTTCACAAAAATTCGTGTGTAATTTTTCCTTAGAAAAGGAGTGATATAAATTTTAGAACGCTAGCATGAACCGTTCTCGAGATATTGCACATTTTTCAAATAAATTTACCAAAATCTCAAATAAATTAACAAATATATTAACTATTGTGAAATACGTTTACTGTTTATAAGTAATATCATGCGATGATTTTGGTGACATCATTCTTGTGAATCTAGCTCGTTCCATTCATGAGAAAAAATACTTTGAGTAATACTTTAGTATTTGAACGCCAATAGTCATTTATCTGCTATAAGAATAACTTATTTCTCCATCCATAATATTTGGCGAGATTTTGGTGACGAATTTGTCAGGATGTCGCCAATTTAGGGACTTTTAAATGGTACCAAATTAACCAAAGTTGCAAAAGTGACAAAACTGTCAACTAATTGATAAAAATGACTCCAAATGGGAAGTAATGTTTCCCAAATTCTGATTTTCGTCATATGACGAGAATACCTTCTAGTATATAACACATGTTCTTCTCTGCGTTCGTCTGTAATACTTGGTGATGCAGTTTGGCGAACTTGGCGAATAATCTAGCAAAATATCGCCAACTTGACGATATTTCGCTTCAAATTGGCGAAAATATTGTCAAAATTACAAAAATGACGCTACATTAATGAAAATGACGTTTAATTGATGAATTAATTATTAAAATATTTTAATATATGGACTATACCTCTTATTGAGGATGCTAATAATATTGATAATTGTTTATTTAGAATTGTGCGAAATATAAATTGATTTGGTACTTTGAAATTGTTTTGCATGTTGTCATGCGGAATATTGCCAAATGTACAATTAAACGATAAAAACACAGTTCCGTGGATCTTATACACAATTATTTTACTGTAAAAGAAGTAAATTCTTTACATTATATAAAGAAAGGCCTGTGCTGCCCATATCAGATTTTGTTCATCTATTTTGTCGATAATTTCGGTAAACTATCAGAATAGTTACAATTACAGGAGTTCATGAAAATTCCAGCTTCATTTCTGAAATATTCAGCTAATTATCACCTGCCGAAGCGTTATGTGTTTTATATATATATATATATATATATATATATATATTTACATTCTCTTCCACTTCAGCATTACTATTATTAGCCCCTCCTTTTAGTAGCTCTTTTTGTATATTATTACTTTTTCTTAACATTTCGCTTAACTGTTTTTCAATTCTTATGAATGGCAACAGTAGATTGTTTTTTATTTTTTCTTTACGAATGGCAACACTGGTCTCTTCTATCAGAGTTCCAGGTTTCGACTCGTTTGTACATACGCTGTGCATTTTCCAGGTATTCATTTTTTCTTTTTTATTCCTTCTTTATGTATGTCGTCCAAGTAGAAATAGTTTATAGATATAATCTATCTATTTCTTCAGAAACATATATGTTTTGTGCCTGCTTCATAAAATACTTGGACTTGAGTATGGATTTTACGAAATGAACATTTCCATTTGTTTATGCTTAGCCCTTTTTCCACGTGTATAGCGATATAGCTTGTTTAAGTTTTTCTTTTTTCGTTTCCATATCTTTGGATTTTGTTGATTTTCTGTATCTTGATAGCTTGTGTTTTGTATTTTTTTTCCTTTTGATTGATGATTTGCTGTATTATATTTTATTCTGTGGGTGTTTTAGAAAGTTAAGTTTATCGTGTTGCATCTTCTTATATATATATATATATTAATTTAATGCATATTAAACACAATTTAACCATTTTACACATATCAACAACATCTTTAATGCACGCACACAACCTAGAAAATTTTACATAGCGAAATGCTGAGATCGCTGCATCACAAAACCTAAATGACATAAATAAACAAGCATTTCGAAAATACGTTGAATTGCGTAGTATTTACTTTTCATATGAATAATCTAGTGTAAAGGAAAGTATTGTAACGTTGTAGTAAATTCGAATTCTAGTTTTCTGCGGAAGAGCACGTTTAAAGCATCACTCAGCTCGAATCGAACGCTTTAGGTGATGTCTGTGCATATAGTGTTTGTGTATGTGCGTTCGTCAGACTCCATGATAATACTGTGTATTCTGTGGAAGCAATATTGCACAATCAAATGGAGTATTTCGAACAAAATTTAGTACAAATATTACAATCGGTAAATACTGCAAATATATCGATTTTAAAAGTAACCTCATGTTCTGAAAACTCCCAAATATTCGATCAAAATTTGAAAATACCTTTAAAAAGTCTTAACTTTTAATAATGTTACATAAATGATCATTTTTTATATAATTATTCATTAGCCGTTATATTAAGGGTTTAACTGTATTTAATAATTTAGCACTCTATGCGGACTTGGCAGTTCATCTCTTCATCGGAAAGTTTCTTGTTAATTGAATTTAACGAGTAGGCCTCAGCGCATGCATTTTAGAACCGAATTTATTTTTATCGGTAATTATTGTTATCTGCAGTGTTGGCGATAGACTGAAAAGAATAAACAACTGCACCGACTTCGTGGGTTCGAGACATTTTTTTAACCCCCAACAATTTTGTTGTGGGCTCGTCGAATCCCTGATATTTTTGCTATTGTTTAGCGGTAATAATGCACAGAAATATACAGGGTGTCCCAAAAATGACCGACACATTTGAAAAATGCATTAAAAAAACAGAAGACGATAGAAATGTAGCGTTTGCTGCATTGTACTTGAGAAACCAGGGAATTTTATTCAACTAATTTTCAAAATTTGTTACAAATGTCACCAACAGATGGCGCTGCTGAATGGGAAATTAATAAACGGTATAACTATGCTACAAAAACTACAAAACGATGTTTTCAAAACAACCACCATTTGCAGCAACAACATGGCGCAGTCTGAGAACAAAATTCGCAGACATCTGTGCAAGCATTTCAGCCAGAATGGTGCAGTCAAGAAATATCCGCTGTTCCAACGAATAAACCAACAGCAACTTGAAATCTTTGAGAAAGCACACGCTAGCAGAATGCTGAGCAAAGTACAGAATGGAGATCTTACAGTATGCGTTTCCCTGCAACTCTCACACAGCCGCATTGCCATCTGTTGGTGACCTTTGTAATAAATTTTGAAAATTGATTGAATAAAATTCCCTGGTTTCCCAAGTACAATGCAGCAAACGCTACGTTTCTAACGCCTTCTGTTTTTCTTAAATGGATTTTTAAAATGTGTCAGTAATTTTTGGGACACCCTGTACATACAGTGTGTTTTTTCTATAAATTCTTCATTTTTTAATTATTCATTCCCTATTTACAATATACAAAATGTGCATAGAAATTTACCCCTCAGAGTATTTATTGTAGTATGATTAAGATTTTTACTCCATAATGAATTAAAGAGACATTTTTTAAACATATTTAACATTGGAAAAAATACCCAAAATAAAATGTTACATTTTTTGTTACTTATTTAAAGACAATTGAGCTGTAAATTCACACGGTATCTGTACATTGTGTATGATGTTGTTGTACCTACATAAGCAAAATAAATATAATAAATAATTATTTAGAGAAAAAAAAAGATTTTTACTATACTTAACTATAATTTGCTTCATTTTAGCATTTCAGACGTCTCATTGAGGCTGATAATCTGACTAAATTAACATTAAATTAGACTCACATGCATAATTAGACTTAAAGCATGGACTATTCGATTTAAAATACCGGAAACCCTCAGAAATATTTCAAGTCGGCGCCTGTGACAATAGGGAAATATCAAGGCCGTTATATTTAGTGTTAAATGTAATTAATAATTTAGCACTCTATGTGGACTTAGCAGTTCATCTCTTCATCAGAAAGTTTCTCGTTAATTGCATTTAACGTGCTGGTCTCTGCGCATGCATTTCAGAAGCGCAATTTTTGCTTGTTTGATGAAAATAACTAGGGTAATTTTTTTTTTTAAGTTCGTATGGAATTTACTTTAAATGAAAACTAAACGGTACAAATAAGAATAAAAATATATTCTAAAATATTTATTAAAATTCTCCATAAATGTATTTCCAATGTTTCTTGTTTTACAACAAAAGTGGTAATGCATAAATGCCAGACTTTAAAATTGTAGTCTTTGGAGACATATTTCTTAAATCCACGATTCCACCAACATAACAGCAAAATAATCAGTAAAAAGAAATCAATGTAATTGATACCCTGTATCTTATAGGTAGGCATTTCGCATAACATATATGCTTGCTATGGCTTGAAGAAAATCAACTGAAAGAAAGTGTATGCCGGTTAAAATGAAAATAATAAAAAATTTATAACACCATTGTTGTAATGTGAAGTACCAATTTTATTTCCCCAGTCATTTGATTGGCTATATTGCCAGGGCCGGTTTTTACCATGCACAAACCTGGTAAATGCTGTGGGATCGCAATTATTCAGGACTCATTTCCTTTACCTCATCAAAATTTCGTACAATTTTTTGAAATAGATTTTATTACTTTTTACTAACCATTTTGGACTTATTAAATATCCATCTAGGAAGTAAAGTTTAATATAGAAGTTTAAATGAGTTTTGCATATGTTGGAGTCCATATACTCCTAGTAAGTAATAAAAAATCCTGAGAATCATGTTCAATTGGATAAATTACTTAGAAAATATCGACAAGATTTTATTGTAAGAAACCAGGCCAACATGTATCAACAGCTTATTTGGCCACGCCCAGTTTACCCTCTTTCAGAGTTCTCTTTAGGTATTGAAATAGTATTTATTTTTACTGAATATGACAGTCTGGGGGGATATATATATATATATATATATATTTAAATATATGATTTCATTCAAGTTGACTACTTCAGCGAGTAAGAAAGTGACCAGAGACAATTTCAAAAATTGAAGTAACTTTTCTGTGTGGATTTCGTATTGGCACTAATTCTGCCATATCAAGTATACAATTTTGTTTTATTTTATTTATAACCCAAATAGTGGTCAATTTTTTAAACGGTAATCATTTGTACAGGCATTTATTAAGCCCTGAATTAATATCAGTTATCGCCCTATATGAATAGCATGATATTGCTACAAATATAAAATGAAATATCTATAATTATCTTTAATGTGTATCGATAATATTTTATTGGAGTATTTTATATAAAAATTGTTTTCTTGAATTGTTGGTAACTTTCATATCTACAGTATCCATCAGCTCAAGAACGCTGCACCGAACAGAAGGCGCGACTAGCCAATGTACGCAGAAAAACACATTCGGACCCAATGAGTAAAGCCTTGAATAACGTAATTAGGCAAAAATAAATAAACAATCATTTTCGAACATACGTTCACCTATTTATTTTCCATATAAATAATGTAATGTAAAGGGAAGTATTATAACAGAGTAGAAATTCGAATTCTAGTTTACGACAGAAGAGCAAGTTTCAATTAACTTCCCTGAACCCGAATCGACCATTTCTGAGGTGATTACGGTGTGTTAGTGTTAAAGTGTATGAATATTTGTGTATGTGCGTCCGTCAGAATCCAAAGACTACAACACGACGTCGATGCATCGATCTGCAACATTACACATACGTCGATGATGTGATTTTGTGTTGTAATGTTGCAGATTTCAAAATGGATTTTAGTTTTTATCCACAAACTTTAAACCTAATAGAAACTCCTAGCAATTCGGATGAAAGTTTAAATTATTTGGACTTATGTATAGTTAAGGACAATAATAAAACTTATTTCAGAATTTTTAATAAAAGAAAAGATTTTAAATTTAAAATAAACTTCATTACACCTTGGTCAAGTAATTTACGTAAACATGTTTTTCGTAATATTATCATTAACCAATTAACTAGAAATAAACGTTTGAATAGTAGAGAGTATGATCAAAAGCATCACGATACAGAGTTTATAAATGAAGCTGTAAAACACAGTTACCCCATGGGTTTTGTAATTAAAATACTTTCAGAATTCACTGGGTTAACTGTAACTGAATGTAAGGGCAAATATTTAAACAGGTGAAACGTTGTCATTGAATACCGACGACTCGCGAGTATTGAGTTAGGTTATTTGTGAAGTGGACTACAAGTTGGAGTTTTATACATCGGACAGTTTTGGTAAGATTTTTGGAATTTGTTGAGACGGGTTATATCGGCACGTTCATTTGTAGGCACATTGAGTGAATTGAATAGTTTTTCGTGTGTCATCTAAATAGTGTTTTTGAATTTTTGCTGTGGGTTTTTGATGTTCGGTAATTGATGGTATTAAGGCCATTCCATGTGTAAGTATCGGCTTCCGGGAGTGTCGCCATGGCATAAAGCATTGCTTAACGGGAGACTGGGGGTCAAAACTCCCACCGGCCACTTGTGATACTTTTCGTTTTTCACATTCAACTTTTGCTTTTCTGTACTTAGGTATTCTTTTTGGAAAATATATTTGTAAATGTGTACATGGGCAGCTTAGCGCCATGTTTGCATATTTTACGTATGAGAAATTTTTTTCATGTAGCTATCTCAGAATACTTTACATTTGTAAATTATATATATATATATATATATATATATATATATATATATATATATATATATATATATATATATATATATATATATATATATATATATATATATATATCGATTCAATAGTATTATAACAATGCATAGCAAAATCAAATTTCTCTTAGTTTCATATTGCGATGAAACAAATTCACACAGAAACATATTTTCAGCATTTGAAGTTATTTCATATTATCACTTTTAACTTAATATCATTTCTACTTGGCGATTTACTAACAATGTTATTTTTATTTATGTGAAATCCAATAATACATGTTATTAACACTTCTAATTAAAATTCAGGGCGTAAAACTAAACACAAGTCTTTTTCAAATAAATCTTTCCTTTAATTTGTTAAATTTTACTTATAGAATATTAGATGATTTGGTCCTTTTAAAATCCTGGCCTAATTTAGATGGTATTACAATTTTAAATATTTATTTTGAAATTTGGAATTTAATAAAATTTAGACCGGACCGTAAATAGGTCCATCTCGAATGCTTTCTTTGTTCCATCTCCTCCAAACCATGGCGTCCTTTTTCACCGCTACCGTCGTGACGTCAGCCAAACATCACGCTTTTCGAAAATTCTTCTATCCACGGCGCTCGATTCAAACCGACCAGGGACGGCTCAGATCGAGAGCCCCCAAAACTCTCTCAAACTTTACTTTTCCCAGGCACCAAAAGAATCAAACAAAAAATTGATACATCTACACGAACGGACTCTCTCAAAGGCGAAATTGAAATCGCAAATTTCAAGACAACGTGCGGCTTTTTAGTACACAGAAGGATATTTAAATCAGAATATACTATACATTTACACTCAGTACGAAAATACGTTTAAAACAGAAAAATTAAGAATTTATAAAATACCGACATGACAAATGATAATTTAGTGTTGCACGAAATATAAGTTAATTGGGTACTTCGAAATAGTGTTATGTGTTGTCATCCGATAAAGCGCCAAATGCACAATTTAACGTTGAAAACACTGTGGCGTTAACCTTATGCATCAAAACAGGCGTGCACCTCAGCCAGACTATATAAATTTTTAATAATAAAAAATATTTTCTACATTTAGATATAGAGAATATCCACACTATACCACCCGAGCCAACGGCTGTACCGTGCTGAAAACACCGGTTCTCGTTAGATCACCGAAGTCAAGCAGCATCGGGCGCGGTTAGTACTTGGTGGGTGACCACCTGGGAACACCGCGTGCTGTTGGCACATCTCGGGTGCGGTATCCCCGTGGTTTGCGCGCTAGATTTGCACGCTGCCACAACTGCCGCCGTGTTCATGCGGAGTACGATCACGTTAAACATGTGGGTCCGTAAGTCCTTCCGAGAGGTTGGTGGTAGGGGAAGGAGGGTACGGTCCCTGTGGATGCCTCCCCCACTGGGTTCCGGTCTAAATTGGGTGGCACTTCCCGGCCGTCCAAACAGTTACCTTACACCTTTCTGGTAGGTCGGACGGTCTGGGTCTCAACAACAACACTATACCACCCGCGGGCCAACGGCCGTACCGTGCTGAAAACACTGGTTCTCGTTAGATCACCGAAGTCAGGCAGCATCGGGCGCGGTTAGTACTTAGGTGGGTGACCACCTGAGAACACCGCGTGATGTTGGCACATTTCGGGCGCGGTATCCCTGTGGTTTGCGAGCTGGATTTGCAGGCTGCCACAACTGCCGCCGTGTTCATGCGGAGTACGATCACGTTAAACATGTGGGTCCGTAAGTCCTTCCGAGTGGTTGGTGGTAGGGGAAGGAGGGTACGGTCCCTGTGGACGCCTCCCCCACTGGGTTCCGGTCTAAATTGGGTGGCACTTCCCGGCCGTCCAAACAGTTAACTTACACCTTTCTGGTAGGTCGGACGGTCTGGGTCTCAACAACAACACTATACCACCCCAGGCCACTCAACCAACTGCTCATACTCTAGGGTGAGTGGGTGGCCTGGGACTTTCACACTCACCACTCCCTGCCGCCCACCTTGCTGCTCTATGTCCTATGATGAGACGGACGGTCTGGGCTTTCGACACTATACCACTCAGGGTGCGGTAGCCCAGTGGTTAGCGCGCGGGAATTACACTCAGTAGGCCCGGGTTCGATTCCCTCAGCTGCCAAAACTGCCGACGTGTTCATGCGGGGTACGATCACGTTAAACATGCGGGTACGTAAGTCTATCCGGGAGGTTGGTGGTAGGGGAAGGAGGGTACGGTCCCTGTGGATGCTTCACACTGGGTTCCGGTCTAAATTGGGTGGCTCTTCCTAGCTGTCCAAACAGTTACCTTTCTGGTAGGTCGGAGGGTCTAGGTCGCAACAGCAACACTGCACCACCCAAATTGGGTCCAAATCATTTCAGAGATTTTCAAGTTTAAGAATGGACCGGCCTATTTGGCAAAATTATCTTCTATAGTTTAACTCACAAAATTACTTTTTGACAAAATCTCGTTTTATAGCTCAATTATGTACATTTTATTTAACTTATTTTTTGCATTAACATATACATTATGCATGAAACTTGATATCCAAATTTGGTCTGAATCGCATCAGTGGTTTTGAAAATTACGCAAGGCTAAATGATTTCGACAATACCACATTTCATAGCTCAACTATGTACATTTTATTTTTAATTTCTTCTCTCAAGTAACATATACATGATGCATGGAAACTGTTATCGAAATTTTGTACTAATCGCTTCAGTGGTTTTAAAGATTAGGTATGGCCCAGTGATATTGACACAAAATCCCATTTTGTAACTCAACTATGTATATTTTTACCCTCTTGTTCTAATCTACATAATATATGAAACTCACCACTCAAATTTTGTCCAAATCACATCTGTGTGTTTAGGAATTAAGTAGGGCCAATCATTTGACACGTACCCACAGACCGACAAAGTATCTATAAACTCCCAGCGATTTATTTATGATGAAAACTTGACTTGTGATTAAATCATCATAGGATATATCGGTTAAAGTAAAAAAGATTACTTAATTCACACCTGAAAGCATATCTATCACGGAAAGGCGTGCAAGTTGATATCATTATCGCCATACTTTCCTCTAGCTCAACATGATAAAATAAAATAAGATAGATCAGCTGTGATCTATAATCTAGATCATCTGGAGGAATCTATGGGAGGATATATCTTCTAGATCAGCTGGAGGAATGTAAGATAAACTATTGAACAATTAAGAGACATTTTAAAGAATAATTCGGGTACAAATTCTGAAAAAGGTGCTCATTCCTCATTTTAATAATGATAACTGTAGTACAAGTCGAATTCAATGAATATGTAAGAAAATCGAGTGGATTTTCTTCCTAGTTATTTCTAAAGAACATGAACTTTTTGCTTTCTAGCATAATTAAAGAAAGTAAACACATAGCACTTATTTCCATAGTTTAACATGAAAAAACTGAAACACAAGGCAGAAGAGTTTATATATATGTATATATATATGTATATATATATATATATATATATATAATATATATTATATATATATATATATATATATAAAATATATATATATATATATATATATATATATATATATATATATATATATATAT